>OZ023139.1:22699989-23032807 GCA_963675895.2 Styela plicata | reverse complement strand
TCACCAGATATGCATACTCCATTATGTTGGCATGTCTTCGGGTTTTTCTCACAATAGGAAACTGAAATGAATGAAAATAATATTTCTAATATCGCTGTATTATAATTGTATTCTAATATCGCTGTATTATATTATATAATATATGAAATCGCAATTACAAGTTTTATGCACGATATATATTCTTCGAATGAGATCTGGATTTGAAAGTAGGGTACGACTTACGGGGTACGAAATAGACTTTTTATTAAATTTTAATATTGTGTAACCTGTTCAGGACCAAACTACTAAAAAGTATTCATGAAGCTGTTGAAATAACCCCGTTTGAAGTGAATAATGATTCAAAATTTAATTTCGAGCGTATATGGCTTATCCATAAGCATTAAAACAGCCCGCCATGTTAAGTAGTGCTGGGTAGAATCCAATCGTTATGGATCAACAGCCAAAGGATTAATATAAATATGGCGACGTAGGGTTTCAATTTACGTTACTTGAATATCACTTGTTTATTAGTTGAAAAAGACGTGAGACTTATTCGTTTTTCTCCAAATTTGGTGCACATGATACAGCGATGCCAGATTGCGCTTATTTTACCACTGGGAAAATATCTCAATTATATCTCCTACAAAAATTATCGCGTCCTCATCATCAGTTAGTTTTTTTTTCCAATGCCCCTCTTAGCTATATTCATACTACTAAATATGATTTCATTATATTTCAAATTTCGCATTGAAAAAATTACTTTGTATTAAGGAACTGAGATGCAAATGCACTGATAGGCACTTTGTTGGCAAATTTGTTGCAAAGGTTTAGGAAAATACAAAGAACAATCAAAACGTAGTCAGTTTAATAGGCTGTAAACTGAATGCTTGATCTACTTTTTAGCACTTGATCTTTTCCTTTAAAAAAAGGGTAAACTAAAGTGGCACGTTAAATATTTAGTGTTGTTTTAGAAGGACCAAAGCTTTATTCATGTGCGTTCAGAGAGTATTGAATACAAATAATTGAATGCCATGCAATAAATATTTTACCTTCACAAGTCTCTCCACTATATCCACCGATACAAAAGCATGTAAACTGGGATTCTCCTTCTTTTGGGGTACATGATCCACCATGTTGACATGGTTTGCTGTCACATTCTGAAGCTGGAATAACAGAAGGACAAATATAAAATAGTATTTGTGAATGGAAGTAGTGCGAAGTATACCTAGAGCATACATGTAGATTTTCTTTTCATTTTTAATAATTTCGCGGCAGAGTAGAAATCTAACCGATAAATGAAAGGTTAAGTGTTTTGAGTGTGCTTTGCCTAAAAATATTTACGCATACTTCTGCTCATTTGTAACAGATAAACATAACAGTATAAAGATCCTATAGTTTTTGCATTTATACTTTTCAAAATGCTCACTTTGAACAATCTAACAATATATAATATAACGATTAGAAGATCATTGCACACCAGCCCTGTTTAAAGAAGTTAGACTATGATCTAACGAAAGCTTAAAAAATATATTCATAGTAAGATCAGTGGAACCTATATTTCTGTTCGTATGCTCAATATTATCTTCTTCGTGACTCACACACAGATTCAGTAATGGAAGTCAATAAGGAAGGGGGATAGATAGTTTATTTTCGTATTTCACAATCCCTATATTCCACTCTCTTTAACGTCGTTTGCACCACAGATGTCAAATTGGCGGTTTAGAAGCGACAACGACAAAAATATTCTAATTGGAAGGCAAAAAAGGGAATTTGGTAAGAGGAATTTGATATGTGGATATATATAACATGATGTGGGGTAGTTATAATTGGATTATTATGCACAAAATAGTTTACCTCCACAAGTCTGTCCACTATATCCACCGATACATGAGCATGTAAACTGGGATCCTTCTTCTTTTGGAGTACATGATCCACCATGTTGACATGGTTTGCTGTCACATTCTGAAGCTGGAATAACAGAAAGACAAATATAAAAGGGTATTTGTGAATGGAAGGAGTGCGAAGTATATCTGGAGCATATAATTAGATTTTATTTTCATTTTTAATAATTTCGCAGCAGAGTAGAAATCTAACCGATAAATCAAAGGTCTAGTGTTTTACATGTTTACATGGACTGCTGTCATATTTTGAGGCTGAAATCTTTTATCTGGAGAATATATGTAGATTTATTTTTTATTTTTTTAATTTCACAGCGGCGTGGATAACATACCATTTAAGCAAAGGTCGAATGTTTTGAATGTGAATTGTCTAGAAGCGGTTATAGTGGTTTAGAAGCAATAAAGCCGGAAAAAATCTAATTGGAAGGCAAAAAATGGAATTTGATATGTGGAAAGATCTATATTAAAAAGCTGTAATTGGTAATTAAATCCACTAACTTCTGTGATTTTGCACTGGTCATTGTTTTTTGGCATCGGGAATAAAACATTTTGGTTTTAAGATTTGGAATTTGTTTCTTGAATAGATGAACTCCCAATAGGTAATAGGGTTATTGGTCTTGGCGAAAGCCTTCCCCGTTTATAAGAGGTTCCATGGTGGTCTGAGGCAAATCTTCTCTTTCCAGCAAAGCTAAAGAAAGGCGAACGCATACCTTCACAAGTTGGTCCGCTGTATCCTCCGGTGCATGTACATGTGTATTTCGGATCATCTTCTATTGGCGTGCATGATCCACTGTTTTTGCAAGGATTGCTGACACATGCGGTATCTGGAAAATGCTTAAATAATGTATGTACAAGCAAAATAATTTTTAGAAAGGTATATATCTAAGATTTTATAATGTATTAGCGCTTCATTAAAGTCGTGTCAAGAATCAAAATAACTAACAGCAACGTCGCTAAGGCAATTCGTGTAAGCTCAATTCGATTTCAAATTAAAGTTTATCATACATACCTTTGTGTTGAAAGATCCCTTTCCGACTAATATTTCATGTATACTGTTTCTGTCTAAAACTCTTTTGTCGATACTACCGTTTTAACGTATTGGTAGGCAATTTTAATTTATTATTTTTGGTGACCATTTAATGACCATGCATGAAAGACTTTTTATTATTGACGTTTTTTTAACATGTTCTGATAGTTTTAAATTGTTCCATCTTTTCAGGAAGGTGCCAAAATATAAGATTTTTCAAGTGACCGGAAAAAATTTTTGTACTTTGGTTCATGAATTAAAAAACGAGAAAATCGCTACGCAAAATAATTTGCTATTTATTTTGAGTCTATTTCCAGCGACAGCATAGTCTACCTGCAAACTTCCACAATGCAAAATTACTGGAAATTACTGAAATATATGTAATTTCGACCTTAATATTATTTTGGTTAGTTGAATGAATATTTATTACAAATGGAACATACATCGACCCTTGGAAAGGGGAGGGGTTGGGGATGCCAGAAATATAAGATTCATTGTGAGAAAATGAACAGATTTTGTTAGTTCTATATTTTGCGTCAAGAAAAATTATATTGTCAACTAAAATATATCTCTCGTTTTATGTAATGCGTATATTTTTAGTAAAAGCTCAGTATTGTTCATGCAAACTTCCACAATACAGAATTGCTGTTTTAAATTTTATAATTTTCCTAATTTTTGTGTACGTGGCAATCAAACAAGCTTATTCTAATCATCTTTTGTAATCATTGAAAATCATATTAAAAAATTAAAAAGGTTTTTGTTTAATTAATTTTTGAATTCAGAAAATAACAAAAAAAATTGAATTCGGATGCTCAACAAAGTAAAAATGTCAAAACTTTCAACTCGTTCGATTAGAATTTTGTCAAATTTTTTCTAATGTCGTGATGGATCATGAAGACCGATATTTAATTAGGTGTCATAAATATTTGTTAAAATATTAAAAAATTAAATAAAAACGAAAAATCGATCACATTTTTTGTTACCTATCTGGCAGACATATCCAACCGATGATCCGCAAGTTGTATCAAACCATGCATTTTTATTTGCTTTAACGCAATCCTGCCCATTACTTTTCCCACCCTCGTTAGTCGCCCTGAAATTAAAACAAGAAGTCGGGATTATATTTTAAAAAATTATTGATTCAGACAAAACTGGACACCATAATTTTGCTTCGGCACGATGCGAAAATTGGTTTTATTCAAACTTTGACTCATTTGGGAATTTGGAGAATCAATATTGTATCCATGAATTCCACGTTGACCAAAGAAACCATTTTTGGTTGTCGGAAGGTTATTAACGAACTTTATTATGAAAGATAGACGTCTCTTCAAAAGACATGAAAGCTGTTCGCACATTTCAATTAGCTAAAAATATTTTTCGTAAATAAATTACCAATATTTTATCGCGAAAAACATACCAATTTGTGTAACTAGTTTGCATTCCATCTGTCCATCTATATTCACCATCATAATACTTCAATCCGATATAGCGTTCTCCCGTATTTCTGTAAGAATTACAAGGTATGAATATATTACTGACAAAATATGTCTCACTCAAGTAATACACGCTTATGGTTAATCAAAGTCTATTTGTGTTTCCTTGAACTACACAGGATTCTGATTCAGATTTTCATAAAATTTCTCAGTTGCGTTTGAGCTCTTAAACCAAAACTTTATCTTTATAGAATCGTTTTTTATATAAAATGGCATTGATTTTAGCGAATTTTTACTAACGTTGAAAACTTTTCTGGCATTTAATTTTGTTAGTGGTTTTCAAAACTTAAAAAAGTGTCCAGAAACTAAACTTAGGGTCCTTCCCTTTCAACCTTCACACGTCACCCACAGTCACAGATTTTGCGCATTTTGTTATAACGATAAGTGAGGATTTCAAATAGCACTAATCAAAAGTTACGATAGTAAAATTTAATACGTTTACTGAAATATACCATGTTAAATATGAATTATAACATGTTAAAAAATGCTATTTTGAGACCTTTAAAATGTTAAAGGCCCGTCTAGGCCAATTTGTCTTTCAGTGAATTTCTTTGCCAATGTACAGGATGACTTCAGACTCGGTTTTGCCTAATAATATAAATATTTTTGTACAAGTCTCGGCTTAGTATTGTGTGTGTCTAATACATTCACAAAGTCTCTTCACAGATGCTGAAAGATCACAAGGTCAAACAAATGAGAAAAAGTTTTATGATTTATAGTTTTATTTAAATTCATTTAAATTTTTGAATGCTATCAGAAGTTGTGCAGTGATTTCGCCTTACTCAGTTTTTCGTGAAAAGGAAAGCGTAAAATTCGACCGGTTTTCTGCGATTGTTCGCCACTAATAGTAGAAATGTGAATTTTTGATTCACGAAATGTCGTGTTTAAGACTTGCTTCAAGCTCGGGTATTACAACTAGCGAGGCCGTGGATGTAGGTTCAAATCATGTCGGGAATAGTCATACACAAAAAAGTTAATAAAAAACTTCCAGAAACCAAAAGAAAAATGATGGTTTGCTATTATGTCCATACATCTACTATGTCCATACATTGGAAATTAAATTTCGGTTAGGTAAAAAAATAAATCCCTGGCTTGGAACTGTATACTACATGCTTAAGGAAATTCTCCTTGTGTTTAAGGTGTATTTTCAGCTTTTCTCTCCCAGGATAAGAATTAAACTGACACTCCGTAAAATCTGAAAATGAATTCTAACACAAAAGAAATCAGAACGTTTATTACAGTAACTAAAATAGCTGGAGTAGCCTTATGTATAACCTGAAGCGTGAAATCAAAACTCATGCTCATAAAAGTATCTTAAAGGGCATTCTGGAAGTTTAATTGTCAAAAAATTTTCTATTTCAGCTTGAAGAGCTTGTCAATATATATTTTGTATGATTCATTAATTAATCAAAAACAAATTGCATCTATTTTGCTATGAGAGTTATAATAATTTGATTACGTAATCAGTTATAATGGCTAAGTATGAGTGCACATATGAAGTAATGATATATCAGGAGAAAAATCTATATAATTGGGATCCACTGACAAAATTTGACGTAAAAACTTCAGTAAAAATTTAGTAAAAACATCTTTAAACGTGAAGTCTCTAAAATTACCAATTTTCGACAATGTTCTGACATTCATTTTGAACATGCCGTTTTCGTACACCGATTAACTACAATATCTTCGAATTAGTTTTACTTTTAAAACCCAAAATGAGAACTGGGTATTCCTAATATAGAATTGGCAACCTATATATCAGTTACACGCATTTGTCGATTATCCATTCATATTAAGTCTAATCTGAGCATTCAAATTTATGATGAAATAATATATCGTGTTGGATGAAATCCATAATGAATCGATCTAAAAGTGCAACGCAGCTTTCCTGAAAGCAAGGTATAAGAAATCTTATATAAATGTTATTTGACATTGCTGTTTTGTTATCTTTTACTTACTAAAATGAATGATTTGATACAAGTATTCAATTTCATTATAAACCATTATATGTTGGAAAATATACATTCTTAGACATGGGACCTTTAAATCACAGCAATGAAAACTGATACCCAATTAAGCCCTTCACGGCATCATTGATTGATAATGTTTTTGCATCAACAAGATGTCCATTCCTCAGTGAACATCTACTTCTGGCTGCTGCATTTCCCAATTTTTCATCAAATCGTTCAAGAATATATCCATCATGTAACGTTGTCGCGCCCGGGCCTTAAAATGGAATTTTACAAAACTTTTAACGTGGTTTCAAAAACAAAATATTGATTAGATAATTCAAGAATTCCGCACGATATTAAAGGATGATGTTTTACATCAAATATTTCCATTTCTGTTTGAGCATCTTCTTTTTGCTCTTCATCAAATCTTTCGAAAAATAATTACTGTAGACCGATAAGGATCTGTGATATAAAATAATCACTGCAGTTTGATTTTTCATTCAAGTTTTATAGAAGTGTTAGAGGATAAACTTGAACTAATTATCATTAATTTTAGTTGAACTTACGCGATTGACAGATAAACCATGGTTTACCATTACAAGTTAAATCGATCCATACTCCACCATTGATGCATGCGCAGTTTTGATTTGCATCACTTCCTTCCCCTGTTTTCCTTAGATATAAAGTGTATTTTTTTATTGTTGATTACTTTGGGATGACAATGTCAGTCATTCTGTTCATGACTGGAACAGCTGGTATATCACTACTTTTTAATACTATTGGAATACTATTTAGCTTTCGGCATAAATATTTTTTGTATATTTGCATTTGATCAAATTTCATAGGTACATTCAGCTTGTGTTCGTGCCTTTTCGACACAATTCATCTGTGGTTCATGCTTGACACTGCGCGTAGGTTGTCACTGGCTAATCGGATGTCATTTATAGTAGAGATTCTTTATAGACATTTCTCGAAGTCTTTCACCCTGCCGATGGCCCTTTACGAGCGCCCACATATATTGACGGAGAAGGTTAGAATTGCTAGAAAGATATAATTTTTTCTTGTTTGACTTTGTTACGTATCGCATCCGAGGATGGTGGGCATGGATTAACGAGGGGGATTCGGGTCCTAGAACTTGAATCTGAGATACTGATGTGTTTAACCCACTAGGCCATCGCGCTCGCAAACTCAACCCAAGATTGGATGAAGCACACAAAAATGTTACATACCAGTGTTATTATATGATATTGTGGTATTATCACTGTACTGCCATTCACTATCCTCTTCAGAATATCTTATTCCCATCAGATAATACTTGGATGCATCGGACCTGGCGTAATAAATTTATATTTTTGTAAAACCTGAAACAAACAAGCTTGCATAATTCAAATTTGTATCGTCATTTCCAAACCCCAGACAGACTGATATGTATCTTTTTGAACTAACATGCACAAATACAAAAATCGTTAGTGTTACACGAATAACGTTAGATTTTTCTTCCCGCCGAGTGTACCAGTTATTAAACTATCGCTCTAAAGTGTCGCCCAATCAACCTATCAAAACTTCATTCACTAATATTTGCCTGGATTTGTTTTAGGAACCAGGAAGTGTTATAAACCCCGCAAAAAGCAAAAAAAAGCAGTAAAATATGTAGGAATGTGAAATTGTTATATGTATCTATAGAGAGTAATTAACAAAGCAAATTTTTGTGCTAATATCATACGGATAAAAAGGTAAATAAAATTGTCCGTGAATCGTGACAGTCAAATACGCTACAAATATTTAGGTACTCCGATACTGGTATTCGGATATTACAACCCTTGTTAGGTATACATCTAAATCAATCTATATTAAAAACACTCACCCAACCCAATCTACAACTTTATCATCCATCGTTTTATCTTTTATCTCAACCAACCAAGCTCCTCTCATTGAGCATATATTTGAAGCGACTGTGTATCCATCAACTTTGTAATCAAAATCTCTCTAGTAGGTTTCCATCATAAATTATTGTAGATGAAGGTGGTTGAACTAAAGGTAATTGTCGATAGTCAGCGTAGTATTGAAAACATTTACTCTCGATGATTCGCAGGTGTTTCTTGCGAGTCTCTTTCTAGGGCTGTGCAAAATCGAATCATTTGGAATTCAAATCGGATTACGATATTTTTTCGAATCGCATCTAATCACTATAAAAATAACAAGTATGTCGTTTTTACTATTACTATTATTGTCTCCTCCATAATAATTAAGAATTTCACAGCTGCAAATTACTAATTTTATCTTAAACAAACTTATAAGCCTAGCACTACTTGCGATGCCAAATCTAGAAAACATGCAAATTGGAAAAAACACGAGCGCAACAGTACCTCTATTATCGCGTAAATACACAATTACGCAAAAATTGACTCCAACGCCATTTGTTGTTCATGGCTGTTATGTTACTGATACTTAGAATACATACGCCTAATAATATATATATTTTATTTCAAATATTCCAGTATATTTTATTCATTGTGTTTGTACTCACGTGACTGACAAACATATTCCCGTGAAAACTCGCACAAAACACTGACCCATTTATTGTCTTCTATACAAGCACAGTTCTGATATGTACCACCTTGGGAAGCTTCACCACTTTTCCTGGGCGGAAAGATTAATTGAACAAAGACAATAGGTATAATTATCATATCCACATACCTGGAAAAAGATTGCTAAACGATGCATGAGCAGTTATGATTTATATTACATCAAAAGCAAAAAGCAAATACGTAAATATGGATCTGAAAAGTAGTAAAAATTTCGTAATACAATTGACAGTTTTGTATGTTGGAGTGTGTTTAAAAAACTGAATTACCTAAAAAGGTAATTTACGTTTCATGAATGTTGAGTATGCATACGATTCGAATTTTAATTGTCCTGCTAAAGCGCATTGCTGCACAACGAGTACAACTAAATGTATGCTTACCATCTGGTGTAGGTAGGTTCCTTATAATCGCTCCATCTCCATGCACCAGCAAAATATTTTAGACCCATTTGATATCGTGTTTTCTCAACTCCGTTGCTTTTTAAAAAAAAATATATAAGACGAATTATAATAAAAAAAAAATTTTATCACTAATTTAATTGAAAAAACATTTTTCTGCCCAATTACATAGCTAAAATGAAAAGATAATACAGTGAATATGTGTTCAATTTAGAATCCAAGTAATTGATTTTGGTTTTGAAAAAGATTTTTGCATCTGACGATTAAATTAACAGTATTGCTTTGCGTACTCTTGTATATTTTCTAAATATTTTGTTATATTTGGCATTGAGACTGAATCGTTGTGATAAAGCGCAGTGAGTGACATTTGCCCTGGGCAAATATAAAACTATTTACAACATGTTAGTTTCCCTTTAGTCACTCTCCACGGCATCCTGGAAATAATTTAATACAATTGTGAACCCGCATCAATAGAACTTTTAGGCCTCTAGGTACGGGCTTAAAATATTCAGAAAGTATTTATTGCGTGCCGTAAAAGGAGACTAATCACTTTATCACTTTATCATGACGGTCCAGTTACGTTTGGACTGTTTTCCGTTTAAAGTGCAGTTGCTGGTATTATGTCTTTTAGTAGCATTTTGTTATTAAGTGGCCGTTAGTTGGCTCCTTTCAGGCTCGGCTTCCTACCTTGCTCAGAGCGAATTGCAATAATAGAAAAAGCAAAACAAACTCGTCATTGTCATTATCAGCTAATGTCTTAAAAATTTTAAACATTGCGGATGGCTTTGATTTCACCGGTAAGTACATGTTGTAAGATTGGTAATGAGAAGAAATAACCCTATTTTATATATATTTTTATTGGAAAAGGGACAAATCAATTTTTTGTTAATTAACCAAAAACAAGAATTACTAGTAAATGAAGGATATGGACTATGTTGCTTGTTACAGTCAAGTCAAAATAAATATATTTACAATAGTTCTTCCGCTGCGATCCGTATGTCATCTGATTTCGGTTCAAATAACCAGGCTCCTCGGCCTGTGCACCGCTTCTCAGCTTCAGTTGCATTGTCAACCTGAGTGTCAAACCGTTCAAACAAGTATCCGCCGTATAGTATTGATTTTTCTGTACATGCAATAAAGTATAAGATAACAAAACAATATCGCTTATACAATAGACTTCTTAAATATACATTCTTAGATATGATCACTCCCGTGTTTGAATCAGGCACTTCACTTTCTGTGTGAATTCAAGTAAATAGCTATACAGATTTATGGCCTGACATTTAAAGTTATGCAAAACAGATTTTAAGGTCAATCACAAGAATAGAATATCGAATCAGTTCAGTCACAGGACATCCACGATTTGTAATTCAGGCCAAGGCTGTTGCTTATTCATTTTATTCTTTATATATATATATTTTTTTTTTTGATGATGATGTCGCTTAAAATGTATTGTATAGTATTACACATTAAGCTTATTAATCAATTGAAAGCAATGTTTGTAAATTTAAATTTCAATGGCTAGTGATGATGATGGTGATGATTGAGCTCAAACAATAGTCCATCTACTTTAAAAACCTGATAAATTTAATCACAATTTACCTTGGGAATCCACATATCCAGCAAAAAGAACAGCAATAACAGTCAATATATTACTATGCATTTTCATTACTAATTTACATATTCCACACTATTCAGGATAACAAATTCGCTGCAAAACAAGAAGAAATTCTGCATTGTTGAACAAATACTTGACGAAGAGAGCAATGTATCTTTGGGAAAAGCTATTCTGAGATAAATTAGGCTAGTCTAGAATGATTTATGTAAAAAATATACTACGAAATACAACTTCGTCGTCTCTTCGATTCGACTTGAATATTCGACGTTTCTAAATTTCAATGTAGTCGTAATATAAATTACATATTATTAACCTGCTAAACCATGACCATGACTACTTTGTTAATATTTGTTTTATACATTTAAATATTCACAAGATTTTGATGCAACGATGAGGCATATCTACAAGGAAACCTAAATTCAATGTTATTTTCATAGTTCCGGTACAATCACGTCAGAGAGGGGTTCAAGCAAAAGCTTCAAAAAACAGGGCTTGGAAACCAGTATTAAAATAGCCTCCCAATTTAGGGCTTATAACCCGACAATCACAGAGAAAGAATTTTTGGTCGTGCGCAGACATTGCATTGTCAAACAATATTTTCTGTAACAAAAATCGCGAATGAGTATGTTTTTCAAATATATCTCCACAACCATATTGTTATATATTATAACAGTAAATGCATAAATACAATTATCCTACAGGAATATATAAATGGCAGCATACATTACAAAGTAGCTATAAAACACTGATTTCTGAACAAACTCCAACAACACCCTTTCAATAGGATGTGAGATTCACTAATCTCTGCATTTCCTGAATACACTGAAATATTTCCATCTAACGAAGAGATGCGTTATGCACAGAAAGTGCCTGTCGTAATAATAACTTCAATGTAAATATTTTTTTTACTATTATAAAACTGTCTCCATTGTGAAAATCAACAAATTTATAGTCTATATTGTATTTTCAATTTGCACACACGCATATCGGAGTACTACAATTTTAATATTTCAACTGCAAAATATAATCGATTTTGGTCGAATATGACCAAAATCTATTGCATTTTGTCGTTAAAAATTAAAATCCTAGTTTATTTAGCAAGTACCTGTTCCGATGAACAATTCACAATTGATCCGAAAATATTATAATTCCAATCGATTTAAATAACCAAATGGAATTGCCCCGTCCTGGTTGCCATTAAGAGCAGTTGTTCAACAGTTGGAACATCTTGTTGTCTCTGCAGGTTGAGGTTCGGAGTTTAAAGGCATGAGATTTAAACTCAGTAGACGGATCCGTGTTGAAAATTGTAGAAAATTAGGAATTTATTTCTTTAGTTTTTATACATCATTATCAAACTAAAAACAAACAATAAATAATAAGATAAAAAATAACCAATATCTGACCAGCTATATAAAAACTATCAACATAAAAAATTAAAAATTACAAGCTGTAGATTAACGTGAGTGATGGCAAGGGAATGGATAAAACATTTACCATTTTTTTAAAATATATAAATTGAATACCGGAAACAAAAAAATTTTGGCCGATAGAAGCTTGAAGTAAGCGTGAAGATTCTTTGGAAAATGAACAATCCTTGTCAATAGTAAATTTTGTTAATATTGAGCCAAAAATGGTCCGCAAATTGGAATTCAAAATGTGACATAATTTTTTTATTATTAAATTTTGTTATTTTAAAACATTCATGTCAATAAATTTCATATCGGACTAAAATACTAGAATACTATTAATGTCGTCCGCTTTCCAGAGGAACTGGGTGCATACCAAGCAACTTCCTAGAAACCTTTACGCAGCATTAGCTTAATGCATGAAATCCTGCAAAAATGTGAAGACTTCAGCTATCAATAAAAAAAAAAAAAAAAAAAAAATAAATAAAAAATCCTGCCTACCGTTTGAACGTATCTAAATTATAATATTATATAAACATATAATAAATTTATATACGTACAATCGGCAAGTTCAATACGCACCCATCGCTTATTGGATGATAGCAAGCGAAAATGTGCCTGCGCTATCTTCCCTACAGAAAAAAAATTCTGCTTCAATTTATTCTCCCAGTGAATGTTTCTAGATTCTCTATACTGCCATTTGACTCATCCAAGGGTATTCATCATAGAATCCCTATCTTTATATCATCCTTACAATCATTATAATTACAAGATCATAAAATCTCAAACACGAATTTGAAATAAAGGTACTGCTCGATAGATTACATATATTGCTCTTCTTGGTTTAATTGAGTTTTCAATGCCATAAATAATTATAACCTTCACTAAACGCTTCCTTTCACATTGAAACAAAGCCACCTACATCGATTAAGCACTGGTATGATATATCGAAAACAGAGGCGTCTAATGTCAAATCACATGTCACGCTAAGACAAACACATTGTCAATGAATTGTAATCTTTGTAGACATATTATGTCACTGCAAAATTCCAAACGGATTTATAAAGAATGGAAATATGAAGGAAAATATTGAGTCAACGATACTAAAATTGAGTCCGACTATATTCATTGCATTTGTCTCAACAACTGAGCATACCAATTTTTCAAAATTTAGTACAAACATCTTGTGGAATTTTTATTTTTTAATTTCGGGAGATCTCAATATTCAGATTATCTAAGATTATACTGTGACTGGCTAAATCCTTTCTTTGGTTAAAGCAAAGAAAAAGATTTTGTTGCGCAGATACCGATTAAATATTTCAAGAAAAATCACAGCGAATATCCTATAGGTCACACGAATTACTTGCTTTTGGTTGTTTTTTAACAATACTAGAACAAATAATTTTTGAAATAATGGTGTTGAAATAATTTGAGAGTGATGAATGCGATATGAATAAATTGTATGGAATGTTTATAACCGCTTCGAAGTTCTGAACTAACATTGGTTACAGATAGTCCAGTCTATGAAAACATGAACAACACAAGCACGAATACTGATATTCTCTTTGTAATGCTCCGAAGAGTGCTTGGGACAGATGACAGCATCCATTTTCGCAAACAATATCAGTTTATATTCTTCCCCTGTTATTTGATTCAATATTTGACATTTGTCTACTGTAACGCAAACAATCTCTGTGAATTCGAACCAAACAAAAATCAAGTGTGATTGATTGCTGCCTTTAAGATGCGGTCTGAGGTACTGTTGGATACTACCGATTCCTTGATTGTTCAATTTGTACTCTATTTTGTTTTTCGCAAAGTTTAGGAACAAAATAAACCACACTGTAAAATTTTGATCGTGTGCTCAAGTATTGCCCTCAATGTAAACATTGTAAGCACAAAATATTCAACATGATAAGTGAATATGGTATTTTGAAACTATTTTGAATCTACGTGAATAATCATTTCTATTAAAAATAAATAGTTAGATTAAAAAACAAGTAAAATTTAAATAGTATATGGGTGGCCACTTGTGACTGTCCATCCGTGTTAGATTCTGGCATCTATAGATATTGAATTTTGACCAGTTTTGGTAAATATAATTGGATAATTGTAATCTTAACAAAAATATACATCTTATTATATTATTCTTATTGTAAAGCTACCTCAGAGTATATTTTACTGGTTTGGTTAACAGCTTTTAATAAAACCTCAAAATGAACATTTGCAGGAAATCATAACCAAATCAAGAGCCAATGCTCTACCAACAACTGTCGGTGGAAGAGAGGAGATTATGAGAAAAAATAGATTCAAGAATATATTGCCGTGAAAGTTAAAGAATTTATTAATCCCCGCAAGATTTTCTACGAGAAAAGCAGTTAGTTGGCAGTTAGATTAACCTTAGAATAAAAATTTGGCAAAATAAGGCGAAACCAAACCTTACGTGATATAGACAGTTAAATATTTTTTTAATTCAAATGTTTCTAATCTTTATCTTCTATAGAAGTTTGCAAGACTGAAAGCAGCCGAATAAAGCAACTAATAAACTGAACTACTAAACTGCAGAGCAGTTGGTGTAATGTGCCAAAAGCGATAGCAGATTCTTCACTGGATATTTCATTTTGTCTTACGACAAGAAGGAACTACGCTGAGTAAATTTGAAAGTCTGATACTACCTTAACATGTGATTTCAATGCATTTTGACTAGTTCCTATTTCATACTTTGTCCCAGCTTCAACTTATCATTATGTTTTATTTGAACACTAAACTTTGATTTCAGCGTTTTCGAATTTCTCTATTAAAAATCAATTAATTAAAGAATATCTGAAAAATAAAACGACTTATAGTCTTATACTATAGTCTTATATTATCAAAAGTTAAACTCTAAGCAGAATGCTAATAAAATGTATGAAATTTAATTGACTAGTAATTGCATTTTTAATGAAAAACATTCCGTACAGATTTGCACCACTATGATAGAGGTCAGTTAGTGACCCATGAATGGTAAATTCTTATATTTTATTCTTATCACCTAATGGTTGTTTGTGAAAAATCCTTATATTTGAGTTTCGGATATCCCTACCAGGCACTAGAAGAAAATGGAGGTAGAATCTAAGGCGCTGAAAATATTTTCAATATCAGAAACAAACGCATCCTAAATAAATAGACAATGCAAGGACGTCGCATCATAGAGTTAGGGTAAAAATCTGCCACCTCGAATATTTAATATATATATATATGTGGTGCTAGATAGACCTAATACGTTAGACCGATCTGAACCAGAAATGGTTCTTTTCAGAAGAAATTCTTTTCATAGGACCGAATTCCAAGGTATCATCTTGCTTTAATTGAATAACAAAATTTTCACTTTTCAACAAGTATAAAATTATACGTAAAATATCAACTCTTCTGTGAGAAAAAATGTTTTATCTTTTCTGTAGTGTGAGAATATATTAGAGCACTCTTCTTCTTTGAAACGCGAAATTTTTTAACGTAATAAGAAAAGTTACGTAGAACTTGCTTACTAATCTTTTACTGGAAGATTGAAACGCCCCCAACTGTGAAACGAGTCTAAAATCCTCAATACTTCAAAAAGTTCTATGTATTTTTAAACCTTTCCCCAGCGGACACCCGAAGACAAAAATAATACTGTCACCATGAGTTTGTGCAGATATTAAATGACTGCGTGAGTTACCCTGACGTTCTGGTTGCGCAAGTTTTTTCGTCGCAAAGGGCAAATAGTATTCAGCGTGTCTCAGTTCTCTGTAGAATATTTTCCTTTGGAGAGAAGTTTCTGGTATTCGTTTTGATATGCCTTCTTGCTACTACTTAAACTAAACTACTATGTGTCCGTTTGTTTGTTCCTTTCATTAGCGCGGAATCCGGCCTTAGAGCAACTCTTTTTAAAGTCGGAAAATATTGCACCTATTTTTTACTGGATAGAATCAGGAAGGTGAGTGGAGAAAATATTTGTAAGGTTGCCATGCATTCGTAGCGTACAACAACATTAGATTACTTATATCAATATAAAACTTTGTTTTTTCTAGTTATGGATTTTGATTTTTGCAATGATTGAATTATTTTGAGATTCTTTCATTTTCTATGCTTAACCTTTGACACTATACAGTTACACAATGAATACTTTTAATCGCCATCCTTAAATTAGAACTTATTTATTTATTGTTAGACTCTACACCATTTTTCACGTTTAGCACATTTTTTCAGCAAGACTCTGAACGAGCAATGCTGTTCGACGGCGATTCTTCAGAAATCCACCGCTTGGGCGGTAGAGGCGCTTGTGTTGCAATGAATATTGTCTAATAACCTTAAATTAGAGTGAAACATGATACCACAATGAACTATGATTGACATATTATTATGCGCGTCCAATTGTGTAGGATGAAGGAAGCATACACGCTTGCAGAATCACGAGGAAACAAATCATGTGATGGTTGGAGGCGACAAAAGGTTAATAAAGAAAATCAAAACACTACAATACATAATGTCCTTTTCTATTAGGTCTTTAATATGGCAAAATTGTAGTAGCTTATATGTTATATCAAACAGCCGGCGAGTATGAACGAAACATAAAGCATTTATATACTCTACTTTGACTTGAACAAATAACACTTGAATTTTAAATGTCATCATTCTATCAGTACATTTGGGCATTTGCATTGGAATCCATAGGGATATCTTGTTCGTTATATATCTCATTGACAGCTTTTCTTTTTGCATATTATTTTCTAGATCTATGTCTATATTGTGTATACATAATTGTAGTAGAAAATTGGCATTTAGATAAGATTTAGATTTCCCGTCTGCATAGGTAAAATCGCTGATGCCTGGTCCATCACATCGCAAAAATTGATTTATCGACAAGGTTTAGGAATGATTATCGACTTTTTAATACGGCACACTCTTTCAGTGAAATAATTCCCGACACCCATTCGCGACGTTAACAAACTTGGCATTATGGAATCTGCATTAAATATGTAACCTGATACCTTTGGCCAATAAAGGGAATTTTCGTTTTTGAGCATGCTGCCTTACATCACAAGCGTCGAGTTTCAATCACTTCCGATACTCACGTTAATGTGACAGGCGTTTATATGTGGACCAAACTTATGTCCTTTAAACAAAACCCTTGTTGAGTCATTTATGAGAATGATATAATATATAGATCAATGATGCTGAATTGCTCAAAAAATAATGTTCATAATGTCAGATGAAAATTTTATACTTAATAATTTTCAAAAAAAATTAAACACCAACCTACTTTACCGATCTATTGAAACAAATCAAGAAGAGATCTTCCGTTCAGACTAACTAGCTGTGATATAAATTTTCCTAGAAAATCTTGCGGGAATTAATATATTCTTCAACTTTCACGGCAATATATTCTTGAATCTATTTTTTTCTCATAATCTCCTCCCTTTCACCGACAGTTGTTAATGGAGCATTGGCTCTTGATTTGGTTATGATTTCCTGCAAATGTTCATTTTGAGGTTTTATTAAAAGCTGTTAACCAAACCAGTAGCCTATACTCTGAGGTAGCTTTACAATAAGATTAATAATAAAGAGATGTATATTTTTGTTAAGATTACAATTATTCAATTATATTTATGTGTGGACAGTTGGAGAATTTAAAACTTGCTATGATGGCTGCAATTGTCAACATGCTATAAAATAAGAATCTTTCTTCTAAGTACATGCTTATTACAAGTTTTTCCGTGAATCCACGCAATTAATATTACAATGAAGCGCTAAATTCTTTCCAAACAATCTAAGTTTAATTCCAAATATTACACCTATTTCTTTGCTAAGTAATATATGTTATAGCGATAAATGACATTTTCTCTCACCTGGCTCTAATGCTGAAGCAATACCATTATCCACTGCGACTAAACACTGACATATAATATAGAGAGCGGAGGCGGAAAATTTTTGTTGTGTACGCAATCGGCATACGTCACACATATTAATACGGGGACACTTAAATCTTTTTTAAATGCCTCTTGAAAAATACAGAAGCAAAAGGTGCGAATTAAATAAAGTTTACTTTTTTAGGAAATTGATAATAGGGATGGGCAATTAGTACCGATGATTCGATTCACTTCGATTCGCAGTTTTTTTTTCAATACCACTGACGTTGGGTTTACATGAGGGAAAAGTTTGAAGTTTATCGTGATAAAACTTTTGCCAGATCCTAATACTCTAATGTCTATGCCAGATGTCGATTCATGTTTTTTTAATAATTAAATGGATAAAAGTCAATCTTGAATAATTTTGGTATTTAGTAAAATAGGTTACGCTAACCCAACTATTTTATGTTTTCTCCGAAAACCTTCCTACATTTTGAAGATTCTTCGATTCTTTCCACAATATACAGCAAATTAGAAATCATAAAAGTAATAACAAAGTTTTGTGTTCGTTAAAGTGAGTGTTCTTATTGACCGCGACGCCTAATCAAACTCTTAGAGAAAAATTACTAAGATTTTAGACTGTTCTGTTCGTCATCGTGGATTTGAGGTAGGCTACTTTTTAAAATGTCAAAGTGACCTTTGCTTTTGATGCAATCTTCAGAATAAGAATGATAAGTATTAAAGCACTTTGCTTTCAGTTTTCTACTGGCGTTCAAGTAGTTATTCAAATTGGTAGTAAAATTGAAGTAACTGAGCCCTAGAATAATATGAAGTATTGTACTTTTTATAGATAGGATTTGCTAAGCAGACTATATTCAAGCTAATTTCGAAAACCTACAAAAAATTCTACATTTTTACAAAGTCTTACCACAATATTCAGGCAAATAAAATATATAAATATAATTTAAACTATTTATGTGTTTTGCCAAAAATTCAATTTTTTGAAAAAATCCAAGAATGTTTTATTTATCTTAATAATTTTGAGGTTACTCCGAAAACCTTCCCACATTTTAATAATTTTTTTGAATCTTACTACAAGATACAGAAAATTAGAATTCATAAAGTAATACCGAAGTTTTGTTTTTGTTAAAGTGAGTGTTCTTATTGACCTCGACTCAATTCAAACCATTAGAGAAAAATAACTCAGATTTTACGCTGTTGTGTTTGACCCAGTTTATTTATTTGCATAAATTTCATCAACATAACAAAGTCTGGGAAAATGAAATTACTGCAAATGAACCAAATTTTTTATAAAATAAAATACTGCCACGATTTAGAGAATCGAGCGGCATGCTTTCAGAATTGTCCAAACATAACTTGAAGTTCACTTCTTATATACGGAATCAAGTTCTACGTTCTTACGCAAAAAAAAATTAGTTTTTATTTCATACTTATTATTGAGAACGGTGTTAAATTTCTCTAATCAATGTTTTTAACCGATGCTTGATGTGTTCATGGCTTATTGCCTATTATTAAATTAAACTTTATCCCTGCGTGCTTTTTAGGTATTTTTTTTAATATTGTGTTAACGTGTTGCTGAGTAACCTTTAAGAGCCACACCATGCTAATAACATTTAGAAGCAGTTGAAAAGTGAGAATCATCTGAATCTGTGGAATTATCAAAGTCCGTATCCTCATCCTCATTTTCAGATTCCACTATCGGAATCGGATCATCTTCAGTGTTTACTAAATATATCGAGGCTTCATACGATCGTCTTTTACTTCAATGCCTACTATTATCTTGTTCATATTATTCGTCTTCTCGAGATGGAATATGAGCCGGATTGGAATAATGTGTTGTGTTATATGCTGTGGATTCTACCGGACCGGCTTTATTTTCTTCCAAAGGCGTTATCCTGTTTTTATGATCGGGAAAGGATTTCATTGCAATTTCGTCATTACGAGATCTACAATATGCTTTCCGTACAGAACTAGGCCCTCCTCTGTCATTTTCATCACTTAAAAGTGAAACTTTGCCACCCGGAGGCGTAAAATTGTTGTTTTAAAAACTTGCCCTACTTTACTTGAAAATGAACAGTCTGAGTCTGTGCCTGATTTCATAGAAGTATTGCTGTGATTACCATCCGAAAAAGCAGAAACTGTACTTCCAAATATTTTAATGCGATTTTTTTTATCTTTGTCTTTTTCTGAATGTAGTTAACTTACTTCACAATCTCCATGGTTGGACCTTGTTGCCACATTTTTGCTGCGGCTGCTCAAAAACATGCCGTTCGCGTGACTTTGTTCCAATAACTCGTTTCTGATTTGATGGACCTTAGCGATCATCAAGACAAGATTATGAGGAGGATATTCAACAGCCTTACGAAAGTCTTGTCTTGCTTTGATTTAATTAGTTTAACATACTGCGTAAAATATCAATAAATATATTGTCCATTTTTAGTTATTATTTTAAATTAGGAAAAATTGAACAACATACACCTCTATATTTGCAAATTTACATCTTCAATTAACGTCATTGAAATCAAAATATAGTTAGGTTTATTCTGGGAATCTGGGACGGAAGACTATATCATCAGTGTCCTTATGAGCTATTAAACATGATACAATTCTGATTACACATGTAGTTAAATATAAATAAAGCAATTGTATATACTGCAGCACAAGATGCGACAGGCAGCATCGGAATAAAGTCACATTATTCGGAATCCGAAGTCAAGTTGCGTCGAAGAACACGCCAGATGCAGGTAATTTCCGACTTACCAAATTAATATGGATGTTCAACGCATATGTGGGCGTACTGTTTATGATTTGCTAAATAAGAACTCTGATTGGGCCAAAAGACATACTCAATTCGCTAGTTATATACTCAAAGATAATATGTTAATTAGGTCTCAACTGAAATTTTTCGTTTTCATGCTCTGGGCGTAACAACCAACTGCTCACTGCTAACTAATGTTTAAATTCATATTTGAGCAATTTCCTTTCTACGGAAACAGAATCGTATTTCAAACCAATAAAAAGTGTAAAGTTAGTGATTTTAATTGTTGGTATTATCGGAAATTTTATCGTCATTTCTATGATATTGTTGTTAACAGAAATTGAGAAAGCGTTACGTATTGGTAAGTATAAAATGCGGCATAGGAGCAGTAAATTTTTCTTGGATGTGTATCAATAACATACTTACGAAAACAAGTCCTTATTAAGGAAATTAATTTGGGCAAAAAAGTAAATAGGTATATGTTGACATAAAATTGCTGCTAAAAAACGTCGATTGCGATTGAAACGCGATAGAAAAGTAAAGTGATAGATATCCTGGGTGAATGAAATACCATCCTCCGAGACATGCACAAAATGCTCTAAGACTATTCAAAAGCCTGTTCATACAGGTCTGTTATCCTGTATTATATAAACATATGTTGAGTTTGTTTCAAGATGGGATTCAACAGCAACAACTTTGCCTTAAGAGTGAAACATTCTATTCAGAATTTAACCGTATGGGGCTTAACCAAAGGTTTTCTCATTACGCGGCTACTGCTCTCGCTGCGTTAGGACTGTTATGAAATTTATCAAAAAAATTCTTTTAATCAGCGTTACGCGAATACAAATAACAATCTGCAGAGGGTTTCTGATTTCTTTTTATAATAATCTGTATATTTTGCATATATATTTTTATATATATATGAGTAACCCTATATTTCATAAAAGGGAGAAAAGTGTGTTTTAAACTGGAAAAAATATTATTATTTCTATCGCAAGGTTTATAGGGAACAGCAGGTATGTATGAATTGCAATACTATTGGGTGATTTCATTATTGTCCCGTGCAGCAGGTGCGTAAAGAACAAAGCTTCAAGAAGGGCAAACTGCATCTTAGAGGAGTGAGAATCTGATAAGTTTTCTAGGTTGAACTATGAATTTTTATTGTCACCGCCGGCAAGAAAATCCAAAAAGATGGCGTTTTCCTTGCATATCATGCCAAAATTGAGCTGAAGAAACAAAAGATATCTGTTTGGACACGTCGAAATATGGGTCCCACGTTTTATAGCACTTAAAATGGCATTCTCGTGAATAACTTGTGAATAAACGTTATATGGCAGTAAATTTTATTTTGCGGTTGACGAACGAGGATTACATATAATCATTATTGTCATTATTGAGAATTGGAACCTGCGTCATGACGATCGATCCCAAGTACTTTGGGTGCAATTTGCATATCGGAACAGTCTAGATTCATATAAATAGTATTCGTGTGACCAACCAAAATACTTGACGTATGAATGGAATTTACACACACGAAGCAAAAACTAAATCAGAACGTGGGGCTTGTTTTATTCTTATTCCACATAATCTGTGGCGTATTGATGACTTTCCTCTGCCTCAGAATAAAATTTAATTAAATCATATATTAGTAACGACATTTTTACAGACTTATTGTGCTATTTAGTCTATTGTCTATTGTTCGACGCTTTGCAGTATCGTAATTTAGGTAATTTAAAAATAATGGAACTTTCAAAAACTTTCAAGCAAAGTCAAGAAAAGAGATATCTTTGATACGATCTCCTAAATGGACAAATAATTTAATGTAATCAATATTTTAGCCTATTTCCATAGGTGTATATAATCATTCAATTATAGAGTTTTTTCATTTATCTTTTAAAATACTTGAATATTCATCAATTCAAAAACCTGTTGGGTAACCTCGTGTAAACAAACATCGTATTTCACGCCTATAATAAATATCGTGATCGCTATGGGGAGTTTACTCGTCGATAATATGATAAACCAAAAATAACTCCAGGTCTACGTATACAACAACAACCAAAAAAACTTGTAGGTAACTATGTTCAAAAAGTTGTGTTTTGTTTTTTTATTAAATTTTGCTCTAGGCGGGGCGAAAGCATTATCTAAAAGAATTAATGTTGTCATTAATATTGTAGTGAGACACTACAAAATATAGCAAAAGCAACTGCACTATCGCGATAATCTTCGCAAAAACTAAACCGCCACGATGATTTACAGAAAGTGATATCTACTCTGAGCGATGATAACTCATTTTGCACTTCATTGTAAAAACGTTTGCAATTGTTGATTGGGTATTTACAATGCAATTTTATTTCTAAACTATCACAAACTGACTTTGCATTTATTTTGTTTTTATATTTACATTTGTCAACAAGCAATCGCTGACTCTGTTTTCCTACTGTCTTTTACTTTACAAATGATTGGAAGTTTCAACAACCGATGAATATTTTCTGGTGGATTAAGAAAGGCCTTCCAAGTTGTTTTATAACTACTACAGTTCTATTTCTTTCCTCTCTGCAAGACTTCTATAATAAATCGCTTGTGAAACTCTATCGGGAAGTAATTGAGATATATGAGCTAATAACGTTTCCTGATAATAGTTATAAACTTTCAAAAATGCGAATGGATTTACAATGAAACTAATTTCTAAACGATAATGCAGATAAAAAGTAGCAATGTGAATGGATGCCCCAGAATAGACTCAGAGTTTTATGCCAATCTATGGGACATGTTCAAAAGGTGGATTAAAACAATGTAATTTTCCGACATTTTAAATGTCCATATATTTCAGCAAAAAGCGCATCGAATAAGAAAACAGTTTAGTTATTTCATCATCCACAGGCTGTAATTCCATTATTCACTGAGCTGCTGAAAGCAGTCGAGGTTGGCGAAGCACATTTGTGTTTAGTCGAATTGCATTTTTTAAAGAAGTGAAATTAAATGTTAACGAGCAATTTTTAAATGTTTTTTGCAAAAATTAAACCATTCATTGAATTCATTGAACCCCCATGGGTTAGGTAGTGAATGAACCATTGCTTGCAGAGATCATCCATGATGAATTGATCGATATTGGCTGAGCAATACTATATCCTACGTGAATATACTACTTGTTGTTAGTATTGGGTTCTCCCGTTAGTTAATAGAGAAACCTTTATTGTTTTATTTCTGTATGTGTTTAGGTTATGACCATGCATAAAAACATACCAATATGCTGTGCATTTTCAACAAGAATTCAAAAATTACGAACTAAGAAGTGGCATATATTATCACCGCTGTAATTGTGACAATCGCTATATTGATATCTGTTTCTTCTTCCTCCTTTCATGTTGAACAGTAGAAAGCAAAGGATAGAGCCTAACTGCCTATGTTAATTAGTCAAATACCATGAAACTACTGTTAGGTTTACAACGCATGTCTCAGGTAGCAAAACAAATACAGCAATTAGGGCTGAGCAATTCGATTCGCTGATTCGAATCGATTCGAAGCACGATTTAATCGAATCAATCATTAATCGTCCATTTGAACAAAAACTTGTTAAGTGAAGTAGGATTTTCATTATCAACGATGAAATGCAACTGATTTTGGTTAAATTTGACCTTTGGTCAACTAAATAAAACTTTCTCGGACGATATCTAAATTTGCTTACTTTTCAATTAGGAACTTAAAAAATCTGTCGAGTACTTAGACAAATAGCTAGAAGCACAAAAATCTAGTTCAAGAATAGGTCTTATTTTTCTCAGATTTTTCTTCAAGCACGATTTGCGTTTAAACGGGGCTACGTCAGATAGCTTGACGTGAATACCATTATACAGTAAATATTAGAAACAAAAAATAGGTCGTCAAAATTCAGGACCCCAATTTCGAATATTTTCTCCAATGTTCGCACACTAATATATTCCAATAGTTCGAATGTAATAGAACCGATTTTATCGAATTTCAATAATGAATGGTGTAAGTAAACCTGTCATTGTACTTCTTTTTGATTTTGCCTTTTTCAGATTATAGCCGGATGCCACGTTCAAATTATCCACATATCAGGATTTCCGCAAAAGTCCCGGTTGCATCAAAAAAGACCAAAGACGACAATGACACAGACAGATTTATGATAATTTGAGCAAAACTTGTAATTGTGTTCGCGGTATATTTTTATAGAAACAAAAGCATGCTAAATATAGTGAAATTTTCATTTTTAATAATGGAATGCAATCGATTTCGATTAAATTTAACCAAAATAGATCGTAATATGTCGTTAAAATGTATAAACGTTTTGCTCTCATACTTGCTCTGATTTCACCCAGCACCAATGATGGCAATGGTGAACTCAGGAGTGAAACCATATATTTATTTCATCGGGGCAAGATTCCGGAAACAATTGAAGTGAGCTTTCTTTTTTTTCTCGTATTTTACCGAATATGAAGGAACTGTGTTTTTCTTTCAATTCAATATCCAATGCTTGCGTATTTTACCGCTCACCATATTTAACTTTTTTTAGACTGACTTAGGTAATGTTATTCAGTCAAATACATTTTGGACAACTGTGAACTGTGCATTTCGAATGTTTTGCAAAATATTAACACAGACTTCAATTTGATCGATACTTCTATGCAATAAAGATATTAACTGCCTTGTCGGCTTTTTAATTCACTCGAAACAATTGGCAAAAAGTTTTGAACATCTTAATTTCATTCTTGTAGATGCGTACTTTGGAGTATGGACTTGCCATATCACTCACTGCACTTTAACCAAGCGGTTCAAATCTGTCTGTAGTGTTTTTCGCTTAGTACATCTGGCAGAACTAAATTTTACATTGGGTCTAGATTTATCCTGATAATCGCTAAAAGTAAAATCGCCCAATCTATAGATGAATCTTTACTTCGTCTGAATTTTTTGATCTGCTTACACCAAATTGTTATCTTTAACAGAATAAATATTTGCACATTAAATAGTGCGCTGACATGTGTCACTGAAGATCTTCGAAGACGACTAAAACAATGACAAAAATTCAACAGATAGCAATGATAAAATTGTTCTAACATCGGAATCTGGATTTTATCAGATCTGATAAAACAATGTCAAATTTTGCGTCGTAACGATATCGAAATTATATTTGTTCAAAATTTTCAATGTCAATATTTTTAAGGAAAACAAATAGACATGAGGTTCAAGAGTCTTTCTGCATATATACACAAATTTATTTCTGCAACGTTTCGTCTGACCAAGGTTGATAATGCTTGTATGAGGGTGTCTGTCTGGCCTTGGTCAGACGAAACAGAAATAAATATCTTTGTGTGTGTGTGTACCTCTTGTCTATTAGTTTATTCTCTTTCCATAACATCCCTGCTTTCAGCCTACGGATCCATTTACGCAAAGGCATAGAAGAGGTCATCAGTCCCACGTTAATCCGATCCAGAGCATTAGAAAAACAAATCTCCCAGAGTTTTAAGAATGTCCCATTTTGTGTCAAATATCAACACTTCTTATTGCTGCCATCAATATAAACTTGTCCTATATAAGGAAATCAAGCGGTATTGATTTTAAAATATGTAATAATGTTTGCCGTCACCTTATCTTCAATACTTTGCTACCTTCACGAAACTATGTTGGGCGGTTCAGTTTGTAGAAATAAGATTTTGAATAAGCACAGTTATTTTTTCATTTCATTTTCTTATTATTATATTTTCTCACGTTATTTTCAAATTCCTTTTCCGGTTTTTCGGGGTCTAATATATCATTTTTTCTTTAACAGAACGTCTTATCCTTATTTCCCATCGCGCGTGGAAATATTAGCGTTGCATGTACTATCAATGAAATGCGCTTTAAAGCCTTGTAAAGGAAATTATTTTCTGTGTCAAATCAGTGATCTCTCAGCGAAACGAAACACTTGTTCTCGAGCGCCCTGATTTGACAAAATTTTGATGCATATTCCATCGATCATTAAAATTGATTGAACTAAAGAATTATGCAAAGTCACGAAAATTATGCAAAGTATGGGCCGACGGTGCTCTCAGCAGCCTATAGTTGGCATAGATTTCATCAAGCCAAGATTTCAAATTTGATAAATAAACAATCACTGCAGACGAACATTAAAACTATTTCAATTTTGTCGCAGTGTAGACAGAACTTGCAAAATAATTTACCTCGACTGAAGTGACAGTCTAACTTTAGAAATGTTTCATCTTCTACCTATCAATGCATTATGTATTAACGAAAAAAATTAATTAATCAGGATTGAGAATTGTGAATTTCTCCTTTGCTTCGGCATAAAAATATTGTTAGAAAACATACAATTTAATGCGTTGGCTTAAAATCAACAAAATGCTTATTTTCAAATTCGTAAAGTAGTACTAAGTAATGCATTAGTATTGTCGGCAAAATATAACCTATGTTTATTTTTCTATTTCGTGCACATCTGGTGATTGAGAAACATTATTTAATATTGGGTAATTTTTAGATTTGTGGTAGTTTTCTGCAGGTATAGTCCAAGGAGAAAAACATTTAATAAAAAGCAGGAATCGAGAATATTTAAGGCTTCCCAATCACAAAAAATCTGGCACGATATGTTTTGCCGAGTACGGACACCCTGACCAGGCGCTGTCCATTATTGACTCATGTTCGACGCTCGGCAAACTAATTTTTTAATTTCGTTATGTCATGTTTTTTCGATAACCACAACGGAACATAGTCGTTATAAGCATATTTCGAGAGTGGGTGGTACCCCGATGGCCTATAAGTTAATGATAACGACTCGCCTTGAGCGCATAAAAGCTGCATCTCTGATATTTAATCAGTCACTTGTCATATTATATTATTTTTGAAAAATATGCTTTTTAAAATATAGAGAGATCTACAAACAAAGTGCTTTTGTTTCATTCATTCTTTGATTTTAAATTTCATTTGTGGATGTTTCTTTCCTCCCCTTGTGGAAGGTTTTATTTTCTTTAAATTTTGTTGATTAGGCCAGTTATGCTGTCGCAATATATTATCTAAGAATCCTCCCCCTTCACTACACCAAAAAACGTTTATTATATTATCAATTCTATTTGTTTGGAAGTAAATGAGAATGAATAAGCAAAGTAGAACATCACACTGCAGAAAAAATAATTGAATATTTATTGACCTAAATCAGTTATTAATTTAGTTATTATTTTAAAGCCAGTGGTAGATTGGGCACTTATAAATATCAGTTCATTTCAAATCAAAGTTTTATGATAATATGTTATATTAATTAGGTTCTATTAAAGAATCATGATGCACGTGTTTGATTTTAAAATTGGAAATATATGCACAAAGTCAAAAAAGGCATTTTCTCTCAACTCATTCCAAAATATGTGTGTTTTTAAACTTCAGCCACCAATGGATCTTGCGCGGCGCCATTACTCTGCACTTTATGTTTGCCAAAATTTATTTTCTGATTGTGGAAGAAAACATTTACAAATAACACCCAATCTCAAAAAAGTGTAAATGAATCACCCAAATGGTAATCGATATGGGTCTTGATGTGGCCCCAATAGTCTGTGCTATTTTATATAATGTACAAGCAAATTAGTTCAAACTCAAAAATAATATAAAAAAGAAAGCAGTAATAAACAATATGTTAAGAATTTGAACTGAATAGACATAAATTGTTATTTAAAGATTAAACATTGGAATCAAAAAAGTTTATTAATGTGTACAAAAGTATTTATGATATTTGTAGCTATATGGAACAATATTAGAAATAGTAATATGACCTCTTTCAATGTCAGCACTTCTATTATAGATTTTCAACTATCGATATGAGACACAAAAATTCCTAATTATCAATAACCACAGAGCGATGGTATAATTTTCGTATTAAAAACTTTTTTGGTTACTGCGCTCTTGCGTAGTTTTAAAATTGGCCTAAAATATTTTTCGCAGGTTGTAAAGAGGGATAAATGGAAAGCAAAAAAGTGCTGGGCACTGTCCAAGATCGATACCACTCAGTTCTGTTTGATATAACTTGTTTTCTGCAGAGATCGGAGTAGTTGAATTTTATTCACTTAGGTACTTTCAAACTGGTATTTGCTTCTTAGTTTCTTTATGTTGCTGTTTGGATTCTTGTATGAGAAAATTTATTTTACAAAAAAAAAAAAGACTTTGATAAAATTTCCAATAAAAGATAAAAAATATTGTGATTTTTGCTGAGTGTAGAAAAAATTATACAAGTAAGAAACCTTTTTCGTTACATTATTTTAACCGTTATGTTTCAGTCACTATTGTTTCATCAAGGCGCAGTCCATCAGTGACTCATGTTGACAAAATTAATTTTTTGTTGGAGTGGGAATTCAAAGACAAATATCCTTTTATGTTATTGTTGAAGCAGATAAAAACGAACTTTGATGTATTGGCCGCAAAAGTACAGACAACTATCCACTATTTTGAAAGCAATATATATATATATATTTGTACTACTAAGTATGCAAGTTGCTTTGTTTTAAATACTTCGAGGAATCGAATGATGCCCAGACAAATGTTTCAAAGTAGAAAAGTATAGATGGTGTGAAAATAATATGTCAAGATGTAGTGCACGTTATACATAATTTTGAATATTTATATTGTTCAATAAAAGTCTTTCGCAATCTTTAGCATGAGATTCGTGGAAATGATTTTCCCCTCAAAATCAAATATTTATATCGTTCAATGTAATGTGTTTCAGTGTACTGACGAAAAAATAATGACGGACGACAGAACTGAATGACGAAATAGGAAAACACACGAAACTGTTTGGAAAGTATGTTACGAAGTATCCTCTCACACAATACAATTGCTTGTTGTATTGTAGTATACTATTATAATGTTACTACACACGTCGTACTTCCATTTCAATTTTCTCCGGTGTTCCAGGTTTTTTCTCGTTCTGTTTCTTACATTTGGGTAAAGCGTATTCAAGTCGACGATGTAGGGAGCCGCTCAGTGGAAGCTTCCCGTTCCATTTAATGGTTGTGTTCATCTAAAAATGGGAAGCAATTTTAAAGAACTGATAGTTTGTACTTAATCGCAAAAACCCAGCACTGCACTTTGTTATATTACTGGTTCATCTTTTTTTGGATGTTTTTAATTTAAATGCAGTTCCTTGTATGCACCATCACTAAATTGGCGTCAATTAATCAGACGTTCTTTACGGGCTTAGAACAAATTGTAAATAAAAAATCTTTTTAATAATACTCATTCAATTCCCATTGAAAAACATAAACTTAATAAAAAATAACGTTATATCAACAAAATCATTGTTCAATTATTCTCATTTTGATGATATAGAAAGTTTTTCATCAAATATAAATTCAAATAAAATGATGTACCGAAATTTGCAAGAGATTTTGATAACACATACGGATTTTTTTTTACCTTCATCGCATGTTTCAAAGCAGTCTTGGGTTCATTCGGAAGTTCTTCAAAATATTTTTCAACTCCAGGCAACGATATGAAAATTATTTTTGTTCCTCCCTCAATCATGTTGCGCAAAGCCTGTGTTAATGAAGATTTTTATTATGATTTTTTCTTCAAATTATCTAACTATCATTAAAAACAATAAAACGATATCATGATGAAACATACCATTACCGGAATTTATAAGCCTTTTGCTCAAACCTATCAAAAATGATATATCAATTGCTATTACAATTTGAATAATAGGAGCGAAATGGTAGACAATCGTGTTGACCGATTTAAAATTTTGTTCGGAGGAACGAGAGCTGAAAGCTCCCTTCAACAAAGACCATTAAAATATCTGTAAAATAAAATTAATGAGGCAACGTTGCGGCGGTGTGTCAAACTTTGCAGACCGGAAAAAAGTTTAGGGCCAATCGTATTGATCTCACCCCGTTGAATACTGTTAAGCATGCTAAAAATGCTGCTGCCCCAAATGTGACAGCAATACTCCATGCATGGTCGAATCAGTGATTTGTACAGATGGAGAATGATTTCGGGAGTGAGATAATAGCGAGCTCGATATAGAAAACCGACTTCCATCGAGACTTGTTTAGCAATACTAGTGACACTATTACATTACTTGATAAAACTTTGGTCTTCTCCGAGTTAAGAGTTATCTGCCAAGTGTTACCCCAATTAGACAATGTGGCCAAATCACACTCAAGTAATTTTGCCAGAGCTAGACGTTATTTATGACACTTTTTTACTTTTGACGTGTACTATCAATGACCCAACACAAAAACAACAAAAACGTTTTTAATAAATTAAATGAAAATGAAACATTATTCATTCAAACAGAACTAATATAGTGTTGGATCGTGCCTCGGCAGCTCGACGCACCAGTGTCTCATGTCTAGCAAAAATCTTTGTAACGCAATGTTTATGACGGTGTTGAATCGTAAAGTATATTCATCAAACCATACTTTCAATATTGTAATTGATATATGATGGGTGTAAGAAATTTTATACAAGTAATAATTCTATATCAAAACCTACCACGTAAGCTTTGTGAAGACTCCAGTTATCTGTGACGTATTCACGATTCAATATAATTACTATACTGTGACATGCATTCTGAAGTTTTGAAATGTTTTCAATTTGAACTAAAAAAAATTTAAAATTAAGAAAATTGAATATTTAATTTTAAAATTGCCACCAGGTTTCTATAATGAATTTTGTTCAGTATCGGAGGTTTTTTTCTATGCAGACATAGCTTGGATTTCAGTTTCTCGTATCAGCGGTCATTTCGAACAGTTATGAAACATTAATAGTCATTCGGACAAAGATACGATAAGTTAATAGTTCACTTTCAAAAATTGATACGTTTACAAGTTACAAAACAAACAGCAGCAGCTTTCCATAAACAGCCTATTAATTTAATTTCAATATAATCAAGTAAAATAATTGTTAATGGTCGACTATTTTACGACATTTTGTTGGAGTAAACTTACGCTGCATTTCGTTGCCGTCTTTATGGTCATCATATATTGTCGCATTCAAATCATCAAATTTCTTGTTTAAAGCAACGATGAGTTTATTTGTCAACCTTTGGGAAGTTTCTGTCATGTTTTCTGTACTAAAATGATAGGCCAGGTACAAAGTGTACTTCTTGACTTCTGCAACAAAAATAAATATATTTTATTTGCTCATTTCTCTTTTAAAAAGAGAATGCAAAGTTGTCTTAATTGGGCATCTAGTTATAATATATATTGCTCACTTTCGTCTTGGGGGGGGGGGGGGGGGGGGGGTGTAGGGATTTTAAATCTGTTCCAGTTCAATGTTACAGGTTCCTGCGTGCCTGACTCTCGGTGGTTGAACGGTCAGGCATTGCACTCTCGACCTTTCGGACAACTGTTCAAATAGGTCAACCGGACAACTCAGTCTTAATCGACCGACCCCCCGATCCTGGTTTATCATTGCTCCCTCCATGCCACGTGATTTTTTTTACTGAGCCAAATTCCAATACAATTTTATTTTTAAGTCTTCTATATAAATTAAACCATTAAACGCATTCCATCGGCGGTTGAAATTTGAAACAAAATTCAACTCCATTGTTCTATTACAAAACACCACCAATTGAAAGTACCCTTAAAGTTTACTCTACTTTTTCACAGTGTGCTAAATATTATTTTGAATTCAAATAAAACTGTTGCCTATAAATTGCCTAGAAAAACATTCTTCTATACCTCTTTCATAAGGTCCGAAATACTTCTTTCCAAACCACAGAATATCATTCTTTCTCCATATACAAATACCAATGATCAAAAGCAGGAGGATCAGACCGAGAATTCCGAATCCTATTTGATGGGCATAATTCTGTAACTCCTCTTCTTGATCAATCAATAATTCAATCGTGTGATTCGCTCTTTTATCGTTTCCAACTTGAAATAAAACACGGTAGGATCCAACATCTGATTCTTTCATTTCCCTGTTAAAAATTAATGTTTGATTTAAAAACTTGATCCGATCAATTGAATGTAAAGCAGAGAATCATGTTTCCAGTCAGAAACATATTGACCAAACGTGTTTGTTAATCGTAGGTAACTGATGAATCCCTCAATATTAAAATAGTCCAAATTTTACTCAAACTGTTTTTTTTTTTTTTAATTACTTCGAATCACTAATTCTATATACATAGTAATATCTTTGCACCTTCCCTCACCTCAACAAATCAATCATCAAAAGCTTGAAATATAAATAATAATGATATAAACAAACTATAGCACATAATTTTATTTCAGTGTGTACAAATGATTTTTCCTTAAATTGAGATTCGTGTCATTATAATTTGTCGTTAAAAATGAAATATTCATGAGGGATTTAAATAAACGAATTTCACAGCCGTGATGTAACAGATAGACAACAAAGTGCAGCAGAAAGAAGGCTTAAAAAATGAAGTTGGGATCAGTCACACAGAAATTGACTTTTTCCCCGTTCAAGGTAGAATGTGATGATGAAACTTTCATAATATTCCGGTCAGCAAGAAATCAAACATGCTACCACAGGGAGATATCAATTTTTTTTCGAACAATATATATATATACAATGCACTGCGCAAAAAATTACTTTTGTGTACCTTGGCTTTGATATTTGTTCACATCAGCTAATTTCGACATATTCAATACATCTTACCTTATGACTAAAGTTAGACCAACGAGATGTTTCAAAGCTTCTTTTATTTCAGGAGATGGATCGTACATGAAGCAACGTTTGTATAAATCGGTGATCTGAAAACTAAAAATATAAAGAAGTTAAAAGGTGTTGTGCTTGTTCTGGGAGACGTAGAATACAGTAGCAAGAGTAATTATGCCTAACTACATAGGATAAAAGTCTTGCTTCACACTTACATTATATTCACATACGTAACGAAGACAAAGCAGAAATGAAATTTGTGAAAGCGTGAAGCCAGACTTATAACCTTTTTAAAAAGTATTAACGTATAGCGATAACGCAAAAAAATTCCAGTTCTACCACTTAATAAAGAGTAAGGTATACATTTCTGAAAATTTCTCGCAATTCAAGTCAAATTCGGAATCAAAAGCGAAATATTCATTGAAATTGGTCGTTACATTTGAAACTCAATTTTTTTTTCTTGAATCTCGTAATAATCCCGAATTTTATGTCTCTCAGGCATTGCTTAAATTATGACATATATGTCCTGCATCTTGTAGCCAGTTCCACCATTGATCATTAATAACGTGTAGTGACTTAAAAGTAGCAGATTGGTTTAAAATAGCCTGGGAAAACTGCGATATGTTGTTCTTTCATCTTAACTGTTAATTCTATTTAAAACACGACCAGTTTAGGTTGCTGCGGTCATGATTGAATTTTCGTTACATTTTTGCATGTCAGTCTTTGCCAGTAATTGTCTTCATGCTTCTAACTTTTAATATTGCATTTTCATTAAAGCTCGCGCAATGAAACAACAGCGCCCAATCAGAGCCAAATTTGACTGGGCTGCTGCAAAGTGTAATACCACACACTGCACTACAAGCAAAAAACATCCCATATGAAACTGAACAGCCACCTGAAAGTACAGTGAGTGGTATCTATCATGTGTGTTGATAAAACTAGTCTCCTCATATTTCTTTACTCCTTAACTTTTAATATAATTTCTTGCTTACTTGTCGCAGTTTGCTCGTTCATCCACAGTAGAATTGACCGGTCCACCAAGTATTGTGAATTTTTGACAATAATCCATGTCTGTTCCATTGCTCAATTGCTAAAAATGATAATAAATGCGAAAAACTAATTCCTATCAGAATATGCCGTTGTGATATAATTACAATTTTTGATGTATAAAAAATATTCAACAATTTTTCATCGTTTTCTTAAAGTCGAGTCATCTTACCACAACAAACAAGTCATCCACACTTTTTCGAGCCTTGTAAAAAACTTTAGCTATTGCTAAGTATTTTGGGTTCTTTCAATACTTTAGTTAGAATGGAACTGTATAATTACGAACTGCATTGACAAATCTTGGTGAATAAGGCTTCTTTATGTAATTTTCAAATGTATTTAATTATTTTTATTCAAATTCACTCTGAGACTGGAAGGCCGGAGGCGGTGCCTGAATGGAATTAATTAACGGCCACTTAATAGTAAAAAACTACTGAAAGATATAGCACCAGCAATTGCACTTTAAATGGAAAACTCCCCGTACGGAACTGAACGGCCATGGACAAGTGCACTTAGTGGTATCTGGCCTTGACATCATCTACCACATCCTTGCATTCTTTTAGTCGCCTCTTACGACACGTCAGACAGACTACTTATTCTTTGAAGCCCTTGTGAGAGAGTGTGTGTGCACTCCGCGCAAAAACTATTATTGAAAAAATATAAGCTACTAGACGAGTGGGTTACAAATGCTAGTCTGAGGAAGTCTTGCCTTGGTCAGACAACATGTTACAGAAAAGGATTTATGTACGTGTATAGAAAGACTCCGGAGCTTGACTGCTTTAAATACTGGTCGGAAGAAGTCTGGTGGCCTTAGTCCGACAAAACGTGACAGAAATTAATTTTTGTATGTGTGCAGAAAGACTCTCGAGGCTCTTATTAAGATTTGTTTTATACAAACGACATTATTATGATTTTTTTTTTTTTTTTCTGGACAAAATTATTTGAAAATATGGAAATTTCGTACCTTGGTCCAGAAAGCAGTCGGCGTTAACCATAAATGTAACCCTGTTCCAAAATCCACACTGCATGTGATGTTGACGTCTGATCCAACTTTCACTTTAACTTCTTTTGGACATTTTATTGAATAAGTTCCAGCGTTTCCATCTTGACGTAAAAAGGAATATTAATGTCAAAAACACGCAACAAATCAAACCTCGTTTTCAATACCTACAGTAATCATATTTGTGACTCTTCTCTCCTAAGGCATATGTTTTATTTTATCAAGCTTGCGTTACAGATGGATCGCGCTTCTATGGTGCGATTCATCAGTAACTCAAGTTAGATAAAAGATGTTTAGACTATTTCCTCAGGACTAGATTATTGGGATCTATTTCATAGACGTAAACTATTTTCTCAAATTTAATTGTAAATCGAAGTCGGATGATATCCAACCATAGAAATTATTCGAATGCCCGGTAGTACTATTCGATAAGCACGTGAAACTGCCTGGTTCAGTCAGTTATATGTTCAAGGGCATGTGAGTGAGAAAATATATATAGCGATTATGGCCATTCACGTTTAATTGAGCTACTGGTCAAACATGTTGATATCGCAGGTTTAAGCTCTCGGGTTCGAGTCCTGGCGAGTCCCGTTTGCTTATCCGTGCCCATCACTCAACCCAGAATGTAATAATTTGGGTAGCCAAACAGATAAAATGGCTATAAAAAAAAAATAAAATAAAAAAGAACCAAACAATGGATATGGACTACAACTACTTACGTTGAATACAGACTTCATGATTTGTTACAAATCTTTCCATCCCTTTGTATTTGACTGTGCAGGAATAAACACCGCCTGTTTGAAAGTCTGCCTGTTTCAGTGTGAGCTAAATATGGTGAATAGTTGTTAAAGCTAGATCAATTAATTTCTATAGTACCAGTTTGCCAGGTATAGTACCAGGTATGTATTTCTCAATGAAGTTCCTGTGGCGACTATGTATTGATTGCGCAAATACTATTTCGCTCAAGTAAACACTACTGATCATCTGACCTGCATCAAATTTTTCAACCACTAAAAAACCTGCTTTGCTAAACTGGATAAATTGCATAATAAATATATTTGAAATAATTTCCAAACATTAAAATTTATGTTCGTAAGTTTTTCTCGTTGTAAACCCATCATAACGCGGTGGAGAGAATTTGACCAAGTTCCTGAAAACCGACCATGCGATGGCGAACAGCTAGGGCGAAATATCAACATATATACAGGGCTGAGCAAAACCAAATCATTTAGAATTTGAATTTTATTTGAATAATTCTTTTTTAATCGGATCGAATCACGAATTCCCCGTAAATAACAAATATCCCAGTCTTACTATTATAACTTGTCTTTGTTGTGAAAATCGGGAAATTTTTATAGATAATCGTGTATACTCTTCACACTCTATGTCCAAGAGCAACAATTTTAGTAAGTTTAGTAAGTATTTCAATGGAAGATTCTAGTTCCTATAAAAGATTCTCGGTTGAATCGAATATACTTTGCTTCGAATCTATTCGAATCACCAAATCAAATTGCCCAGCCCTACGAACAGCTACTACAAGATTTAACTGCATCTGCACTCTGGGTGCAAACGATCTTAAACAGGACATAATTTAGTTGTATCTACTTTAGCGGCGTTTAAAATCATCTACTATTTCTCGAATAATCGAACTGTAACTATAGGACGAACAGAACTATTTAAATCATAGATTGATAGATCATATTAGAATGAAACAGGATTTCAAAAAAAATTTATGTGTCTGAAGTGTTATTTTCTCCGGCATGTGCCACAGTTGGATCCCACTTCAACAGGGCGTATCATCAGTCACCCATGCTCGATAAGACAGAATTCTTTATTTTATAAAATTTCAAATTTTAAAGAAATATTTGATTAGGCAAATATTTAATATGTTTAGATCTATAGATCGCCTCTTGATATATTATTGTTAACGACCCCCCGCAGGGAAATTAGACTCACTGTAATTCCATTCACTTCTGCATTCGCTGGTAATTCATCGCTGCAGTTGCGCGTCCATTTATATTCAGCCTTAGATAGATCTTGAAAATACAATGCTGGTTCGACGGCGTAGTCAACTGCAATAAAAATAATTTTTGTAGTTGTTCATCTAAATGGTCTTCCTTAACTTTTTTCCAAGATTTATTATTGGGAACCATGGTGACCTGTAAGCTGTAACTGACAATACATATTTTGTCAATATTCAATGCCGCTTACATTGTCCATTTCAATTTAGTATATCGGTTTATTTCTTTCAACGTGTTTTTATTATTGATCGAAATTCGCACTAAGCAAATTCCGAAGCATACTGTAACAAAATTATAGTAAATTACTGGTTATTTGCAGTAATTGCAAATTTACTTACAAAGTTAAAAAACGCCATGTTGATGAGATTTATGCCAATTATTAGCTGTTAATAGGTGCGTTTCATTACTGTCACGTAAAATTACTGTCAAATACAAGTTATTTTGTTGTATCTTTTGTTACAGTGTAGCTCCAAATAAACTTAGCTTTGCCCAGCTAACTGGAAAGAGCTACGGACAAAGTAAAGCATCAACAACTGCATTTGAATTCGAAAATATCCCGGAAAGGACTAGACCCTTATAATGGAATACAGTGAGTGATCTTCCCTGGACGATGAATAAACCAATCAACACTTATCTTGTAACGCTTATGGTGCATTGGTGGTACTATTTTTTTTACTAGAATTTGGCTATTGAAGTGGCCGTTAGGTTGTTCCCTTTAGGTACGACATCCGGTCATGAATTTTTTTTTATCAATCATTATTGATGCACTGTTATAACAAAATTAACACTCAAATTATTCGACTACCTGCCATAGTTGCTATTATTTATATTGATTGTATTCAATATATCCCAGCGTGAAAGTCAGAAATTATTTTGTGCAAAGAAGTCTTGACACGCGAAAAAGAGACTAAAGTAACAAAGGTTCTTTTTATTTTCCGAAATATCAACTTCACTTGGACTTGATTATCCATAATCTTGATTCCGTATGTTAAATTGACATCAAGATTTAGAAGCATAAAATAGTTTAATAGGAAACTCAAAACTATCACTTTACTTTTTTCGTGGGTGAATCGATCTCTCGAATATTATGAATCTTCTGTCACCTTTGCCGACTCGTTGTCATATTTCCATCAAAGGTGCTTAAGCATTTTATTTTGTATAAATCACACCGTTTTTGAAATGTGTGTTTTCAAACTTACGTGACTCCCTAACATAGAGGACAATTAATCGAAGCTAACTCCACACATACCTGAACAAAACATTCTATGAACGTTACCGATCTTTAAACTTTTATCGATTACTCCGATTTCCTGACTTAGATTTTGACATGTGAAATTTTCAGCAAATTTCTTGGAGTGGAGTGTGATGTCTTGAAAAGAACAATAGTTTGCCGTTGGAGCCTACAAATTAAACATTTGTTTTATATGTTATTTATTTTCCTTTGAGCAAAGCTGGGAACCACAAAATAAACCAACTGACAACGATATATTTAGAGTGAAAAATAAAAGTGTCAATCCTTATAGAACTGAACAGGTATTGTCGAATGCAACGTGCTGTGTCCTTCCAGGACACTGATAAATAAAGTCAAATTAGTCGTGACCCGTTAAATGCCTACAAATGCAGGACATAGTTTGAAACGAACAGTTAAAACTTTGAGTATTTTTGGCCAACTATGCGAGTATATTCTGCATATAAAATCAATTATTTGCGGATACTTGATTTATCTGTCCTTAATAAAGAATGAAGATTTTGATAGCAGTGCTTCATATATACGAATCTAGACTTTGGCAAACTTTAAATGGAAAGATGAACAATTCGATTTTGTTGAAAATGAAGGAAACAGAGGTGATTTCAGAAGAAGAAACTGTAGTCACTTTTCTTTGATTTACAGTTCTTATCCAAATCGAAAAAAAATGTCAAAATATCTTGTGTCAAGGATGAATCAATGATGGAATGCGTCGATGAGACGCTGTCCAACTGTGGCAAAATAGAATTTCGCATTGTGATATTCAAAAAATCGCTTTAACAAATTTATTCCCAAATAGCACTGGTATTTATTATCATAGATTTGAGTGAGTTGATTTTGAAGAATATAGAAATATATATATATAGAATATAGAATATAGATTTCCTCAACCTGAAAATAAGCCTAAATTTAAATTTAAATTCTAAAGTAACGCCGGAAGTAAGAAGAGGTCAGGCAGGAGAACGAAAATTTGCATTATAGAAAAATCGAAATGGAATGTTTGATCTTTACACGAGCCAATTACAATAAAATACAATTTGGTTTGAACTCCTTTTTTATTTAGATTTTCTTTCCAAATAGGCATTATTTATCCGCTAGTTGGCGCTAAAAACATTGCTTGGATAGTAAAACCTGATCTTGCGTTATAATCACGCATAAGAAGAAGCACATTCGGCGTTGCGTTCAGTAAGCAATATCTTTCAAAGCGTTGCTAGTAATATATTTTGTAGTTGGATTGAATGTATTTAAAAAACAAAACAAAATTTGACTTTTAAAAAGCTTTTGAGAACTGGAGGACAGAAATTATGGATATTAAAGCTCTGGAATGTTTTAAAGAGGATCTAGGTTTATTCCATCACGTTTTTAACACATATTGCGCGTATGACACGAATATCTCGGTTCGTTGGTTAATTGGTTCCATATCTCGCTTTCGAGTACCGGCGAGTCGTTAATTCATGCCTACCACTCAACCCAGAGTCGCGTCGCGCAGTAGAAGTGATTGTAATTAAGTTTCGTGGCGTAGTAGCAGTGATTTCAATGATTTGGCCAAAATTCCAATCTCAGAAATCTGCTTTTAAAACGAGAACAAATATATCCGGAAACTGAATTAAACAACTGAGCAGCAAGATAAAAAGAAATACGCAAAATTTGTCATCAAAAGTCAATAGCGCACCGAAAAAAATAGATTCGCGCATATTTTTCTTTATTTCTTAATCAAGATGAAAGGAAATACGCAAAATTAGTTATCAAATGTCAATGGCGCGCCGAAGAACAAAGAGTTGCGCATTTCTTCTTTATTTAACTTAAATGATCATTAAAATTTTACGTTACAGAATAGATGCCTTCGCATTGGCGTGCAGGCCAAGGTCGGTGGTGAAACAGATGCGCATCGAACTATAGTGTTCAACCGATTGAGCAATTGGGCTAGGCAAAACCGAATCGTTTCGAATTCTAACTGATTCGAAAATTTTTTTCGAATTGGATCTAATCACTAATTCTGAGTAAAAAACAGTTATACCATTTTTAGTCTAATAACTTGTCTCCATCTTGGTTATCAAATAATTGATAGTCTGGTGTGTTTTTTCAATGCACATTACATTGTCTAAGAGCAACAATTTTCATATTTTAACGACAAAATGCTATCGATTTTGGTCAAATTTGACCAAAACCAGTTTTTTTTCGATCAGAATCACCGAATCGAATTGCTCAACGCTGCTGAGCAACCTAGTCCAACGAGTAATATAATTACTTACATGAAAAACTAGTCTGTAGGTTGATACATCATTATCTGGAGCATCAAAATCCTCATAAATAATTCCTTTTCCCTTTTTCATATTACTGGCAATCGCTATTTTGTCCCACTGCTTCGTACCGTTGCTGTCTATTAAGGAGCACTGTGGTAAAGTGTTAAAAAAACAGTGTAAGCGTAATTCGTCAGCTAAAGCTTCATTAGCTTGAATTGAATACTTTACTTTGAAGCGGAAAACATCAGTGCCTCCATTAGGTCTGGCGACTTCAATTGATCCGAAGTTAAAATATTTCGAACCATTATTGGATAAGCAATAGAAACAGAAATTTGTGAAATATTCCCTCATTTTTCGATCAAATTTCGGGCACACTCTTGTCTTTCCTAGTAGATAAAGTGTTCATTCAGCACTTTACCTCAACTAGCTGTTTATAATATTAAGTTCGTAATAGTAAGTATAAATATTTAGTAAAAACGATATATTCGGTATTTATTGTCCGAGTATCCGAATTAGATTAGAATTTTAGATGATTCGAATTTTCTCAGGCAGTTTTCTAAACAGAAAAATGATTTCATTGGTGCAATTTCAAATTTCGGGAAGGATTTGAAATCAGCAGATTAGACTGAATTTATGCTGCAAAAATGAGTCTCATTCAATGATCCATGTATGGTTAAGGATTATATTCTCATCTATTTATTATTAAGACGTTTATATATCATTCATTGAAAAAGGAAATAAATTTGATTTACGAATTTCAGATTATTTTAAAAGGCTACAAAATAACAATTGTAAATAGCTTTATCCAACCAGTCAGTAAATGTATATAATTTGAGTCACAAAGGATAGCGCTTCGGTGAAGCGATATATATATATGGGACCCATGCATGAAAAAATTAATTCAGACAAACTTCTCATCGATGGGGGTGGCTACGTCATTTTAGAGTCAAAATGATAAAGATTTTACAGCAACTTAAAAGTGAAAAAAATATTATTCGTACCGTTACGTTATCATTTTTATATATGCTGTCATAGTTTCCAAAAACAATCCGACGAAAATACGTGACCTGATCTTTGCAAGTAAAATGGAAAGGCCATCTCGAGTACGTTGTGATGTTCTTCTGCCCAATATCCGTGCAATTGTAAGTTCCAGAGTCTGTAAAAAAAATTTGGAGTTGGATTGGAGTAGGGTTTTTCTGCTTGAGGAGAAAGCCTAGAAGACGATATTATCAAATTGCGAACTACGACCTCTAGTGCAGAAACCAGTTCAGAATGGGGTAAAGATTGTCGGCTCATTATGTTTTTTATTTCTCCTGTGCATGGAACTGGTCAATAGAGGAATTAAGCGATACCGTGCTCCAACGTGCGCCTGCGAAGCGTCCAGCAGACAACCAGAAAGGTGTGTTTCGAAGGGTATTTCAAAGGATTTACTGATCAAGCTAACCGGGCACACCACATTTAGATAATAGTTGAAAATTCAAAATGCTCAATGTCAACCAAAGAAACAAAAAAAAAACAGTTTACCCAACATCTACAAATACTTCAAGGTGTGATAAAATTAAATCTATTCGAATTCGAACATGATCATTTTTCGAATCGGATAGAAACCGCTAATAACGTTTAATAAACAGTCTATCATAAATATTTCCCTAATTATAAAATGTTGAAATGCTTAGCTTGTAATACTATTATTTTGCAAGTTTTTCTCCCAGCCAAAAAATATGACGAAAAAGACGTTTTTCAAGCATGAGACACAGATGAATCGGATCAAAAAAGAGCGTCTCCTCAGTGGCTTATGCTAGACATAATTCTACAGGCGGATGACCGAGTGATTTTAAATGTTGGCATTGCAGTTCAAACGTTTCATGTTCGAGTCCCGGCAAGTCCGACTCCTCAATTCATGTCCGCCACTCATCCCATGGTGTAATCACTTCAACTTGGACAAAGCAGAAGTGTCTTATTTTTTCAACAACACGAACCCTGTACGCCTCCCATTGGCCGCCAGTAAGGAGATTTGCCCGGGCTAATTCACTCAAATGAGTGCCAATAAACAAAAAAAAAATCTGACTGATTTCACCTGTGGTAATCTGTCTTCCTACATTCATATTGATGACAAAAGTGGCAAAGCAGACTTGAGCAATTGAGACAGATATCAAAACTGATATTAGTGACACCATTTCCATCCAGCAAAGTAGTTACAACCTTTTAAAAACACTGTAAACGTATTAATGTGAACAAAAATAATATTTAGATTTTACGAGAAGTTTCCCGGCACTTTTTTCGAACCAATTTGTGGGATTTTAAGCTTCTCTCTGCAATGATATCGTGTCCAGGATATAGATATATAATAAAAATGTTCGATATATAACTCGTTTAATGATCAATCGAAACCGGCTTCTTCGGAAGTTAAATATTGATAAATATCAAATATTATATTATCTTCCAGTTGCTCATGGTATAAAATATGGTGTGGAAGTCTTAAGGATTATCAATTTAAAAAGAAATTACTATTTGCCTGGCGCGTAAGTGCCGCACGGAAAATTATGACGTCGCACGTAATTTGCATTCCAAAAGGCGCTATGATCACCTACACTGGTTACAAGTAAATTTCTTTAGCGCCCAATATTAGGATTTTTTGCTTTTCTCGTGTCGTTATCAAAATAAATATATATATTTACATAACTGGTCGAAATAAGACTCGTTTTATATTCAACTGAGACTGTCTTTTTCTGAAGTTAAATCGTGAGATATGTTGAATGTTACATTATCCACCAGATGCCCATGGTCTTAATCTTAAGTAATAACATCACTTTCAGATGCATTCACGTTTTGTTATTTAAAGTTTTAATCGTATACTTTTCAACCAAATCTTTCCGAGTTCAATTGTATTTAAAAAAAATTAAGAAAAATAATCATTAAATGGTCTATTGAAATATGCGAATTCTTTCATCTGAAAACGCTAGCTGTAAACCTCCTTCGAATCATATCGCAACAATGAAATGGGCATTCGAATTATGGGAAAATGCACAAGTCCAAAGCGAGACAAATTAGTACTAAGAATGATACAACAAATTGAAACGTCTATATACAGACAAACATTATTTTAGACAAAAAATTAAGAAAAAAAATGACAATTCACTTCAAGGTTGGGTCACTGATTAAATGCGTCTAATAGCTTTCTTTCCCAATGTACTGCGAAACACTACATGGTTGACGGCAAGTATCGCAGCGGAAAATTATGTTGTCACGCGTGATTTGCATTGTTTCAATATATGTTATGAATGACCTGCAGAATTAAATTTCTAAAAGATTTTTGACGGCTGAATCATTTTGTATTACTTTCGGTATATCGGTATTCTGGTTACCCGAATTCATTAAAATTTTGATACCACGAATCCCTAATTGTAAGGTCCCGAAACAGTTAGCCTTGTCATACAAAAAAGTTCAAAACGAAACAGAAACAGGTTCTTCTGAAATACCCTTGCTTATTAGGAATTTTTAATTTCCTCAGAGGGAACTCTGAAGGATCCTTGGTCATTAGAATTTTTTTATTTCTTTTTTGCCAAGTATGGATCATTGAATATTCGTTCCAAACAAACTCCTTCCAACCAAGCTTCATGCTTATAAAAAAATACATTAACTTTCCTTGCCGTGGGCGATACTGCAGTGTGAAACACTCCACGAAAGTTCACTGCTTTCGATTGATAGTCAGTCGATCCTGAAGATGTGTAACCGCAGAACGTGCTTTGAATAAATAAATAACTAAGGAACAATGAAATGAATAACGGACTGAGCATCACCATGTGTCTGAGGGGGAAATAATGCTGTCTTGCGTAACTTGCATTATCCCGATATGCAGTTCAATTGGATTTTGCAACAACCGATTTTTACGATTACGGTATGAACGGAAATATGAGATATTTAACCAAAACATTTCACGATTTTATATATTTTTCGTCAAAAGAAATAACTGCAATGATTGTTATCATTTTAACATTGATTGCTAGTTTAATATTGGACAAATGACGTCATAAAATATACATATAAAAACTTATAAAAACGAACAGCGACCCTGCCACGATCAGCCATATTTTGTTCATGATTATGCAATAAACATCTTGCGTCTAAGCGGTCCATCAGCGATCCACGATTAACAGATGGATGTCTGAATAATATACATTTGACAAAGACCTCGCCCATAGGTGGCCTGAGTAGTCAAAAATTCCATGTTAAAAAATTCATTTAGGGTGAAATACTTATCAAACAGACGTTTTATTATGTTACAAAAGTACGACAAATAGATTACGTCTCGGCAGCACGACCCGTCACGACATGTTAAACATGTAATTACTTCTGTAAACCTCTACGGCATTTGCAATTTTATAACACAATGTGGTAGCCTTGGATTAATAGGGCAACAGGAGCAAAAACAAACAACTATACACAAAAAATTTATACATGCATGTCGGACTTTTCGGTGCGACAACAATTTCGTAAAATATGATCAGCACACTATGTCACCGGTTATTCAGGACTAAACTGTTAAAATTTAACACACTAAGTAACTTGCTGCAAAAATTTACAATCGACTGAGTTCAACCAAGCAGACCGCAGTGTACAGTGTCACGTAACAGGCGTGAATAACAAAAATTATTTAGCAAATAAATTAGACTAATTCCAAATGGAAATAGTAAATGATAAATAGTGTAGTGTCAAATATGAGATTATTCGTAAACTGTGCACGGTAACTGTATCGTCGATGCGCGCCCAATGTGACGCTTGATATATGGAAATTTTATTATTAAACAAATTTATATGTAATACAGCTTATATAGGCGATATACTGCAGTGTGACACACTTTCACAAAAGTTCCCAACATTTCATTTATAGTTGATCTTGACGTTGTTTTGAATAAAAAATATATAAATAAAAACTTTAAAATGACTAATTGGTTGAGTATCGTCATGTGTGAATTGGAAAATAACGTTTTTGTGCATAATTTGCATTATCTGGATATTCGGATTTATTGGTTTTTGCAAAAATCGATTTTCACGATTACAGTATAAACGTAAAAACGCAATATTTGAGCAAAATTCTTTACAATTTTATTCAGCATAAAGCGAAAAAAATAATTCCAACGCGTGTTAATATCTTAAACTCAATTGCTAGTTTTATATTGGATCAATTGTGTCATGAAATATACGTATAAGAATTTAAAAAATCTACAAGCAATAATTTTTACGTGATTATGCAGCTTTTATCCCGCGTCTAAGCGATTCAACCAGGCAATATACTCTTTCTATAGCATACCTGCTTTTAGCATACGGATACACTTACGCAAAGGCATAAAAGGAGGACAAGTAGATAGTCCCACGTCAACCCGACAAATACCACGCATAATAAATGCACTTTTTACTGGAACCTCACGCGATTCATAAGCCGGCGACAAAATTGTAATATACGAGAATTTTTTCGGTTAAAATAATTATCAAATAGCCATGCCATTATGTTGGGATGCAGCGCAGATGGTTTAGTTCTCGGCAGCACGATCCGTCAATGACACTTACTCGACAAAACATGTAAATACAAATTTTTACTACGTTTTCATTATCTTAAACATAATGTGTCAACGTAAAAAAACAACTATACACAAAAACAATTTTGACATGCATGTTCAGATTTTCGATGCAAAAACAATACTTTAATGTATTACCAGCTCACTATGTCACCTGTTTTCAGGAATATGCTGTAAATGTTACACACAAATTAAGAGGTCTCACTAAAATTACAGTCGACTCTGAGTTGAACCAATCAGACACTTGAGGCAACAAAAAAATTTCAAGACAAAAATCTTCATACGCTATAACGATACTGGTTCAGGTTTTTCCAAAGACATCCATGCCCATTCAGAAAAAAAAACTTTTTGAACTTTTTTGTTTTATAAAGTATTTCTAAAAATTTCTTAGCAAGTGTTGTTCACTGTCATTGATCCGTGGATCATGCGTCACAAAATAAAATATCTTATTAAGAAAATAACCATATATATTTGGCATATCTTTGTCGTGGATGGAGAGTGACACACTTCACGAAAGCTCTCGGTTTTCGATTTATAGTTGATCTTGACGATGCATGACCGACGAACGTGCTTTGCATAAACGACAACCAAGGACTATTAAAATGACACATTGGATGATTATTGTCACGTGCACAATTATGTTGTCGCGCATGGTTTGCATCGATAGTTTTGGAATACATCATGAATCCGTTTATACAAGAACCGATTATAACCACTAGGTATTTCGAATTATTCTGAATCAAATTTTACAGACTTTGGAATTTTTGAGAACTAATGCAATGATCACAAAATGCGACGTATCAATGTAATGCTCTAAACAAAACGCGCATCGGCTGTGCGTTACGGCATATATGGTTCACGTAAAACAATAATTAGCAAACAAACAATCATAATAAAAAATACAATGAAGAAATATGTATAAAGAATGATCAATGCGCGATGGCCTAGTGGTTAAACATGTTGGCATCGCAGGTTAAAGATCTCGGGTTCAAGCCCCGGCGAGTCCGGCTCGCTTATCCATGCCCACCACTCAACCCAGGGTGTAATAACTTGGGTAGGCTAAGCCGAACAGGAAAAGATCATATCTTTCCAGTAATTGTAACCCTGTCCGCCTATAAGTGGCCGCTGTTACAGGGACTTGTACAGGGTGACCCACTCAAAGAAGTGGCTATAAAAAAAAATAAAAAAAATACAGTCTTCCGTACTCAATGAATTGTATGTTAAAGCAAGTTCGAAATTTGAAGTAATAACAGATCACTAATTCAATACGATACCAATTATTCCCGTGAGTGCGACTTACTTTAATGTAATAAGAGCGATAAGTAAGAGCATTTTGAGCGAAATAACAAAACATATATCGTGGAATTATGCTCCTGCACACAAATACCTATTAGTTGGTTGAGGAGTCACAATTACGTGAAACTATTTACAGCTTTGTGAAAAAATTGTGTTCCTGACAAACCGTATCCCCTAAGTACGTTAAATCGGCAAGAGTTATTTGTTTTACAAAAATTGTTATTACTAATTCCAACTTGAAAAACTCATTTTAGAAAAAAAAAAAAGGATTATGTAATTGAAGGTCTCTTTCATCCTTCCTCAAAGTCTGGTCGGAAATATTCCAACCGTTCATTAGATTCTAGCACGATTGCAAATCATAAATTTCAAGCCAGTTTCAACATTGAACACTGTGGAAAAAATACAGTGAAATCGCTGCCTTTGGACAGTAATTTTATTTGTTGATATTAAAATCAAATTTTAGAATGAAATTTGAACGGACAATTATAGACTGTTGATGGAAAGCGCCACCAAGATGCTGTACTTCAACAGATCATACTTGGCGTATATCTCACTATAAACGCCATTTTAAATTTTGGAAATGAACAATTACTGAAAACCAACTGCACGTTCGTCCAAGTGTAGATTCCGCGCCCTCGATGCCATGTATTATTAAAAATTGGATTTAACAAAAGTTTGTCTTAGTCACTTTCCTTAAAAATACCCTGATATCTTAACGTTTTTTTTTGGTAAAAAAACATGACTAAACTAATGGAAATAATACTACTATCAGAAATTTCAGTTTATCAAGCATACGCCAAAGGTTGATGCCGTATAATCGATGCGATCCATCAGTGGCTCATATTTGACAATTGAACACTTACTGAAAACCAACTGCACGTTCGTCCAAGTGTAGATTCCGCGCGCTCGATGCCATGTATTATTAAAAATTGGATTTAACAAAAGTTTGTCTTAGTCACTTTCCTTAAAAATACCCTGATATCTTAACGTTTTTTTTTTTGTTAAAAAAAAACATGACTAAACTAATGGAAATAATATTACTATCAGAAATTTCAGTTTATCGAGCATACGCCAAAGGTTGATGCCGTATAATAAATGCGATCCATCAGTGGCTCATATTTGACAAATATTACTTAGACAAAAAGATTGTCCGATTGATCATAAAAAGTAATACTTAGCATATTGTTAAAGACGTTCTCTGTTTCAGCATGTTCATACTAGCCAAAACGAAAAGAAGAGATAGATAAATTTTGTATTATTATGTTATGTTGTATTATTAAGTTTTGTATTATTATGTATACTATGTTTCCTGCCGTCAATTAATTTTTTGTAAAACGGGTAATAAAATAAAGCTGCATTCGAAAGGCACCGACCAACGTTCTAAATAATACTTGAAAAGGATTATAAACAATTGCACTACAACTGAAAATCTTTTTAATCAAAAATGAACCGCTTTATTGATATACACTGGTACAATCAAAAACCCTGGCCTTAATTTAAACAAAATTAGTATGAATTTCACTTGGACGAAAAATTGTAAAATTCAGATCAAAATTCCACTAAACTTCTCGAATAATACTTTTTAACACTTTAGCTCATATTGACATGAAACAGTGATTTATAAAGTCGCATCCGACATCAGCTTGTTCACGAAAACCCCCGTTCTCACTGCATCCATTACGAGAAGTTGTGAACAGATGATGAATATCGGGATTCTCATTGTATAGAGAATAAATGTGGGTTTGCCCCTTCTCTTGGCGGGTATAATAGGTTACTCATACTAAACAAAATAGGTTTAAAAAATATGATGAGAGGTTATCGTACTCATGTTATTCATTCGCTACCTAGACAATCTACGTAAAACGTTCAAAATAAATATTTTAAAGTTCCAAAACAAGTCATCACACGTTTTGCAATATTGTTGCAAAACAATCACGAAAACTCGGTTTAATGGGAATTTCCCTCTCTTTGTATGAAAACAATATGGATATTCAAATTTTTATCATCCTCAAATTTGGGAAAAATTTTCAATATTTCTAACTGCTTCCGGAAAATTACCCGCATATATTTTTTTTAATTTTAAAACAAAATGTGCGATATTTTCAATTTCATTTTTGTGTTTCTTCATCAATCAACTGTTTACAACGCGACCTGTTTGGGTATATTCCGCGATTTAAAATAATGTGTTAAACACAATTTTTTCATCGTATCATTTAAAACTTTAAGGTAATTCACTCTAAATAGATAATTGTGCATCTGGGAATAAGCTAACATTAAGCAAGACCTGGTGAAACGCTAAAAAATAGGTTGGCTAAAAACTGGTTACTTGCATGACAAGCCAAGAGCTACTGCAAAATTATGTTCAACTGTAATCTTACTGGTGAAAAGTCATACAAAACCAATCCTGCTAACATCAAGTAGAGTAAATGGTAACTGCCATGGGTGGTGATAAAACCAGGGTAGAACTTTTTGGCAGTCAGGTATAAGCCATAATTAGAAAAGTATACCAATAAAAAACATTGTGAAATTTATATCTATTTATTTAAAATTACCAAAGCTTGAACTAAATCTTTCCGGGAGTATAATTTTGCATTTTTGTGATGCAAAAATACTTCTAGGTATATAAATATTCAACCTTTCAGATTGTTTCTATCATAACAAAGCACAGGTATGGTTACATACTGGACATATTAGCCCTATTTTCCACGGATATCAGTTACAGGTAAATGTTTCCACAAATATATCTCAGCACAGCAGTCTATTTTAGCTCAAGAATTTTTGTAAAGTATGAGCCATTGATGGATTGCGCCACTGGGACACAATCTATCTGGGACTCATGCTTGGAAATAATGCCTATTGGTCCAAACTTTGAAATATCACCCCGCTATTTTACGCATATCGTTTACAGTTATTATATTTTAAAGGAAAAATGAGTACTTTGTTTAAGCAAACTAATTAAAGACATTGCATTCTGCAAACCTAGTGAACTAAAACACGAGATATTTGAACTAATTGCAGCCCAGACGCAGCAGGGTCTGCAATTACAACTGCGTCTTTCATTTAAGTTCTTATTGCTTTAACGAAACATATATCTACCCGCGGCACATACTTGTTTGACTGAACTTCAGTATAGTGGTTCAATATCTAGAGATGTTTTCGACAAAAAATACAATACTTGAGACTATATTTGTGCTAAGTTTTTTGCTCATGATGTGCCGTCAGTAAGTTCTTCTAATGTGCTGTTTCCAGCAGCAAGCCAGTATTAAGGGCCCATGTCTAAAAAATCTCCCGGAGAAGAAGGCGCCAAAAAGCAATAAATACATCTGGAAGGGTTGGACAATGTTAAGCAAGCAAAAAAAGCTTACTCGGAACGAATTTCAATATATTTGTGAATACAATAGGTTTACAAGAGCGATTAACTTTTTTTAATGCGCAATTGGTTGAGTGTGGGTTAACAAAGATATAAAAAGACAAATAAAGTGTTATGGGTCCTAGTATTGTCGAAAAGCCTTGAAAAGCAAATGTGTCACAGCACTTCATTAAAAAAATTAATTCAGTTCTGTTCGGCAATTATTCCGCCTAGCCTGACTTTAAAGTTTTATATACTAAATTATGCTGCACTTCTTCGCTATATAAAGAGCTGATAGAAAAGTAGGAAAAAAGGCCTTCGGAGAAAGTCGCTAGAAAAAATATCGAGTAGAAAAAAGGCGCTCGAGAAGGATGCACCCAGAAAACAAGTCAATCACTAAAATTAACCCTTTATCGATAGCTCATAGTAAATTCAATGAATAAGAAATAAATGATGATAATATAAACTTCTTAGTGTGAATCGATCTGAACACAGAAAATAACATTCAAACATATCCTCCGTATTAGCTGTTTAAAATTAAATGGACTAACGTAATCACCAAATACGTAAAATTGATACATGAAAGTTTTCCGTATCATATACCGTTTACTGGAGCAAAGCAAAACTTTTTAATGTTTTGCTGAGTGTGAGTCACTGAGGCATCGCGCAGCGCAGCATCCATGGCTTATGTTTGATAAAATAATATTTCTGATTCAGTTGAGCGAGCGAGCAATAATACAGAAAATAGCGCAACAAATTAAGCGGAACACGCCAACTTTTAACACATTCAGAGAATTTCTTGACAATCACGATTTGTCACGCATGATACAGAGAGAGAGACCAGGTTTATTTGTCTCGATCTATCTTTGCACCGTGCTTCAAGAAACTAAATTTTTTTCACATGAACAGCTGTCATCCTCATTAACATTTCGTCATGAAATTAGTTCAACAATAGGCAAACTATTCCAAGCCGGAAATTTCTCTCTATTACAGGCAGGCATTTAAATCTGCACGCTTTGTTGAATTTATAACCGATAACAAAGCGGTTAAGTGGTAGTCTTTGCTTTGTCAAGCACTTCGCCATACGTTATTGGGCTATTCCTCCTGGTAAATAATTTTTCTAAAGCGGAAGTTTGTTTCCTGTATTTACGCCATTACTCGTTTCAAATGATATTATTGTATTTTCGATTTGGTTTTAGCATAATTCAAAGATTATGGAAACATGTGCGTTCTCCCCCAAAATGGAAGTCATTTGAGAAAATTATCACTATTTTTTCACTTAGCAATTTACGACTTGCAATACTTTAATATTACTGAATCGACCGATCAGAACATTTCCTTCAAATATATTTTGTTGCGCGTGGATCACGGATGAAACATGCCAACGAGGCACGGTCTAACTGTGACGTAATGCTTGACGAAATAATTTTTCGTATTCGGTGCAGCAAACCTCTGCGACTAATCTCTCGGTCGCTCTTATAGATAGTTATCTACTATAGATTAGTCTTTGCATTTAACTATGTGCCTGACCTATTTTCGAAGACACACGAATATTGCGTTTTTTTTGCGAGATATTTTAGGGGCGATGTAGAAGTGAGACGGACCAAAGTTTTGGCGTCGTTATCAGGTTTATGCGTGTGTGGCTCACTGAACGAACACTGTAATAAAAATGAGGTAAAATCGGAGATATGTTATATCTCGATAAAATATTGAAATCAAATTTTTTTGTCAATTTTTAGGTTTGATGAAACGGACCGGTGAATTGCGCTCCATGGGGAATATATGTCTTCGCAGCAATACTACACTAAAACTGAACTCCCAAAGTCACATGTATTTTACCTATAATACACTATCATTGACAAACCGGCAACTTGCAAATGTCAGATGGGTCGATCCCTCAACCAATACTTGTTTTATATTATAATTATAGCAACCTTATATATAAGTGATAGATATTACTACACAACCTGCTTACTTGAAACTGTTAGTGAGGGACCTAATTCATCTCTCATAAAACACATGCAAAGTGTGTGATGAGTAATACGTCGATAAACGCCGCAAACAATACTTCGCAACATTATATCATTCAATTGTGGAGAACTTTAGTCAATTAGCGTCCAGGTAGACAAAAGTTTATTTGTTGTTGTTATAAAATACATTTTTTCCAATGACAGAGATGGATAGGGAAGAAAAATATGAGAAAAATATAGGAGAAATCCTATATTGGCTTTGAATGATTTTAGTATGTAAAGCAAAGTAAAATTTTAGTCGTTATTTTGCATGTTTTTACGTACAAATATATTTTGTTGAGAATAGAGGGCCTTTTCATCAACAACATTTCAAAAAATATCTTGACAATTTTTTTTACATCCGATCTAAGTGAGGACAGAAGCAACGTCTCAATGCAAACGATCAATAATTTCTAATATTGCGAAGGGAGCGACTACGGATTGTAATACTATAAACAGCACTCGAAGTGGGAACATTTCGAACTGAACCTAAACACTATATTAGATCACATTAAGTGTAATCAGCACTGAGTGCTGCAAAAATGTCATGCGGAAACATTATTTCCTTTTAGTCCAATACGCAGTAAATACGTTAGAACATTTCTAAAACCGAGTTCCAAAAAAACTTAGTTGTAATTTTTAACTCTTGATTTTATTTTTCACACTCTGAAAAATATGTTTCAAAATATTGAACAGAACGTTGGAAAAATGCTCTTTCAAATACGCTTTTAATATAGTCATTCGTCCCAGAATTTTATATTCACTACTGTTTTAAATGCAAATCAACTAACTTTTTCCTGCAGACGGCTTCTTTCGACGCTATGACTCAAATGCAAAAAAAAATAAAATTTTCAGGTTTTATACCCCAAAATTTTTTCAAGCATGCCTGAAAAAAAAGAATTTGTCTAATAGAAAACTGCTGATATAATCGTACAAATATGCTGTGCATGCTTTCAAGTGTACTCAACATGCTGTTAAGCATGGATCACTGATGGACCGCGTCTTGACAAACCTCCTTATTTCTCGTTGGGGGTTATTACCGTATGGGTATGCGCATACTGCGTAGTGTGAATTTGATGAAGCGTGATTCTCCCGTTCGAAAGCTTAGAGGTTTGATGCCTGATGCCAAAGAAGAATTTCTCTCCCACTTTAATAATGCGGTTACTCCTTGTGAACGAGACAAGAGTGATGGTGGCATATTAACCCACCCTGCACATCTCTGCTGGGTGGCAATATTTTGGCAAACATATTTGAAAACACAAATTGGGTGTAGAGGAAATATTTTTGCTTTTGCTTTTTCTTAATACATGTCTTATTTCAATCCCAGAGTCTTACATCTAGGGTGAACACGTGTACTAATAAATAAGTCTTTCTAACATCACCTTAGCCATGTCCAATCAACAGCCGAAAGTGATTTCTTGTATCTTTGTCTCTGCGATCAAAGAATTCCTGAGGAATTCCTGTCGTATTTATATTTAATATAATTGTTTTTATAGTTGAGTATGTATCCCGTTAAGTCCGATCCTTTTATCATTAAATGTATCTTATCGGGTAATATACTCACTATATCTCTTGCCTGCTTGCAGTTTTCTGACTTTGTCCTGTATTGTTTAAGATACACAATACTGATATGATGTCACTTGCAAATTTCATAAGTCATAAACATTATCATTAGTCAGCCATTGTGGCATTTCCCGCTTGGAAATAAATTAGAAGCTTTGAGTGTGTTGAGCTTAAGCCACGCGTGGATTGAAGAACAGAGAGATTGTCCATCATTGAATTATATATGATGGGTAAGTGTTGAAAATTCTCTTCAATTCCGAACGGGAATTCCAACATTTTCGGAGAAAAGCAGTCGCACGAAGCAATATTGTAACTATTCATAGTTCAATGCACACACATACCTACTTATGACAGAATATGATGTATTTATTTAAGACCCCTTAATCAAATAATGAATGTCAAGTTATCCCACTAGGATGCATACTGACCTACTAAATTTTAAGTATGGATCACTGACTTAACGTAATTCAAGGGCGTCGTCTCTCTGTATTTCATTCTAGAGAAAACCTAATATGAGGCTTGTGAAGGCGTATAACCCGATGTGTGGTTTACACATGGCAGATATCTGAAGAAATAGTTGTGTTTTGTAACATCAGCGCGCATTTGATATCTGATTTCTGAGCGTAGAAATATATTGTGTTTACTCATTTTTCTCGAATGTTTCGAGTCTATTTTTGTCAAGCAAACGCTTAAAATGCAACAAAAGTACTGTGAAATAAACACCAGCGCGCATTTGACTAATCAAAATAGTGATTTCTGAGCTTAGAATATAAAATATATGAATATTGTTTACTCATTTTTCTCGAATGTTTTGAGTCTATTTTTGTCAAGCAAACGCTTAAAATACAACTAAAGTACTGTGATATAAACTGACCATATATAGTATTTTTTTATTTTCAAATTTTAAAATGCGTTTTTGATGAAATTTATATCAAGTTCTGGCTATTAATGGAAGGCACCTCGGTGTATGCAAATATATAAATATTATAAGAAAACCGACAACGGTTGAAAACATAAAAACTAAATTATATACATATTTTTTTTCTAATGCCACTCATTTCAGTGGGCTCCCTGAACAGGCCTATGTCTTAGCGGCGACTTAGTTAGTTTTGTTAGAACGATATGATCTTACCGGTTCGGCCGAGCCTACTCATGTTATTTCACCCTGTTTTGAGTTTAGGGGATGCGTAAACGAGCTGGTTTCGCCTAGAACCGTACTCGAGATCTTCAATCTGAGATGCCAACATTATGACCAGTAAACAAAAACAATACATTGAGTATTATAAGGACGTCGCTCTGCAAAATTCGGCATCGGCTTACTTTACAGGTCTCTGCAGTGAAATTTTCTGGAAAAAAAAACTTTTCTGCCGATGTGACATGACAACGCTTTGTGTGTGCCGATGATGCTCGGGATTCCTACTAACATTTATATAAAGGTTTCAAAACTTCGGATAAGTTTTAAATTCCAAGTAGGATATAATATTATTTTGATTCTATCCTGCGGGAGAAGAGAGTCGAAAACTCGGCGTAAGCATTTGGCGAATTACGGCCTCTGATGCTCACCAGTTCTAAATCGGGGAACGATTTTTGGTTCATCATATTCCCCGTTTTACCTTAGTAGTGGAATAATCCTATTAGCCCCGGAAGCAAACTATATTCGTATTTTGAGCAATTCTCTGCTGGCGGTGCGACACTGATGAAAAAACCTTATAGATATAATATAAAAAAATTTACGTTGGAATTTGATCGAATTAATAGTAGAATTTCCTTCAATTGAGACATACAAAAGACATGAACAAAATATGCATGATACTTGGATCGCATTTGGAAAATTATTTTTATATTAAGATTAACTTAGGTAAAATTAAAATTAGTAAAATAGAAGGATGACCAACTACAAATTGTCATTAACCATATGGATTCAGTAATTCTGTTCAAAAGTTGTCAGCTTGGAGCTCAGTTGCTTGCATAACTTTTTGTTTGTAGTACTTCCACTGTCATGTTTGCTTCGGACGCCAATAATACTTCCCAGTACATAAAATAGGGTTAAAACTGTTTTATCCTAATTAGAGTCAAGGGTTGAGGATGACGGACAGTAGCGTATTCAAAATTTAGAAAAGAGTTGGGAAGATTTGCAATATACACATTGAAAATATTCGGAATGGTCTTTTTTGGCCAAATATTGAGTGTGGATGGAACGCATCGGCTAAGTGCGGTCCATTAACAGTCCATAATTAGCATAAATCTCATCCACATAGCGCTTCTTCAATTTTGGGAATACTCAATTACTGCAAATGACTAGTAAATTTACTGTACTTTGGTTACAGTGTATTAAGGTGACATAATGGGCAACCCAAGTATAAAAAATTATAGATACGTTTTTAACTCATACAGGGCCGAGAATCCCGCAGGGCACGTAAAAGGTTTTTCGCAAAATGACATGACATAGTCATGAATGGCATAGATTGAGTTTCTACTAAATTTTTGTAAATAATGGGAAAGTTACTCTAATTTCGTGACAGTGCATACATTTTTAATTTAATTTTTTTTTCTTCAAATTTACCTTGAACAAGGCCGGAATCAGTGCTTAAAAGAAACCAACTGACGACTTCGACTAAATAACAAAGATTTAATAAAAGATATAATACCAGTAACTGCACTCTTATCGGAAAACATCCCAAACGGAATTGAACTACAACGGTGAAGTGCAGTGAGTATTGTGTAAAGTGCAGTGAGAGTGTTCCCCCTAGGCAATAGTAAAAGCAACTACTACTTCTTTGCTTCCTCTTAGTCGCCTCTAACAATACGCAACTAATACGTTGGGGCTATTTTAAAGCAAGGTCAATAAATATACCTATAGTATGTCTAACAAAATTCTTACTTGTAGGCAGTGCTGGGCAATTCGATTCGGTGATTCGAAATAAATTTATTCGAATCGATCGTGAATTTTTCACGGGAACATAAACTTGCTAAATGAACTAGAATTTTTAATTTTTAAGTACAAAAAAAAATTAAATTTATTTCGGTCAAGTTTAATTCTTGCTTTTAGTATGAAATGAATATGCACTGTAAACTATAAATTTCTTGATTTTCGCAATGGAGAAAAGTCGTATTAGTAAAAATGGGATATTTGTTATTTACATGGAATTTATGATTTGATCCGGCGCGAAAATTTTTTTATTCAGATTTGAATCAAATGATTTTAAGGTGCAAAGAAACATACGCAATCGACAAAGTGTGCTAAAACAGCATTTGGTTCGCATAAGACGGGCCAAGACGCGCGACTATCTGTTGCTCATGCTTGATCAAATACAATTTATGATACGGAGATGAAATCGTAAATAAATATTCACTGGTTTTACAGTTATTGAGGTAAAATTCCAAACGGGTAAAATGAAACTGAAAGTCTTTCCGGTTCAAAAAGCGTGTAAGACTGCTAGCGACTTCGCGGAAGTTTTAAAATTTTCGAAGACTTAGTCTTGCTTTATTGCACGCAGAAATGACGTAACTCGACGCGGCGCGCAAGACTCAAAATGAAATATTTTTTTGCTATCGGAGGCTTTTTTCAAGTAAAATTAATGCACTCTGTAATATCGTTTCGCGGATGAAGATAAATATAGAATATGACACAAAGCACGCTGTTGGCGAGTAATTCTAATGGTTGCTATAAGCTGCACATCGAGCGCCAGAATCGGTGTTTGAGAAAAGCACTTGAGAATGGAATATTTGGTCTATATTTAGAGTGAGAAACGTTCCTTTGGGAAAAACCGAACCTTTTTTCAATTGGAATTCGCCGAGTCCGGAAGGAGCGCCCAGAGAAAAATACAATAAACTACTTCAAATATACCTCCAGAAACTGTACACGAAAATATTTCAGAGACACAACACGCCGTAATGGAGTGTATTGCATATACTGTATAGTGGGTCTGCCTTGGACGTTTGTAAAACTTTTTCCCCTTTCCTCTAATAGGCGGCACCTCTTGCGATGCCTATGAACTATGCCTATGAGTAATTCAAAGACAGGATCTACAAAGCAGAAGTTGTGATTAAAATGGTATTTCGATATATTTTCAAAATTAGACTGAATAATGGGTTTATTAAGGCCCTTTTAACCATTACAATTGGACAGATGGACCGCGCATCTCCTGAACGATTTTTCGTTGATAACAAACTAAAAATGTGTTGCACATACTTGTTGGAATAACTGAGAGGAAAAATAAAGTTTAATGACGTCTTCTTCGAATTGTCCATTATCCCACATTGATAACTCTACAAATTGCTAAAAATAATTTGATTTTCCATATTTTACAAGTCACAAAACCATAAGGATTTGCCCGTATACAACATAAATTATTCGAAGAGTTATTATTTCTAGCCCTTTAGGTACGGGCTTCAGAATATTCATAACGTATTTCCTGCGTGTCGCAGGGGGCGACTATAGGAAAATAGAGAAGAAGCAGATGGTTTCAAAACCGCCCCGAGTAGACACCACTCGTTGCAATTACAATAGCAGTTCAGTTCCGTTTTGAATGTTTTCCGCTTAGACTTCCGCTTTCCTGCCGTTACTACATCTACTAGGAGCTCTTTGCTATAAAGTGCCCGTTAGTGAGCTCGTTTCAGGCCCTGCTTTGAACGAACTGTTATAAAAAAATATGGCAAAAGTGCGTCATTCAATTCAATCAATGGCCCGAAATCCTACATCAAAAATGAAAGTTTTTAGTAGCTTATTGACGATTCTTTTTTACTCGGCTGTACAAAAATTTACATTCATATTTGCGCCAAATTAAGTTGAAAAATAACACTTTGGCAGGCTCGACCGAACTGATAGGGTTATAAGTTTCCATTATACCTATGTAGGTATAAATTGTTATTTAAAATTTAAGATCCGATTCCATTACAACTTCGCGCAAATAAAATTCGAATTTAATCAATTTGTTTTCGTGTTCAACGACAAGTTGGGAAATATTTCACAGGTTGTAGGACGTTATTAATGTTTTTTGTTAACAGTGAATGCCCCAAGTAGAAGATTCATAAATGGAACACGCGGATGTTTTCTATTCTCAATTACTTATATTTAACCATCGTTGGGTGAAGCCATCTTTCTTTTGAATCGTAGTTGATTGTACATTGTACATTGACTTAACTTTTTGTCCACATAATTTCCGATAGTTACCCAAACAAAAAATCCTAAAAGCCATCGATACAAAACTAATAATAAATAGCCTTGGTGTGGACAGTTTTATGACATGACTTATTTAATCCGTACGTGTGATTCGCATCAACAATGTATGTACGTAGTGAAATTTTCCTACTTTCATTCCGCACTTTCATTTTAAATCACGAAATTAACGCACTCCCGAAAAAAATGGGTTTTTGACAGCAAACTCTACACGACCTCAGTATTTCACACAAAAATGATGAAATAGATAAATTGCAATTCTAATTTGTTATAAAATACTTTATTTCGAAATATGATGGAAAATTCATCTCGTGATTCCATGTTATATTCGCATACGCCTCGTTATTGGGAAAAGAAATAAAAACAAGAGTCGATTTTCCCTAGGTTTTTATGTCATTACATTCATTTTCTGCAAATGATAAACGAATATTTTCAATAATTCCCTTGAATAAATGATGAAATGACATCGACGACAACAATCGTTTACTGTTTTTTCAGCAAAAGGAAATCTTATTACAGATGACGTTTTTATTTTGCAGCAGCAAATGACAAGCCTTGTAGTCACTGACATTTTGAGGGATGTAAAAAGTGATGATTTTTAATTGTCCATGTCGTCAATACATTAACAGTTAATAAAAATATTACTTACTTTGAAACCAACTTTTTCACAGAATGCCGAAAATTCCAATCAAATTATCATTGAAAGTTTTACTTGTTGTGTTTAAATGCTTCGCTATTCTGGTGAACTAGTAATCTAATTATCTCAATTAAATCAATTTTTCTTTATTTGGAGGTTAAGACAATAAATGAAACACTTAACGGCATGCGTTTTTAATCTAATTAAATCATGCCATTATTAATAATATTTATTGAAATTCACGTTGAGCAAGTCCGGAGGCAGTTCCAAAAAGGAAATAACTAACAGCCATTTGATAGCAAAGAGCTACTAAAAGGTTTGATCTAGCAAGTGCACTCTAAACGAAAAACATCCCAAACGGAATCGAACAACCATGGCAAAGCGAGTGTATCTGACCTGGGCTAAGGAGCGCCAACGGCGAAAGTGTTCAAGGTAATATTATTTATATTATTCTGGTGACAATGTACAAACGCGGGCTACGGATCTGCCACCTTCCAACTACAACGTAAAATCTATTTTCCTGTTTAAGAACGTAAATTCAAAAACTATATTTTGAAAACGCATTTAAAATATCTCCCATCAAATACTAGTTGAGTCAAATACCAGGGCCAACGAGGTCATGACTTTGTGCTCGCGGAAATAAAACTTATTTTGGGGTACAGACTATGAATAAAAGTAGCCCACATTTCATCTAAAATACTATTATTTAGAGCAAAGAGAAAGTGTTTCCGGTACAAAGAGTGAGTAAACGAACTTGACCCGATTTAGTTGAAAGTTTCTAAAGTTATTCTGAATTAAACTCAGTTGACTGCAGACAAGAATGACAAAAGTAACGGTCCATGAAATACCTTTAAATTTTGTCTGGGATATTTATATATATATTATTTAAGCATCATTTGGTTTATATCTTTGACATGTACCCTTAAAGCAAAAGTGAAACTGAAATTGTTTTTTATTCAGATAGCGTTTAAACCATCTTTACACAATTTCATATTTGTGTTGAATTAGTCATGCTGCTTGGATGCAGACGACAATGAGAAAAGCAGCTTTCCTTTAAAGCCCCTAAAATATTGCTAGACTCCAAATATAGTTCAAAAAGGAATCATATGCGACCCACTCATTTAAACAAAACCTCAGATTTGACGGGTATATTTCCGGACAAAACCAAGAATAAACATCTATATAAATATAACTTGTGGTGAAAACTCTTTCTAAAGGCTATTTTTGATACGGCTTTATGTTTGGTTTGATTTCTCATCGCACGAAGCTAGACACATTTTGCGTGTCTGGCTTATGTTTTGGTTTTGCGTTATCTCAAGGAGAAAGTCTTTCGCCTTTCGAGCGTTAAAACATTGAACTAGGAAGTTAAAAATATGAAAGAGAAAAACTTATAGCGACAATGCACAGATAATACGCCGCTTTGTCGCTTTTGCTAAATTAAGTATGACCTAATTTTTTCGAATTGTATCAGATCGCTAATTCCATAAAAATAACAAATATCCCATTTTTAGTTTTATCATTATTGTCTCCATTATGATAATTAAAAAAATTATTTATCATTTAAGATAAAATATAAAATCGATTTGGGTAAAATTTGACCAAGATCGATGGCCTTTACGCTGAAAATGAGAAATTCCATTTTGCATAGCAAGTTTTTGTACCTGTGGGCGATTCACTAGTGATTCGAGTATTCTGTACTTCAAATCGATCCGATTTACCGAATTGAATTGCCCATCCCTAGTAAATGTAGCCTAATAGAAGGTCTATTATTTCGACATTACTTAGAAGGAAAAACTATGAAAAGAAAATTTCATGGTCGTACGCTAAAATCACAGTGAAGCATTGGCTTGTTTTACGTTTGGCCCAATTTGTCAATCATTACGCTCCTTCTTTAATGAATTTTTGACAATGTTAAAAAAACAATCATCGCGCGCAGACGCCGTTAAAATATCTTTGTCCTTTTCTTTATTAAAGTTCTTTTTAGGGGCTAATTTTTATTTTTAAATATGATAAAACAATAAAGAAATAATATGTCCAAGTATTTCAATTTCATTTTGCAGGTTTTATGTTTTTTTTTATCGGAATACATGCTTTGAGTAATTGTAACCATTAATTTAAAAAAATATTGCATGCAATGAAGAACTAGCAACCGACTGTTGTCACCGATTTTTCACACTGTTTTCTAATCAGAAACGTTACCAATAGCAATCGTTGAATTGTTGATTACAGATGAACTGCGGAGCTTTAGATCGACTTGTGAAGTTGCGGCTTCATTCGTGATAAAATACGATATTACATATTACTAGTTTAAAAAAGACCCGACCTATCGTAATACATCAGCTACCGAGAAAGAAGTAATACAGCTTATAAGCAAAGAAAATGGTACGCTAACCTGTGCCTAAAAAGTGAAGTATATTGCTAAGTACAAACAATAAAGCAGATCGCATTTGTATATATCCAGTTTTTATTTACGAAGCTCAGTATTCAATATCATATTTTATTAAAGTCAGTAAAATATTTAATATATGCTTTGTAATACTCGTGAGATGAAGTAAATTTGAAATAGATCTGCGTAGTTTCGTTAAAAACCCATTTTCACATTCTTTCTCAGATCTCAATGTTTTGCAAACAGTATTTTCGCTATTATTAGCAATTGGTTTTAATCTGTTTCACTTTTCTTTGTTTAACTCAAAATCACATTTTTGGTTTTACAAATGTCTAAAACGCGTAAAGCGCACATACCAAAATATCTCAACAAGAAAAGAAGATTGGAAAGATAATTTGGATTGGTCTAATTAGCAATTATAAGTAGACATAATCGTGTAAAATACCTATTTTTATGACTGACGCAAAAAATATTTTTGCTCAATCAATTTAGATGCAATGACAAAATAAAAATTTCGATAGAAGAGTTGTAACATCTAGAATTATTTAATTAAATTATTATTATTATTTCGTGTACACACCAAGATTCAAAAATCGATATTTCATAGGTAAGCAATTATTTCGTGATTCTCCATACGCTCAAAACGGTGTGTCCGACAAACCCATTTCAATCAAATTTAGACGAGAGATCGATTCAAGTAAGTTGGTGAATATATCTACGAAAGTATATTAATTATATAGTTTTAACAACTTTGAATATTCCTCGGAAGTCCGTGAAACGATGCAGAATATTTTAAATCAAGCAATTTCCAATCAGGAGTCCTTGTAAAAAGTGTAAAAAAGCAGTTTGAATGCGTTTGGAAGTTAAATAACCCTCAATACTAAGACGGTGCACAATATTCTCCTTTAAATCCATCAGCACATCTGCATTTGACATAAGTACTTGCTTCTTGTAGGAAATGTCGTTCACTATACATGAGTAGACGAGATACCTTGTCGATAAAAAGCCTTTGAAACGGATTGATAAAGATTGCTCCAACATGGCCGTCAGTTTCCGTAATGAAGGTTGGAGTTATATATCGCGGTGTCAATGAAAAACCTCTTAAACCAAAGTTTCCTATAGCTGAGTTTGTATCAGTTACTTCTACATCAAATATGCCATCGTCGTCAATCGTGAATTTGGCAATCTTAACGCCGCTTTTACTGTCACTTGCCGGAAGAACATCATCGTACTTGTTTGCATTAAATCCAGCAGCGACATATGGAGTGTAGCAATCCACACTTGTACAAACCATATCGATATTATGAATATCAAGTTTGTGCATAATTTGCCGCACACTATTTGTAATATCGTCCATATCAAACATTTGTTCAAATGGTATCAAGTCACAATACCTTTCATATTTACAAGCTTCGGTGTAATTCCTGCAAAATAATGTTGAAACTTGTTCGCTGAATTTATCAAATGCAAGTAATCTCAGTTGCATTGTGTAACCTGTAAAAATGAGCAATGTTAACGAAGATATTTCAGGAACGTTTTGAATTAACGAATCTAATCGTAAATAAATTAGATATTTGACTTCTAATACAACATTTTCCATGTTCATTTTTGTTTTACATACTGCGTAGTTTCAACCAATAAAACTTTCATTTTATAAACAACTAATGATTGACACATTGGTAATTTGAATTAAATATATGCAGTTTGAATTCCGGTACAGGCTCGCTTTGCAACTTTATGATCGGCACTTAATAACGATTGTAATACCATGAATAAGCTCAATCTGAATCGCTGATGTCTTTGTTAGAATTCAAACATTCTTAGCGAGATATTCTAGAAAAAAAATCATTCAGTGAAAACCAATATTTATAAACAGACCTTCTACATGTTTTTCTCTAAATCAACAAATATGTCACGTTTTTCTTAATGAAAAATATTCTATAGCCCCATATCCGATTTTATAAAGTGATAATATAATTTTTTATTAAAAATTGCAGCTTACTTGGTTCAAATGAATAAACCACAATATTGTCCTCACTATTCAATATATCCACCATATCTGCCACTCTATCACGTATATTTTCCAAGTGCTTCACGCTCTCTATTTTGTGATACAATTCAATGGCTTTATCAGTATTTGTGACCACAATATTAGCTTGGTTATCTGTGGCTGTATAATATTCCTGTAGCAACATTTGACAACTTTCAAAATCATTTTGGCATTTACGAAAATGCAATTCAGCTTTTTTCAAATCGCAGTCCAAGTTTGTATTTACTTCTTGGAGGTCATCCAAGGTTTCATTCATATCTTGAATAGTTTTTAGGGAACCGTCCAGATTTACTGTTACTTTTTGTAATTCGTCTTTGGCCTCTGTAAGTTCTCGCTCGAGATCATGTATTTTACGCGCTTGTTGATATTTCTCAGCAATTATCTTTTCAATGTAATTAATATAATCCTGTTGGTTTCCTTCTGATTGTGGTTCACATAGTTCATTTGCTGCTTCTAATTTTCCTTGCAATTCATCGTTCAATTTCACAAGTTCTGAATTCTAGATTGAGAAAACATACAGAATTTTTTATTTCGTGTAACACGATTAGAAAAATCGAAAAGTGATGTATCGTTTTATTTTTATTTATCATTGCTGTTCAATTTTATCAGAAGTCCTTCTATTATTTCTACAATTTTTTATTTTTTAAACTCACCGATTGGATCCGATTAGAAAAAATTATCAGAATCGGATTCGAATTCCAAAGGATTCGGTTTTGCCCAGACCTACATGCCACACATACCTCTATTGAGGTAGCGCTCCATTGTGCTTCATTCTTTTCTAATGTCTTTTGACACTTGTTAACAGCACTTTCAAGATTATGTTTCATTTCATTACAATCATTTTCGTTTTCTTTTTCCTGGGCTAATATCTCTTCCGTAAATTCTTTACAGGCTGACAAATCGCTAAGCTGTTGAATGCAATGAAAAATTGTGAAAGATTTCGTAAAAAACGAAAAAATCAAATTAACACTTGTTTCAAGTCGGAGAATTCATATTGGTGATTCGGTATGATTAAAGTCAAGTATTCAAATAAATCATAAAAATATCTTAAATGATTTGGTTACATGAGCAAAAACTTGAAAATATCTTATACTTGAATTAAATATGGCAGAAATACAAAACTTTTTTAACGTTAAAATGCGACTAACACGATATCTCAGTCAAGGCGAAGGCTAATTGAAGTTGGATACATGAAAAATCTTTTTACACTCTTAAAAATGTTAAATAAATATGTTCGACATCGATAAGAGTTGTAATATTGTATGCAGTTAAGCTTTTCCTTCATAGATCTAAATCTTTAATGAAAAGATGAGTTAAGCAAACAAAAGATGAGTTGGTGTGATTTGGATATTGGCAACATAACTTTACTTCCGCAAAGAGGTAAATAACGAATCTTAGTTATCGTAAATATATTTCAAGTAATGATAGAAAAGTTCCAACTCACAATTTCATTAATATAATTCTGGTCTTTAGCTGCTTGTTTCTCACAGGTATCAAACTGACCTTCGAGCAATGAAATTTCATTTTCCTGATGTTTATTGACTTCTTCCAATTTTGTCTTTATTTCATCGAACTTAACAAAAAAACCAAAAGATAAAAACGCTCTCAGGTGTCCGGAAAAATTGAAATTCTGCTGGAAACTTGAAATAAAAATAAATTCACCGTTTTAATAAATAAATTTGGTGAGGAAGTGGAATGAAACATGCATTTTTGAAAACATCAGAGAACCACATGTCGACTGAAGTTTTAGAAAATTGGCATACATGCTGTGATTTGCTTGCTCTATAGTAGCGGTTCGGTGTTATTAGCAACATTTTCTTAATATAGGAAATAGTTGGTGGTGTCAATTTCCAATAATCAGGTCCTTGAACAAGTATTTCCATTAAATTATTGGTATATGTTGTCGAGGCCGAATGATCAGGCCGATTCGTTAAAATCTTGATTTCGTTTATGTACTTTACATTATTTAAGCTGACGGATTGTTGTGTCACCACGAGCGACGGGTCCGTGAGAAATGTTTACAAAATAAAATTCAGGGGTCTATCGTAACATAAATATGGCATATAATACGAATTTGCATAGGTGATCTGTATTGGTATTGGTTGGCATGCCACGTTTATATCGTTGGATCTAATCGTGATATATATATATGTTTATGCTCAAGCAGCCTTTTTATTTGCCAATCAAACATTTGGTTTACCCCCTTCACAACTGCGTCATGATCATCTGATTGTTCCTGCATCAAATTTTCCATTTCAGAAATTTCTTCGTCATGAAGTGCTCGCTCTTGATTCCGTTTAAGAATAATATTTTCCAATTCTTCCTCGATGGCTGATTTCTGAGTAATTAAACAAAAGCTAATATATAGGTGTGATTTTGTCAAATCGAGCTTAGTAACAGTACGTAGAGTAAGCATGTTGAACTTTTCGTGTTTCAAAATATACCACATCGAATTTTTCACATTGTTGTGCAAAGTTAAAATATTATTTGTCAAGATACCTCCCCATTTACATTGTATAATTTTATCAGAATAAATATTTTTGAGAGTATACATTCTTGTTTCTCATATAATAACGCAAACGTTTTGAATATAGAAACTGATATCAAGACATGCTATTGGTATATATAAAGAGCCTGTTTAGGAATAATGAAATTCTTACCTCTGCCAATACTTCATTGTAATCCTTTAGTATGGTGGCTGCACGTTCTTCGGCAGCGGCAAGTTTCGCTTCTAGTTTTTCATTTGATTTCTCAAGTTCCTCGTATTCACTGTCTAAACTGTGAATTTGATCATTAAGTTCTTCTTTCTGTGAGTAATAGAAGGTTTAATTGAAAACAATCTTTGTTTGTAAGTTTGAAAATTTATCATTTACTTTGCAGAATTCCACAGAAAATTATTATCTAATTGTTTTGCTCTGAAGCGAAATTTTTATTGAAATTCTACGTTTTATTATTATTATTAATATTATTTTTAATCATTATGCTAGATGGCTCTAGCTTCAAAGCTACAAGATATAGAGATCTAAAAACTTAGTAAAAAGGCAGGTGTGGATGAAAGCGTTTTATTACCTCTTTTTAATCCAAACTTGTCTATTTGTCGCAGGATCTTGGATTTTCCACCGAAATAAGGTATATAAATACATAAGGCTTTTGCAGGACAAGCTTTCGGAATCATGTGTGAATTCACAGTCAAAGAATTAATGAATAACTTATGCCGCTTACTTTTCGTACTCTAGGCTTTGTTTTACGGATATAATCATTTGAAAGTGGCCTATTAAACTGTCAAAATCACATTGTTTGTCGTCATAGTCACGTGGTATGTGCGAGTGCTAGTTGATATTAAATGTTTTGGCTCTAGCATCAAAGCTGCAAGTTCTAGTGATCTAAAATCATAGTGTAAGGGTCTGTATAGCTGAAAACTTTTCACTCCATATTTTTTTACCTAATTTTCCAAATCTCCCTGTTCAAGGATTCTAGATTTTTCGCCAAAATTTAACCAAAAAAACTTTTTCTGGAATTCGAAATAGCTTTTTGCAAGGAAGCTTCGACAGCGTTTTTTGTTTATTGGGTCATAGTCCAAGTCCCATTGAAGAAGTTATGCTGCACAGATTCTTGATATATAATATAATATAATCATTTGAAAGTGGCCTATTAAACTGTCAAAATCACATTGTTTGTCGTCATAGTCACGTGGTATGTGCGAGTGCTAGTTGATATTAAATGTTTTGGCTCTAGCATCAAAGCTGCAAGTTCTAGTGATCTAAAATCATAGTGTAAGGGTCTGTATAGCTGAAAACTTTTCACTCCATATTTTTTTACCTAATTTTCCAAATCTCCCTGTTCAAGGATTCTAGATTTTTCGCCAAAATTTAACCAAAAAAACTTTTTCTGGAATTCGAAATAGCTTTTTGCAAGGAAGCTTCGACAGCGTTTTTTGTTTATTGGGTCATAGTCCAAGTCCCATTGAAGAAGTTATGCTGCACAGATTCTTGATATATACCTTTGTTTTTACGATATATGGGAGCTGACGATTGGCCAGTTTTGTGAGTTTAAAAGTTATTTTGTGAATATTAATTCTGGTATAAACAAAGAATATTCAGTAGAACGTTGAGTCTGATGGATCCAGTTTGCTGAGCTGATGTGATTACAGAGCTCAAATTTGTTTTATTTTTGCTATTTGAAATAAAACATTGTTTCGCACTGTACTTGAGACGTATGGCTAATGTCCAGTGAAAAATTGCTGAAATTCGTAGTCATATCAGTATCATGTATGACCCGTACAGGGGTTCAGAATAGCCATAAAAACGTAGAAGAATGTTTGTTGAAGGCGATGGGTATTAGTTGTTCTAGACTTGATCCGTCCACCAAAGTTTTTCTGTAATTTTATTATGTCACCATCATGTATGGCCCATACAAATATTATTGGAAATATCAAAAGGAGTGTAAATTAGGCTTTCATATTGATTTGACATAGTCCGGAGATGGACGAAGCAAAAGTAAACTCACGGCACCAATCCTTGTCCCACCAATGTACCATGCATGGCCCATACATATATCATTCGATAGATCAAAAAGAGTGTAAAGATGGGCTTTTGTATTGATTCGACACAGTCCTGAAATAATTATTCCAAATGCAATTTCAAGACTCCAACATCATGTCTGTTCCATGACGCATAAATATGTCATTGATTTGATCAAAAACCATGAAAAGATATTGTTCGAGACTGATTTGATACAATCCATGGCTTATAAGTGACTTTTTTTGGATTATAGCGGTAGTATGCAAGGCCTGATTTATCATAAAAGGTTAACTTTGATTTTTGCATAACTCTGTTTGTCAGCTAGAATCTTAGTCCAGATGTCTGTGTGCTGTAAGACATCTCTGAGAAAATATATGAATACTCATGAGAGATTCACTGATGACAGTGTTCATCATGGTCAGGCGAAAGCGTTCGTAGTACTGTGTACACAGTTTTAGTTCAAATTAAACCTTTAAATAGGAAAATGAGTTACGAATGAATCGCGCAATTGCGGCCCGGTCCATCTGTGGCTTGAAGAGACGAAACTTTTATAGTAGGAGCAGGATATAGTAGGCTAATAAAACAAAGCTGTAACAGTAGAAAAATATTAAGAGAGGAGAAGGGTTAAATGACAATACTTTCTGGGCCCCAATCTTTCAATAAAATGAAGAATCCCGTAAAACACAATGTTTTTGGCAGCTTTCGCCCCCAATAAACTGGAAGGAGTATGATACTGTGACCTAAGATTTTTTTCGCTTCGAATCTCCTTGAGATTTCTTGAAAATCTTCGACTCCAATCTTCTATAAGATTTTTTTTTATTTTTTTATTAAAATTCACTGTGAGCAAGGTCGGGAGCAGTGCCTGAAAGGCGAAAGCAAAAATCGATAGGAAACAATAGGAAGAAATACCTCGAGGTTTCATATTTGTGTATTGAGCAAAATATAGCCATTGGAATAAATTTTGGTATTGTAAAAAGTATAAAATTAGTACAAAACTTACTTCCTTGTTTAATCTTTTAATTATTTCGTTTGAATCTTCAATATTTTCACCAAGTTCAGTATTTGTGTCTTTTAATTCAGAGTACTTAATAACGAAAAAGATAACAACATATATTATAAGCAAGGTAAAAGAATATTTCATATATTTTTATTATATCCAAAACATATATTTTGTTTTGTCAAGAATTAGGCACATATGTAAATCACCTCATCCAACGCGGATTCATACTTAACAATAAATGTTTGTGAGATGTGTGCCAGATTTTCTGGCTTCTGAATTCAAGCCAATTCTAGAACGTAATTACTTTAATATATTTCGGTGGTGTTAAAGACACGTTTTGTTTTTACATGTGACGATAGCAATGATGAACTCAACCGGTTAAACGCCAGACGCAAATCAACTAACCGACCATAGAATTGCAATCTTGTGAATTCTTATCACATATTAGGTACTGAACAGGTTGAATCGGCTATTTGCATGAAGCAAAATAAGTGAAGGTTTGAGACCAAAAATACAATTTGAAACGCGCGAGTATTTAGAAAAAAAATTGAAATATTTGATATAATATTTTAAAATGCCGAAAAAAATTTTCTAAAATATGCGAATTAAAATAAACATTGGAACCAAACAAATATTAAGAATATTCATAAAAACAGACCAGGAAATTTTGAGTTAGTAGGGGAGAGGGCGATATATGTAGTCATATTTATATCTTCATAATGTAAGATGCAAGCGTAAATTTTCTCAGTAAATTAACGTTAATGCATTTTAAATGAAAAAACGCAAAATTTGAGTACAATATTTTTTTTTAAAGTTTAGGCTCTTAGTTTGGCCTATTCTGCGATATTAAAAAATGAAAATTTCAAACTTTTATTCTAGTAAAAAACCAGGACAAATTTTTAAATGTATAAGGTGTAGATGAGTGATCTTATATAATAGAATCACCAAAATATTGCTTACCTTTACTCATATTAAAAAATAATTAGTCATTAGCGTAGTATTTTGCCTAATATTTTGTCCACACTTGTCCAGTATTTGAATAATAAAAAATTATTTTTATTTTGTTAAGTATGCGTCACAGATAGATCGCTCTTTAGCGGCGCAATTCATTATCGACTCATGCTTTACAAAAGATATTCGATCAAACGTTTTCTTTGACTGGTTATCGCTAGAATATACCGTCTAATATGTTATTAAGTTATTTTGTTAATGCGCAAAAAATTGTTTAATAACGTTCACGTCTGTTGTCAGACTGCTATAAACTAAAAAAATATTTTGAAAACTTGCGCGATCATATCTCCTGTTATTCTATCACCAAGGATTTAAGCAAATTTTATTTATTAAGAAAATACGGTAATAATTTAAATATATCGAATTAAAGAAACAGTCATAGGTTCGGTTCCAGACTGAGGCTAAACTCGGTTTGTACACGGCCTTGTTGGCGTTGATCTACTCTCATATAAAATGTAAAAATGCCCCAGTTTATACCAACCGCTGTTTTCAAGTAGTTGTATTGTTTATCTCGAATATTGAATTTTTCTTGGGCATCATCTAGCGATTTTTCCAAATCATTCTTCTCTCTTCCACAATCGTCTAGATAACCCAATAGTTCTTTGTTCTGAAATTTGTTTTGCAAAATGTATCGTTAGTGCTTAATGTGTTGTATAAATGCTTTCCAATCCTGAATTTCTTAGTTTATTTTCAGTTTGGTAAAATCATTGAAGTGTACGTCAAAAATATATTCAATATACAAAAACTTAGAACTAGTATATTGTTTAGAGTAAATTAGCGAGATTAAATGGTCAACGTACATAACTAACTCAAATCATAAAGTCAATAAAATCGATATTTTAGCCATTAAATGCTCTGAATATCGAAGTAAAATGCATAAAATAAACATTATTTTAAACAGGTTTTATAGGTTTTAATGATCAATACCTTACGCATTGAATTTTGGCTTGTATTACGAAGTCCTCAATTCCGTGACTCGTATCCCGATAAGAAAGATATTTGAATAAAGGAATAAGTTTATTTTACCTTTATTGCGATTTTAATCTCTAATCAAATAGGTTTAAAGCGAATTTTTATATAAAAAATGATAATATCTACACCTTTATTTCCAAGTTTTTGTACTCTTCCGCCAATTTTTTGTATAAAATTTCACGTTTTTGACATGTTTCCAAAACGTCACTTTTTGCAGCACCTGTTTCACCTTTTTCTACAACTAATGTAATAACTAGTCCAACCAACAATAGTTTGTAAACCATTTTCTTCGAAATTTAGTCGATTTTTTTCTGCACTTAGGATATGGTATAACTGTGTATACAATAATTAGAAATTTCATGATTCGGATGATGGCTTACATTTTCTTATAAAACTAGTGATTGGATATAGCCAACGACGGTATGAGAAATAACCAAATATTAACGGCTTATTTTGAACCACGAAGAGGAGGGAGGTGAAAAATTTTGATAAATAAATTGGATCACAGTCGCATTGAGTGGTGCGGTATGGAAAAAAAAAATCTTTTGGAAAATAGTTTTACTACATTTCACTAAGAAATATACCAAACTCCGCATTGGGGACGCGAAACTTAATTGAATAAATGAATTTAAGTGCCTATATATATGATATATTATATCATATATATATATATATATATTAAGTGCCTTATCATATATGATCGTCGATGGCGGAATTATTTACGATTTCCTTTGTCTTCAAGCACTAACGTAAGTAACTCTGGGTTTTTTCCGACTGCTGGTGACAGCATGTGCTCAAGCTAAGCTACCCAATAAATCCTTAATAAAAAGGCAATAAGTAATTTGACACTTGAAAAATCATAGATCTTGTTTAGACACTTTTCTTTTTTCAGTACAAACCTATCATAAAACTCTTTGTTCGGAAGTCTTTTCAATACTAATACCAGCAAAATTAATATAGATTAGTGGGAGAAGCGGCTCAAACATTTTGTTTATATGGACTCGAGGCCTACTCTATTCGAGACTCATGCTTTACAGGAGCACTTTTTCACTAACTAGATCATCAACTCGTTTTTTATTTTTTCTCTACAAAATATCCTCTCGCCCATAGTCGTGCCAATAAAAGATCGATTCTTCTCAAAGTCTTCTATTCTAGAACAATCTACATATCACCAAAGTTCTTGAAATAATTAATATTATTACGCACTGATACAAAAAAATATTATTTATTGTTAAAATTTACCCTATTTCACGTCTGTATTGCATTGCTATTACCGGAAAATGCTTAAAGGAAAAACGTAAACGGATGATGAGCAATTTGAAATCAAATAACTTTCCCGTTTCCTGTATTTTTGAGCAATTATTCTGGGCTTGATGTCACGTAACTTATTTGCTCAACGTTTGACTAAAAACCATCTTCGATAAATCATGGAATAAAAATTACATGTCATATACGGAATATTCAATCTTCAAAAGCAAAATTAAGTTTTCTTTGTCCCAATAAATAGTATATTTAAAAGTTCAATAAATCTGATAAAGAAAATGAGGGTATAATGAGCAGAGAAGCAAAAATGAGCGATTAAATAGCGTCATTGTGTACATAACGTAGTAGTTATGATGGGTGCAAGGAAATAGTATTGTTATTTAAATATTAAAATACTTTCGAAACTTGGTAATACCTAGATTAAAAATTTGGGTAATCTTCGTTTTGCCGCATTAAAAACATTTTCAATAGATTGGAAGATTAGAACCATCGAATTATCTATTTCAAAAATATTTTCACAATGCTAATATTATTTACTTAGTTTTTCATTGTATGTAAATATGTATTAGTACATCGATATATATTAGTACATATATTAGGTAAATATACTTGGTCAAACTTCAAACAGAAAACTCGGTAAAAGTTGAACTGGGCAAATCAGATATTCGAGAAACCTGGTAAATGTACTTTGAAAAGAAACTCGGGTAAACTAGGTATACTAGTTAAATTCAGTACTTTTACCTAGAATTGATAACTTATCAGCTGAACTTGCTCTATATCTTTTGACTAAGTGCACCTGAACTAGTTGATTGTGACAAAAAAATTTCCGGTGCTTCTTTTACACTTCCTTAAAGATAAAAACGCTGTATTCAGACTCCGTAATAGAGCATTTTCTAGTTTAATCAATTATTGCTTTGACTTAATGTTAATATAAATTAATGCTGGGTAATTTATATGTGGGAAAATTTCGGCACAGCATAGGTCATGTCCGTTTTTTCATTACTCAAATGTTGTTTGCTCATGTTAAGGTTTAATAAGCATAGTGTTGAAGTCCCAGAGACCACTGAATATATGAGACTAACAAGTAGCCATGTTGCTACTGGCAATAGTACTCCCAATGTATTTCTCGTGTGTCATAAGAGGCGGCCAAAAGGAAACAAAAACGTGGTAGATTGGTTTATCATCGTATAAGGCTGAAACCTCTCACTGCAATTTGAAATGGTGGTTTGGTTCTAAGTGGGATGCTTTCTACTTAGAGTACAGTTACTAGTACGTTATCACATAGTGTCTCTTTGCAATTCGAGTAGTCAATAGTTAGCTTTTGCGCATCACATTCAACTTTGCTTAGAGCGAACTCCAGTAAAAATCGAAAATCTGAGTTGATAATGACGGAGAGTTCTAGTGTTTGAGGTGATTATCTATCACAATTTACTTGAGTTGGGGTTTTTTTTAAAGTTGAAGATTCGTCTGCAGTCCCGTATGCAAGTTACGAGTTCAGCGTGTTTTGCTGCACAAAATTCATGTTGAGCGAAATATATCAGCTGTTGCCGAGTGGTGGGTGACCTTGTTTGGAAATATATAAAAATTCTATTGTCTTAAGTAGTCTCAATAAAAGAGGTATTCATCAGAAAATTGTTGTTTTCGGCGCTATATTCATTCTCTATTCCAGTGTTTTTCAACCTTTTTTGAGCCACGGCTTACTTTTTGTATTGAAAAAATCTTGCGGAACACCGAACAAAATTTAACAAAATTGTAATTGCAACAGGCCTACATAATAAGATTCTTATTATTGCGCAACAGACACTCACCGTAATGGTATACCACGTGATTATTACTCTCCTACTATATGAAGCAAAACACGTTGGAAGATGCACACTGGTGATAGTGGATAATTACTTCCATAAAAGAAATGCTCTTTAGACCCATTGTGTGAAACTAATGAATTTCTTGCGGAACAGCTGACGACACCGGTTGAAGTCACTGCTCTATTCTAAAATAATCTCTCTGCATCTTTTATATTAACTCAATTTTGAACTCAGCAATTTTTCTTCAAGATTAACATTATACTCATTAAATACACCTCTTACAATTTTTGTCAAACTTGACTGAATATATCATGCACATTTAACTTTGAAAAAAAGATTTGATAAGAGTTTTTAAATCGGGTAAAACCAGATCTTTCCATTTTACTCAATTATGCACGGAATCACTTTTAACAACGTATATTTTTATTGTTTTTTTGCGTAAAATATTCTTATTTTGACGACTATTAAACTAATTTCTATTTTGAATGGATATTAATTTATCTTAAACAAATAAATCGCTCTTGATTTGGGATTGTATTCGCTCAACCCACATTCCTATTGGTAAAGTATTCCAGATTTGACACCGAACTTTTGTATATATGCATGAACGAAGATATTGTAAATATAAAAATGTTTGAGAATGATATAAATTTTTGAAGATTTAGTCTGTAAAAGAAATAAACTTTAAACTTATTCTGATCTCAATCTAATTTAAAGCACAAAGAAAGCGTTGATTTTGAAATACAATAAAAAGCAAACCCTTGAAATATTTCCATACATGTCAAAAATTCAGGCACCACCAAATCACTCGTTCTATGTTAATTGAAAGAAAATTCTAATATCGCAAGAAAGTGTTTGAATTGCAAGCACTCGTTTTGCGTAAACAAATATAATGAATAACCGTCCAATTGAACTGTCGAGTCTGGTAGGTAGAGGCGTCGATAAAGTCATAATATTTCAAAAATATTTAGACCGAAGGTTCACAAAACTCTCCTTCGAACCCCTCCGGGCATCTGCAATAAACATAATTCTTCAATTCTGATAGAAAATGCATTTCTGTGTACATGAGCAGTTTGTATATCTTGTTCACAAAAAGTCTTTGAAATGGAGACGGGGAAATTATGCCAAGGTTATCCTCTACTTCAGTGAATACCAAAGGTGATGAATATTGTGTATCTAAAGAAAATCTGTTTAACGATAAACCATCAACATTTGAAGCTTCATCAGGTAATAAAACACCTAAATCATTTTTATTCACCAGAGTATATACCTCTCCAACTCCAATATCTTCCATTGTACGTACAGGTCCTAAGTATTGTTTATTTAATCCCAATTTGCTGTCTCCGGCCCGTTGGTAGCAGTTATGATGGCTTAGGCAAACCATTCCTATATTTTCAAGGTCGAGTTCATGTTGACTTTGCATCATGCTCTCTGCTAGTTTCGTTTCATTGAACATTTGTGTGAAAGGGATCAAGTCACAGAACTTCCCAAATCTACAGACTTCTTCTGTATAATTTTGGCACATCAAAGTGGAAACTTGTCTGCTGAACTCATCAAAAGCGAGAGATCTGAGTTGCAATGTATAACCTATGTAAGAAAAATAATTATTCACGTATATGAACAAAACAGAGCATATATGTAAGGAACGTTCTAGGCTCATTCCTTGAGTATTACAAATAAGCTACTTCTTGTGGATTTAAAATATTCCTGAGAGCGCAAAAAGCATCTCATGATATCTCAATATTTGATATTTTTCATTTATATGCCCCAATAGTGTACAAAAAATCGTCAAATAAGACGTTATTGCGAACACTCAAATTTTTGTTTATATATTGTTCAGATATCACGCGAAAATCCTTGAAATCACTACAGCGGTTTTACTCACTTAATTGAGGTTTATGTTGAGTAAAATGTAAGATAATCGTTATTTACACTGGACTTGGAACTGTTAAAATCAAAAAATAAAACTGTATGATAACACAGAGTTCCATACACGAAATTCTCGCAGACTAACACTTTTTGTGAAGAATTGTCAAATTGTGAAAATATGTCTTGGATAGATTAAAATTACCAATCAGCTTAGTAGTTAGCGTAAATAAAAACTTTCTAGGATAGTCAGAAAACAAAAACTCTGGCAAGTAGACAATGTTGACTATATACATACTGTTATGTATCCAACTTACTTGGTTCAATTGAATAAATCGCCACCACATCAACGTGTCTCAGTATATCCACCATATTTGCAACTCGTTCGCGAATACTTACAACTTGTTTTGAAATTTCAATCTGTCGATACAACCTTATTGCTTTTTCGGTATTTGTATCAACGACATATGCTTGTTCTTCCTTAGCAGTATAATCCTCTTTGAGAAGCATTTGGCATTTATCCAATGCTTGTCCGCATTTCAGCAATTCGAGCTCAAACTTCTTTAAATCGCATTGTAAATTTGAATTTATTTCTTGACGAATTATCAAATTTTCAGACATATCTTGAATAGTCTTTTCTGAATTCATACAATTTTCCTTCAGCTCTTCTGTTTTCTCCACAGCTTGTGATAGTTGTAATTCAAGATTTTTTATTACTTGATCTTGATGATTTTTTTCCCCATTTATCCTTTCGATGTAATCAATGTAGTCCGCATGGTTTCCAGTTGTCTGAGAGTCGCACAATACATTCGCTGCTTCCAATTTGCCGATTAATTCATCATTTTCTAATCGCAGATCTGAATTCTGATAGAAATATTTTGAGTAATCACAATGTAAAAAAAAATCTTATGTATTATCAAAATTTATTTTAAGCAACAATCAACTAAGGGCAGGGTAAAAGGGCTAAACCATGCTATTAGAAAGCTGTTACAGAAGTAAGTGACAGCCACTGCACTGCGAGTGGAAAATATCCCAGAGAGAACTAAACCACTGTGATAAAGTGCAGTGAGTGCAATCTCCTCTGGACGATGGTAAAAGCGCGGTCAGATACGAAGCCCACTCATACCGATTCCAAATCCAATAGCAAATCTACTCACATCTTTCAAGGTATTTTTAAATTTTTCTTCATTTTCATTGAAGATTTGCTGACATTCGTCAAAGTTAATTTGTAAATCTTTTACATATTCCGCTGCTTTTTCAAGTTTTTCTCTTTCCTCTTTTCGAATTGCCTCCGCATTTTCTTGACATGCTCTCAGATCTGCTTCCGAGGATGCGAACTAATAAAAGTTAAAAAGTCAATCAATTGATTTTGACTACCAAATGCTTAAATTAATTCATTAAATCCGCTACAACCATAGCTGGGAGCAGCGTTCAAAAGAAACAAACTAATGATTACTTACATCACAAAACGTTTTTACCAATTTTAGTACCAACTGTCTCCGCAAAAGAAAGCGTTAGACAACAATGAACAAAGTACAGTGTAGTATCCGGCCTTGGGCGATGAAAAAATATCACCACTATTTGTTAAAATTTCTTAAAGTCTTATCAACTTTTAATATAGGAAACAATAAGTTTTGTTTGATTTAGGAATAAGGTGGGAAAAAAATAAATTTTCGCGAATTTTTAACTTACGATTTGATTAATTTGGGTCTGATACTGGCCAGCTTGTTTATCATATTCCACAATTTCGTCTTCTAATGAAGAAATCTTTGTTTCTTGAGTTTGTTTGATTTCCAACGCCGCATCGTACTAAATGATAAAAGTCAAAAACCATTATAAAAAAGCAGAATATAACTCGAAGTGAGGAACTAAAAGTTCATCTTTCCCGTATTCGTATTATTTTGAGTCAGTATAACTGTAACAGTAAGAAGAGGCCGTGGGCAAATACATAAAGTTCTTGAAACATACAAGTAAATTCCTTTTGCCATATATGAAAATTTCAGACTTGTGAGTAATATGCGCATTTTTTTATATATATATAATTTTACTGAAATAAGAAATAGTGTACATTTCCTCAATAGACTATTTCTTCCAAGTGAGAGCAAAAAAAGCTTAACATTAATTGGGTTTTGCCAGGTAATATTGCCATTATTACAAAAATAACTTCAAATAACCTTTTCAAGTAATTCATTGAATTCTTTGTCCATGTCCGCTAACATTACATTCGCAGAATTCAATTTTTGTTCTGTTGAATCTTGCTGTGCCCAAAGCTGAGCCTTTTCTCGTCTCAAAACTGTTAGCTCGTTTGTGAGACTGGATTGCTAAAAACAAATTTTTCTAGCTTCGAATTACAAGCGAAGGGAGGCGGGTGGGGCGTAGCTAACATGCAAATTTCTATAATCGCCTTGTTATCTCGGACGATAATTACTTTTCCAGTATGTATATTTCGAGAAACAAACACAGTAAATAACTTAAACAAATGACTTGATAAGCATTATGTGTGAACATAATTTTTTAGCCATCCATGTTATTGGACGACAAACCAGATAACAAGTATGGGGGAACATGTTGAAACGATAATATTCTATATCCTTATCAAGATCAATATCTCAATTAATGATATTTGATTATTATGGATCTGGATTACCATAAATATAACACAAAAACAATATTACGGGCGTTAGAATCACTAATTGATTGACGTTCGTCTGGTCTTGTTCGCCATCTGGTTGGACCAAATTCATGACATTCAGTCTCTCACTCAGAACAACAGTATTGGACTATTTCTATCTTGAGTAGCATTTCCTTTATAAATGTTTCCAAAATTTTTCAAATGATGACATATAATAAGTTGTGCTTGAAACATACCGCTAATACCACAGCATCATATTCAGTCATCTTCGAATCCAATGATTTTTGCAATTCACCAGCACGTACACCGCAATTTACCGTTGCTTTTTCCCACGTTTGGGAATGACGTTCCCACTTTTCTGCTTCCGCTAGTGCTGATTGTCTCTTTAATTTTAAACTTGATCATGTATTAGGGACTAGGTGAAATCGAATCGTTTGGAATTCGAATTAGATTACAAATTTTTTTTTAAAACTACTCGAATTTTTAATGTTAGCGCGATCGGCAAAATATTGAAATCAATAGGTTGTATTTATGTTTTACTTCACATCACTAGTTTTTAGCTTCCCAGTAAGAAAATGTTGATAAAAATTTGTTCAATTATAAATGGGACACCTATTTATCGAACCGCCAAATCTTCACCACTAAATTTTCAAATATATAACAACAATTTTTATATTTTTTAATTTTATAATTAGAACACGCGAAACCTTCTAAAACCTTGAGGGAATACTTAGGCCTACTGTATTAGCATAATTAAAGTGTTCAAGCTTAAATATCTTCAGAAATAAATCTTTCAGGCACCAAACCTTTAAATTGAAATAAACATTTTTTATACCATTGCTTAAATCTGACATCTAATTTCACACCATTTCATATCAAAATTTTATCTTAAGTTTTCATGTTTAACGTTTCAAACGTTAATGAAGACATCAATTGCAATTTTGATGATAGCAAAATAAAATGTTTATTACTTCTTCTTCAATAGCTGCGTGAGCTGCATATTGTTCCTTTAGTTCTTGCTCTTTTTCTTCAATTGTTTTAAAGTAGATATCCCTCTGTGCTAACCATTTTTGGTTTGCAGTTTGCCACATCTCCAATTTTTCTTGTGCTGCTTTGTTCTGGATAGTAAATAATTATGTGATATATAAAAAACTAATGTTTATTAAAAGCTTTTTTGAAAGAAATATCCATTTTCGTTGAAATCTTTCGTTGCGGCCATGAACACTGTCACACAACGAACGAATTTTTGCAGATGCAATCCGCGAAGAATTTCACTCAAGTCGGGGTCTAGTCTTGCGCACGAACAAAAGAAATCTAGGCACATTTGACGCATTTTAGCTCCGTATAAATCTGCTGAGATGCCGGTCAAGCGCAACACTGCTAATACATGCTAGCGGAGGGAGAATGTCAGGCCTGTCGCGTGGTGTGGCTTTTATTTGCAAGTACAAGTCGTAGAATATTTTTTTCTCCTAAGTTAGCACGAAAACACAAAAATAGTACAACCAGTTAAATGAAAAAAAAACACACATGGTGTGGTTTAACACACAAAACTATCGTAGCCAACCCATGTCAACAGCACTACAAACAACGCCTGAAACAAAAATAAATTTAGTTAAGATAACTGCTCTATCTGTCACGAGATTTTTATGTGATGATAAATGGAGAATTTATTCATAATAATATTACACTCTATAGAAATGAGAAATGTCAAATCACAGCACCAAGTTTTAAAACGGCAGAAGGCACCACCAAAATTTTGTTTGTAAAACATGAGCAAACAAAATATTATCAGATAATGTTAAACAAAACGGATTTCAAGTTGATTCATAATCACAGGGTGTTGTGTTGTAGTTGTGGCTGCCGGACATAAAAAAGCGATCTCTTTGTCATTTTATTGATCGTCAGCTGGAACCATAGATAGATGGTTTTCAGTGACATAAATGTTGTTCTGCGGTATTTTCAATTAGGTTGCTGTTCATTTCGCATACATCGTTTTTTCTATCTTGTGTGAAAATAATATAAACGTGCCACGGTTTCTGAACTAAGGATGCCAATTTTGTCCACGTTATTCCATGTATGCCCTAATGAATCACCGAAGTTTCATGAATGCGCTTTTTCTTTGCAAACGATAGAAGAAAGGGGAGATTTATGTTTTTTGCCATACCCTCATTTTTTTGCGAAATTAATTTCTCTTGAAATTTTTGCATAAAATAGTGAATCACGTGAAAAAATTAGCACGTAGACGGTTACAAACGTTTACAAAGAATATAAAATGCGCCCTGGCCCTTTTCAGCAAATGAAATTGTACTTAATATTCTTCTAAGCTACATGCTTACCGCTTTTATTTTCAATTGGCCACTTGTTCAGTCAGATAAGCGTTTTTGTTTCAATTCGCTTCGTGTCAAATTCTGCTTTGTATTATTGTAAATTCGACAATGTAAGGTCACATATTGAATATTTCATCCCAAACCATTAAATAAACCAAAAACATAAAGAACTTTTTTAATATATAATATTTAAAAATACATAAACCTCTTCTTGGACAACAGTGTAATCAGCAGTTTTCCTGGCAAGTTCTTCTCTCAAATCCGCATCGAGTTCCTTGTGCTTTGCTTTTTCCTCGTCCAATGTTACCGCTGCTGATGCTATCTGTATATTGTGAATAGAATTGTTAATTTCAGAACGGTGGTAATGTTCTCACACTTTGAAATATGAAACAAATATTCGGAACTAAGAGCGAATAAAATGTAATTTTAAGCACTGTTGTTTTAATTTGCTATGCGCCCTTTAGTGCATATGACATAAAAACAGCCCCTATAGATGGGATTTCAAGCACTAAAACCGGGCAAATAAGCGCAATATACATTGCGCGTCGATGTGCGCGAAACATTCTTAAATATCCCATGTTTTAAAGCACTTAAAAGCCATACTGCGATTTGTTTTTAGTCGGCTAAGGGGAGGAACAGGGCATAGCACGATACCCCATCAATACGCTGGTTCCTTCACTGTATTTTGGTTCTAATAATTTGTTTTTCTCATTTTTCTATTGAATACGTTGCTATATTTTTTTTTTATTTGGTCCAAGTATGAAAATATACCCGGGACATTTGTTGATTTATATAAAATAAGTGAAGAGAGTTTTGAAAGAACTTGAATTAGATCCAATAACACGTTTTCGATTTTGTTAGAGCTTATTCATTTACTTACGAAAGCTTCATACAAGTTAGCCTTTCTTTTCATTGATGCTTCAACACTTTCAATTTTTTTGTTGCATTCTTTCTGGTCTTGTTTCCACTTGGCAATTTCTTCTTCTTTCTAATATACACACAACAAGAATTAAAAAACAACAAAAAATATCTCCAGAATAGAACAGCGTATACGGACAGGGTTACAATTGCGGGAAAGATATGATCCTTTCCCGTTCGGCTTAGCCTATCCAAGTTATTACACTCTAGGTTAAGTTGTGGGGATGGATAAGCGAGCCTGACTCGCCGGGACGCGAACCCGAGATCTTCCACCTGCGATGCCAACATGTGTAACCACTAGGCCATCTCGCCCACAAACTATATGACTATAACATCTATAAGTGCTAAATACCTATTTACAATTTTATAGAGCGATCTTGAAATCTTTCTATATATTCACCTCTTTCACCAATGTATTGTATTCAGTAGTTTTATCATCTAATGCATCTTGTGCAGTCGCTATATTTCTCTCGCATTCTGCTTTATCTTTTGTCCAAACGGCAGTTAATGATGCTTTCTGTTCATTGGTTATTGATAAAATCATTTCTTAAAGAGGAACATTAAATTTATATTCATACAAGGTCTTCAGACTTTAGCGATCTGTTTGTCATTTTATTAACGTCACCTTAGATAGAAAGGTTTTTCAGTGACATAAAAGGTTAATGAGCTGTTTAAACGTGCCTGAACTAACGATGTCAATTTATCCACTTTATTCCATGAATGCCCTAATCAATTATCGAAGGTTCGTGAATACGATTTTTTGCAAACAATGGAAGAAAAGGTCTATTTATGTTTTTTCGGCCATACCCCTATTTTTTGTGAAATTAATTCGTCTCGAAATTGTTACATAAAATAGTGAATCACGTTTTCGCTTTTCAAGAAAAAATCAACATATAGACGCTCACGAACGTTTGCAAAGAATAGGCCCCCTGACCTTTTTCAGTAAAGGAAATTGCACCCGATTGGTCTTAAGGTTAAGATTGGTCTTAAGGTTACTTGATATTACCGCAAGCCGTACATATTTGAATTTTCCGAGATTAGCGTTTTCGTTTCCGTTCACTTTTTGATTTATGCTTTGTATTATTTTAAATTCAACAACATAAGTACACATTATGGCAATTGCTGCTTCTTTCTAAAAAGCACACAACAAAAATTAAAAAACAAAGCAAAAATCGAAGAAACTACTGCGGTTTGGACATTTACTCAGTTGATATATATTGAAGTAACAACATCTTCTTATTAATTAAATATTTGCATATTGTTTCGAAATAGGCTAATTTTTTGAGTGGCACTCATTTTTGGACAGCGTCTAGAAGTACTATATACCTATTTACAATTTTATAGGGCGATCTTGAATTCTATATATTCACCTCTTTCACCAATGTATTGTATTCAGTAGTTTTCTCGTCTACTGCATCTTGTACAGTCGCTATATTTCTCTCGCATTCTGCTTTATCTTTTGTCCAAACGGCGGTTAATGATGATTTCTGTGCATTGGTTATTGACAAAATCATTTCTTAAAGAGGAACACCTAAATTTATATTCATACAAGGTCTTCAAACTTTATAATTCTCAGGTTTAAAGGCACCAATTTAAAAAGATATGATGGCGAAGCAAAACAGCACCAACTAGGTGTTTCTAGAGTGAAATTCTCGCAACATGTTTAAATACGAGTGACCCTTGTACGCCCATAAATAATAAAGAACGGAGAATTTTTGGTAATCCAAAAATAAATTGTGACGCAATTTTTAAAATCGAGCCGAACATTGCAAAGATTGGCATGTGTTTAAATCTGTTTTGTGATTTTATAAAGATAGAAAGGCACAAGAGGCCTTCGTATCGATTTTTACAAATTGTAATTTTTTGAACATGAACATTCAAGTGTTCAGACCAAAATTATTACGTTTCAATGGATTTATTTACACCTTCCCACCTCTGCAACAGCAGCCTCATATTCGGCAGTTTTTTCGGCCAATGATGCTCTTATACCCTGGATTGCTACTTCATTCGTTTTTTGATCTTTTTGACATTGGAAGATAGCTGCTTCTTTCTAAAGAATGTACAACATGAAGCATAAAAATCTTAAATGCTTCCAATAGCAGAGATCTTTATCTCAATATGCTTCACATAAATTTACTATTTAATATATTATCACTAAAATACAAAGTTGAATTGTGTTTTCATTGTTGTCTCTTGTTTCTTTGCATTTCTCTATGTGCATTATTGCCTATCTATTATAATGCCAACTGATTTACCGTTTACATCAAAAAAGCCTTATCTATTTATTGATTAACCCAGTCGGAAATTATTTGCCTGGGGATATTTTGTTCAGTATGAGTCACTCATGCATCGCGCCACATGGCTCGGCATATCTGATAGTTTCGATATTAAAAGTAACAATTGGGAATGGCAATCTAGAGCTGATAACTTTTGAAAGATCAAATCACTTCTACCATTAGGCGTAACAAAATATGATAACTTTCAATTTCGAGTTTTCAAAAATGCCTGATTAGAAACGCGTATGCTACTATCCAATTTTATGTATATCCTAGGTGTACAAAAGCTACGAGTGTAGACCTAAAATAAATGCTGGCAGTCTTGAGTTTTTTTCAAGGTAAAGGGACATAAAAAGGCCTTACTTGTTCCAGCGCATTATTATGATTGAGAGTTTCAAGTTCAAGAGATGATCGCAGATTTTCTATATTCCTTTCGAATTCCAATCTTTCAGTTGTCCATTTTGCTGCAGATAGTTGTATTGCTGAATTTTTCTAAATAAAAATGTTTAATATTGCCTTTGGTAAGTTCTTTTTGTGCACTACTCCAAACCTTATTTACAATGAATCCGATTGATGGAGAAAACATATTTGGCATATAGAAGCGTTGACTTCGGATAAAAAAAGTAATGTAATAACCAAGCGGGTGATATTGAACACCACGGAATAATATTCTTTTTAAAATTGTTATCATCAACACAAAAATATAAATGTTTTATCCTGCTTCTGATGTATCTTTTCAATATTCGTTCATTTTAAAAGTTCTGTGGAAGCAATTCAGGTAGCATTTAAGATAAACTAATTAACAGCGCTCAGAGGCAAAAAGCTACTACAAAATATAGTAACATCAACTACAATTTAGCTGCAAACATCCCAAACAGAACTGAACAAATATAACAAAATGCAGTATGTGATATATCCTCTATATAATGGAAGATCCATTTAACATATTTCAGGGTTAATTTTGTTGTGGCCACTGTTCTGGGATTGCGTCACCCTGACCAAGGTCCTTACTATTGAATACTAGTAGATAGACAGAGTAAGTGTTGTTGGAAAGACATGATTTTTCTTATTCAGCCTATCACGCTTGGACACGCTTGGATTCTATACTTAAAACAACAACAATCTAAGAGTAAGAAATAATTTTAGCATTCATTCTGTTCGAAAAAAATCTGAACTTTCATTTTAACTGTTATACAAGACATTATATATAGAGGGAAAAAGAGGCAAATTGTTTACAATTGTCACTGCAAAGTTTTTTAAATGCCATGATGCCATTTAAATGCCAATATTATGTCAAAACTCTCTTCTGGTACTGTACTATTCTATTGTTTCCGTAAGGGGAAGTAAAATCAGAAACATGCCAACTTTTTGAATCTTCAGCGACCTACCTCTGCTACTGCAGTATTATATTCTTCCCATCTCGATTTTGCCAATTCTTCGGTAGCTCTGAGTCTAGTACTCATATCATCATTCGATTTCTCAAGTTTGGTTTTTAACCCACCTAAATTGGCTATTTCGCTGCCGAGCAGTTTATTCTGCAGGTAAATAGTATGAAGAATGTTAGTAATCACACATGCGTACCAAAATGAATAGTGAAAAAATAAACATGGCGAAGTAATAAAGACTGCAATTAAAAATAAATATATCTCTTTAGCTATTTTCGGAGTACTGTTACGTACAACGGGTCATTTAACATTAATCCTTGCAACTTATTGAAAACTTTGAAACAGGGAGGTAATTTGGCAAATTAACGGATACATTAAAGTAGTCGAAATATTTCATATTTTTATAAAATGTCAGTTGTATGGACATAAAATACTAACAATTGTAAATTATGTTCAATTTGGATTTTGGAAGAATAATTTAAATAGACTGTAGAAAAAAGTACTGTAAATGTATTTCATCTGAAAAGAAATATTCACATCTCCGGTAATTCTAGTATTCCAAACCAAACTAAATTTAAGATTTCTGCCAATGATGAGCAGTTGATGGTACGTTTAGAAACTTACTTGGACTTTGAGAGCTTCAAAGTTTTCTTTTAACGATAAAAGTTCTGCTCGCAGAGTAAGGATTTCTTTGTTCAAGTTTTCTTTGATACTTTCGAGGTCAATGTTCTAGAATGAGAAAAATAATTTTTCTCTTGCATTATCCGTACGACAGTAAGTAATATTAGATGCGTTATTCGCAAATAATAACGTATACAAATCAATTACTATAGGAATCTCGAATATTTTTAAGCAATATACGCTTGCTCAAAAAGAATTGAATTAAAACAAATTTGATTCCGTTCTGAATTCCTAAGATAATTGATATTGGCAAAGGCTATTCTTGAAAGGTAATTTTGTCTTATTCAGTCTCAGAGATGTAATAAATCACGTTTAATGAACTTGTTCTGTCTGATGTTGGCTAAATAACTTTATATTATTTGCTTGTAGGAGACATACAAAAAGTTATGTAGTGTATTTCTCGAGTGGACTTTATACTGTTACATTGTAAAGATTATACTTATTAATCCTACACAACGTAGATATATAACAAGTCAATTTGTGATCTTTCTTAGACAGCACCTGAAGAATTTACATTCGAGTATAGTAAGCACAATTGAGCCGCTCAAAGTTACTATATAGTACGTTTTCAATAGCAATTAACTCGAAGACACTATTGGCGACTCACACGGCAAATAAATAATTTGAGTTGTAAATCTAGAAACTGTGCCCACTTCGATAAACAATAAATTACATGCTTTACTACTAATATTAACCTTAAATAGTTATTTAAGTTTCGTCTAAGCAAGGTCGAATGCAGCACGTTACGGTCCATGTTCAAATTGAAAAATCTTAGAATATTTCAATACTTCGTCATCTTCAAATTTTTTTATTTTGTGAAACAGAAATTGTTAAATACTTCGCCTTTTATAGATTTTGAATAGCATTGTAGACACCTTCTTTGCATTTATTTTCTTGAAATTGACAACGGAAAGATGTCAACCAGGAAAATAGTACTCAATGCACCAATATTCATTTAGTTCAGGATTCTCTCTCTATCTCTGGAATGCTTTCCATTTTGAATGCAGTTGCTACTATTACAATTTGAATTAGATCTCTACTGTTTTAGTATACGTCTGTTTATTCATTTAAGTCGTGGATTCCGGCTTTGTTTGGTCAACAAATAATAATATGCATCTATACCTGGATTTGTAAACCAGTCTTTTCTTTATCACATATCGCTAGAGCCTCTTCATTCTTTTCACAATTGTCTACAAAGTCTGAAAGACTATTCACAAGACTAGTAGCAGATATTCCGAGTTTAACTACTGATAAAATAAGTAGTCCAAATAGCGCAGGTTTGTTTGACATCTTCAATACACTCACGAAGTGATAGAGTTATTGTATTTTACTTAAATCCATCTTTTAATACATATATATATATATATATTTTTTAAATAAAAGGTATTTAGTCTAGCATGTAAATGATGCGTATGGTTTAATCTGCATACAATTTATTTTACTTTGAACATAAATTTCTTTGTACAGAAAGAGCTTGTTGACAATAAATCATATAACTGGAATACTTTCATGAAATATTAAAATATAATCCCAACAATGCGCTCTCATCTCGAAACCATTTATATTCTAATGTTTGGTTTTATATATATTACTGAGTTTTTTTTTTTTTTCATTGAACATCGTTTATTTACGAATCACAATATTTTGGCCTTGGCTTCAAAAACGAACCTTCGCTACTTCGATTTATTAAAAATAAATGATAAAAGAAGAAAATCAAACACTTCATAATACTGCAGTCTCTGCATTTCTGAGTTAAATTACAAATACCGAAATAAAGCTAGCATTTCTTCAACTATTCTGATACATGAGAAATAAAACAAATATTTAATCTGAGTATCTTTAATCGTCGTTTCAAAAGCATGCAATAAATGCGAATATGGCAAGGCTACTGCCGGAAAAACTTAAAGGGAAATACGCACACGGATAACACGCAACCGGATAAAATTAACTTTCCTATTTGTGCAATTTATGTTGGTATTATTTCAACAACTTCCGGGTTCATTGTCATCGCTTTCGATATTTTTTCTTTGACTGTTATTAACTGTTGAACACATTTTAAGACTAGAAAATACTTTATATTCATGAAAATACGCCACGAGGAAGAACGTAATCGATTTAATGACGCGGCAATAGATGCAGGGTGCCATGGGCGAGACACTGAACCCACAGCCTTGGGACGATGCTTGATAACCTCACCGGTTCCCCATTGGTTCAAGAATAGATGGAATAGTAAGGCGCAAAATTAATTTTGTAACCAGATATAATTGTATACATTGTTAATCGTACACTGTGAAATAAAGTTAAAGAAGACAAACATATCGTAGATGTCATATTAAAAATTCAATTAAAAATTAAATTTTACACGCAAAATCTTACTTTGTTTCAATAATTTTCCATTTATATTGTCATTTTTAAATCCACGGTGGTTAAGTATTATTTTTTAATACCTTCAACAAGATGCCACTGAACAAAAACAGTAATAGTGATATCGACTCCACAGTATAGTTTTAAACTACTCTTTAATTTGATTTCAAATCATATATAAAATCAGTATTTGTTTCTATGCACAGAGACTAAGTAAATCGAATGCATCACAATAGTCTTGTTCATATATATATATAAACTTGTACAATAGCATTCAAAACTAATCCAAAATAAAAAGACCGTCAAAGCTAAAATGAACTTGCACTTGCCCTTCATGAATCAATAGAAAAATACTGACATTCAACTTCTTGATGCGATTCGTAAACAGTGTCGTAGCTATGTTGAGATTCTACAGCGGAATTCATTCTTAAACGTTCAAGTGGTGTGAGTGGAACTTCATAGTGACTTGACGTTGCAGTTGTCAAGTTTTCGTATGAGTGTGACGGAGCAGATTTCATGCTTTCGTAAAGGTGCTTCTCTGAAGGTCGGAATGTTTGTAGGTCACCTTTTGTAGCTTTATTATCTTCGGAAAATATTTCCACTGAAAATTTATATATTCGTTATAATAAGAAATGTAGCGGTATTGACGGCGAGAAGCGTACACAAAACTACGCACGTATATTTCGCAAAAATTCTGAAAATTAATTTCTATAAATTTCATATGGATTCTATTTTAAATTTAACCATAACGCAATGAAGTTCGCATATCATTTCTGCGGACCACGCTGAGCAAAACTCTTTACGGGCGACTACTCATAGGCAAACAGAGGTGGTATTATTGTTGTTGTTGTTCACGTGTTTGGTATTAAAGCTCACTCTACGCATTCCGGAATTGATTTAACGTCATATCTGAGAGAATGAGTAAAAGTGACATCTGTCATAGACGTAGGTGAAATTCCCGATCCCTTAATTTCAGTCGTCAAATACAATACTCATATAATTTGGGGAAATTGTAATGCCCAGTATATTTATTTTCCGGCTACAGCGCGGGAACTGAAATGGTCAAAGCAGTAATCGTGAATCGAAATTTAATCAAGCTGCTGCGGCACCACTATGGTATACTATTGTTCTATGACTATTGCTATCGACATATCGATATATTTATCACAGGTATAGTCAAAGCATTCGACTTACATTCTAAATTCCTTTCGCTATCTAAAAATGTGAGAGTATTGGCTTAGTTTTCTTTTTTTCAAGCGTTATTTCCCGTCTTGTCAGAGTAAATTTCAAATAAATAAATAAATCTCAAAACAAAAATGGTAATAGATTTTACTTTGCATTGGTGGCACATTGATATGAGTAGGTGAACGTGGTGTTGCTGAAATAGAGTCATTTGTCAAACCAGCTTTCGAATCACGTTTTCTTTTCTGTCGCTGTTTACGAAATTTTGTCACTATGACAAATATTATGAAAGTGACGACAACTCCGACCAACAAACCAACAACCAGTGCTGTTGTAACTAAAATATATTAAACTAATTAATATACCACAGATACGCAAGGAAAGAGTAGAAGGTCGGAAATAAAACATAATGCATAAAAAATGCTACTTGAAGGGCACAGGATGTAAATTTTGAACGGGTCTTGAGGAGTTGTGCATGAGATTATGAACTCGACTTGCTGGGAATGAAATTAGAGACATCGGCATTCCGTTTTCCACACCCTGTCATGACGAATGACAACTGTAGGCTGAACTTGCAGCATTTGGCCATACAAACTGATTTTTAGGTAACGTTACTCAGATTCAAAGCATGTAACGTGTCTGCTGGTCTGAGAAGTTATTGTTCCTTGGCTGATCGGTTCTGTTTTCTAATTTGGGTCATCGGCTATTCTAACAAAATTCGGCGTAGTGTAATGCTAATTTTACTTAACATACGATACCAATCCTTTATTAATGGGTATAATTGACAAAGACATATTTGAAAAATATTTTATAGAACTTCAAGAACTTAAGTACAGAACTAATGGGAAAGTCGAACAAAACAAAAGCATTTTTTGGCTCTTGCTTTAAGCCTTGCAAAATTAAATGAAAACGAGTTCAAATATACCAAAATATCTTACTTGTAGACGGGGGTTCATTAATACCCACAGATACTGTACTGTTTCCTATTTGCATCAAGTTGTCATCAAACATCTGAATTTCAGTCGACGCCGTTAGAAATTGCACAAATGAACTTGATTTATATTCAACTTGATTAGGTAACGATATCGGTGTTGAAACAATGACAGCCAACCTGGTGTGAAAATATGTTATCTTTGAATTAATAAGATGCTGATATCACAAATTAGTTTTTTATATTTCTTACAATAACGCTTGAACATTCGAATATTGAAAAGGTTTTTGAATATTATAAACTGATTGAAACTGGGGGTGTGTAAACAGAAAAAAAAAACAATACAATTATAAAAATTTGAATTATTGCACATGCTCATGTAATTGCGTTGATTTTATTTGTTTCAACTTACATTTAAATTGATAGAGATTGAATGAAAGTTTTTAACAAATTTTTACAATGTAATAGAAGGTCACACTCTCGCGTATTTGGAGCTGTTTGGCTACATTATTTTGCGCAATTAAATCTGCAAAACAAATCAGTATTTACGCACTTGACAGTAATACTGCGTGGCAAAGCAAGATTCACCCCCTTAAACATAGAAGCTTTTGTTTTCTTTGATTCAGGAGATTCCAAATTCCAAACATTCATTGTATCACATTCACTGGTTGTTCCATCACCGAGGTTTAATTCAAGATATGGAAATTTGATCTTCTGGCTGAAAATTACGATAGAGACGGTTAAAATGCGTCATTTACTTAGTTGTCTTTATGAAACACGCAGAAGGAATACTACAAAAAAGCACCTTTTATTCATGCACCAAATATCATTTTTGTCTGCGTTCTGTAAGGTTCTAATCTTTTTATTCAAAGATATTATTTAGCCAATATAATCCAATAATGCTATTATAGTGTACGCTATGTTATTGAAAAACATCGTTTTTATCAATTATACTTAAACACAGCCAATATTTTACCACTTTATTATCCCATGTACGATCAGCAACAATATTTGGTATTTGAATCGTTAGATCGTGCTAACACCTCGAGAATAGAAGCAATTGTAACATCGTGTAAAAGAACAATGTCAATCCAGAACAAATTTAACTCGCTGCTTAAATCATCGTACTTAAGTATTTTCACCTGGACGGGTGTGAAAATTATTTGACAAGTTGAGAGTAACATACGTCGAATCTAAGATCTGTATTTCCAAACGATAGTCGCGAATTTTAAGTTATTACCTTGGTATTGCCGCTGCTATAAATATCTGGTCAATCGGGAATGTATCACTTATTATGCCCGAGTATTCCGAGAAGAAAGAGTCAAAATTAACCGAATTTCCAAATGTAATCGATTCCGGATTTGTACTTCCTTGCAGAAGAACGAAATAACAACTGCGAAACATAATGATAGCGTAATAATAGCAAACTGACATATATAAAAAATGTAATTCTTCTGGAAAATTCAATCAGAAATTTTATGTTCAAGTTTATTTTTCAAATATGTGTTACTAATAATGGATCACGCCTCTTAATTAAGATTCATCTGTGAATAATTCTCAATGTAAAATTAGCTTATGGAATAGGAATCTTTTCTATATTTTACAAAAAGATTAATGTTTCAACTTTGATGTTAATCTGTAGACTTTTGAGTTGGAAATTTCTCCTACATTCAGTCAGTGGTGTCGTGTTGGCATTAGGCTGGGCAAAACCGAATCGTTTGGAATTCGAATCTGATTCGAATCATTTTTTTCGAATCGGATCGAATCACTACATCCATGTAAATAACAAATGTTCCGTTTTTAATACAACAATTTGTCTCTATCTCGGCTATCAAAAAGTGGATAGTTTGTAGTGTTTTTTCAATTCACACTCCATTGTCTTAAAGCAATAATTTTCATATTTTAACGACAAAATGCTATTGATTATGGTCAAATCTGAACAGAATGGATAGCATTTTGTCGTTAAAAATGAAAATTCTAGTTTTTTGGAAAGTTTTTGTTCCTATGAACAATTCGGGATGGATTCAAATAAATTATGCTTCGAATCGATTCGAATTACCAACTCGAATTGTTCAGCCCTATTAGCTTTCAAGTCACGATAAGTTGGACTCTTTGATTCATGCCCAAGATTTCAACTCTGGGTGGAAGACTGGGGTAGGCTCGACCCGCTTCAAAAACTTGTATCTTTACAACATCGCATAAACTGTTTGCTTGGATAATTGAATTTCCTGGAAGTATGTTTTTGTCTAAAAATAATCGAATCAGCAAATACATGAAATCATGAAAAACTAGCAATAAATTAATTGATTTGAAAATATGAAAATAATGATGATCTTCAAAGAAATAGCATATTTGACAAAATCTTGTCACTTGCCTGACGGGTCCATTATTTTCGTTTACGGGATAAACTTTGATCTTGTTGAAATCATTTGCCCCAGATCCGTAGATCAAAACTGGTGTGGAGACGGATTTTGGTGCTTAAACAATTGAAGAAATTTATAAAAAAAAAAATTCTCTTCCAAACAAAAGATAAACCTTTCAAATGGCCATCGCTGACTATGTGCCAATCCAGCCAGAAGTTTCTGTGCAAACATGATTTGTTAAGTATTGGTCAAGTGGTGGTCACTGTGAGAATGCGCTTTCGAGGCGGGGTCCATGTGCAGCACATGCTTGACAAAATACAATATTAATTGGGTAATAATCACTGACTATTGATGAGTATTTAACGAACAATCGTTTATTTTAAATTATTGACATATTTGTGTCACCTTGAGGGAGTGTTTATCATGTTGGCATCGCAGCTTGAAGATCTCGGGGTAGAGTCTAGGCTGTTCGGCGCGAATATCCAAGCTCACTACTGAGCCCAGGGTGTAATAACTTTGGTAGACTCGGAGGAATCGGGAAGTTTATTTCTTTTCAACAACACCGACTCCATTTTTTCATAAGTGACCACTGGTACAGGACATTGTTCAGGGTGATCACCTTTAATGGGGGATTGTAAAAAGTCTGTGAAATATGTATTGCACAGCCGAATGGATTAAAAATAAGAACAGAAATATCCCTTACTAGCACTTCTAGTGTAACACATCCCCCCGACTTCGAAAGATTGACCGGGTCCCCCACAATTCCATGCTCGTACGAAACCTTTATATTTCTTATTAGGTTTTGTTTTGAATGGGAAACTTCTATCATCAGCTGTCTCATTGAAAACCTGCAGTTCGTTTTGAATAACAGGAGCATCTGATTGCAGAGACTTGAGTAATGGAGTTGAAACTATAGTTATCTGAAATATGGGGTAAAATAACTTACTGGAATATATAATTGGGGAATCAATATTCGATGATGCGCACAATAGCAGCTTCAATTTTTTTTTTTTTTTTTTTTAAAGATAGCTTTAATGATTGCCCGCGCAGATGCCACGCCCTGCTCTTTATTTTAACGATTTTGACACGCTTGCGATATTTTTGCATAGTTAATTATTTGGTTACGGCATTTTCTCGTAGTCCCTCCTTTGCCAAATAATTGACGCTATTTGTTTCTTTTTTGCAATCGTTTCGACATTGCTCAAAATAACTTTGGTGTGTGATTAGTTTCATTTTATGTTAGGCATATTTTTGTAAAAGCGATAGTGGTCCAAACAAGATTTTGTATTTTAGAACATCGACATTTTTCAGTCAAAAATTATGTGCATATATCACCTCTCGATCGTGAATTATTTTAAAATGAATTGTCCTCGCGGAACTGCAGCGAGGACAATATTTGGAACTGTCATTTTTCAGGTAGAGAAAAATAGAGGTTTTCAGGGCGGGGCAAACGGAATCATTTGGAATTCCAATTTAATTTGAATAAATTTTTCGAATCGGATCGAATCACGAATTCGATGTAAATAACAAATATCCCATTTTCACAATTACAACTTGTCGTTATTGTGGAAATCAAAATAATTATAATTCATGGTGTATATTCAATTCCCACTCTATGTCTAGAAGCAACAATTTTCATATGTTAACGACAAAATATAATCGATTTTGGACAAATTTGACCTAAATCGATTGCATCCGTCGTTAAAAACAAAAATTCTACATTTATTAAGTCTTTGTTCCTATGAACAATTCACGACTGTTTCGAATATATTGCTCAGTCTTAAGAGGGGTGAATGGGGTCATTTGACAAAATATTTAAAAATCATTTTTTATGTGATTCCACATAGAAATCAAATAAATACAACATATATTTGAACACATGTGTCAAGTTATAAGGTCTGTATTCTTAAGTTCTTAAGACACAACGTCTGTTGGATGCATTAAATCTGTAATTTACCAGCAAGAACCGCAGATGAACTGCGACTCAAGGTTGCGGTCCCACGCTGACACCATGCTTAGCAAAACATAAATAAAGGAACAGTTTCGCTTTATAAAAAAACGTGTTATTTGTAACTCGAGACATTGTACGGAAATTGTTAATATGCATATGGTTATATAAAATAGTACGCATTAACGCGTGTGTGGTGACTAACAAACACTTCCTACAGATGGCCTAGAATTGTCTTTAAAAATATTTCACCATGGCAAGTTCAAATGAAGCATTGGAAGGTTATATAATAACAATTCCCAACACGCTGACGCAGTTCGATAACCATTTTGGTTTCTCGAGACTCGTTTCTTTTACCCACGTCAATAACATATTTTGGTATTCGTTTCCTTTAGTCTGTTTGTTCTATTTGCATGCGATATTGAAACAACAATACTGACTGCTGATTCGCAGAAGATATATAGTATATACATTACCGAATTTCGAGTAAATTTTAAGCGATTTTTTCACTAGAATTCCATTGTAAGCAAGTCCGAAATCATCAACTATGGAAAAAACTTGCTAACATTCATTTATTGACGCTTACTATGGCAAACATGTGTATAAAAAAGCACTGATTGGTTTTTGATAAAAATGTACCGACACCACTATTTTTTTGAGTATATCTACACAATTCTTAAGTCCACATTTAAATTGCTAAGTTGCCCAAATAAATTCATAAACTTGTATCTGAAAATAGTATCCCTATGCGAGGTAATAAATTTTTTCAGTAATCGAAATTAAAGGCCCGAAGGTTTGATATTTCGAGGACTGCGCTGAGCCTAATGATGCTTCCCTTTTGTAGTAGCTTATTGTTATTCAAGAGATCGTTAGTTGTACCTTTTAGAAACTGATCCAGGCCTCGATGAGATCAAATTCCCCAAAATTCCAAACATTTAAAAGTTATCGGTGGTATCGGCTATTTTGCGACAGCTACCAATACATCCCTAGTTTTTGAGCCCTGGTAACAGCGTGTTTGATTATTTTACTTCAATATCAAGCTCGTATAATATCCACACTTAAACGTTGACATAATCCCAGTTGCCATTTTTAGTAATATTTGAAATTGCCTGGATTTATGAGTTTCATGTGATATGGAGTATGGACTTTAGGCGGAGAGCAATTTCAACGACGTCTTTCAGCAGCTGTGCATGTTTTTCTGAAAAGCCTGTTTTGTAGTTCTATTCCATTACCACTGAGTAAGTTTACTATAAGAGAACAGTGATTTTCTGCGTTTTACAGGTTCTACGTCATTTTACGATGACTTACCGTAAGCCTGTCAAAGTCCTTCACTAAAAAAGTAGTTTGGACGTTGCACGTTTTCTCATGTCCACTTTTCTGAAACTGTGAATAAAGTTTTCCTGAAGGTGCAGGGACGGAAATCCCGGTAACAAAGTCCTTTGACGGACATCCAGTGATCTGAAAATGAATATTTTTTGTTTATAGCTTTTATCACGGTAAATACAGAACTGGCAAATATAGTTTTAATGATCAAATTCGAACAAAGGATTCGAACTTAGGGCAGGGCAATTCAATTCGGAGATTCGAGGCACAATATATTTGAATTAATCGTGAATTGTTCATAGGAACAAATACTTACCAAACTAAATGGACTAGAATTTTTATTTTTAACGACAAAATGCAATCGATTTTGGTCAAATTTGACCAAAATCGATTGTATTTTGTCGTAAAAATATGAAAATTGTTGCATTTAGACATGGAGTTTGAATTGAATATACATACACTATGATGTATAAATTTCTTGATTTTCACAATGAAAATTATTAATTTTGAAAATGTGTTATTTGTTATTTACATCGAAAAAGTTATTCGAATCGAATTCGAATTCGAAATGATTAAGTTTCGCCCAGCCCTATTCGAACTTTAGAATTAGCGAAATAGCATTTTATGCATATCGTGAATAAAGAAGTGGTGGATAGTTTGTTTTCGCTCAGGGAAGATACTATCACTGAAATTCGTTAAAATTTTTCAGTCAACTTCGGGCTATTTTCTACTAAGAGATCAGTTTGTGGTAATATATTATGAAGTAGGTCATATAATAGGCTCTAAATTGGATCATTTTAAACACAATCTTGTTTATTTATTTATTTTATCATTCAATTGGCCTTTATATTTTTAATAATTTTTTTGTCGTTTCGAAGCGAATATTCCAAGTACTTATTTATTTGTTATTATAATATTTATATTTTACATAATATTTATAAATTTTTTATTTTTTCGACGATAGACAAATTTTGATTTATGTGCAAGTGAAATGACAACTTTTTGCGAAAAATCCCGTAAATACATAATTGTTTTTACCTCCAGCTTGTACTTAGTTTTTTCGGTCAGCTTTTTGTGAGGATGTAAAAGTCTCAGATCTGTTTTCTTTGGAATAAAAGTTTCTTCAAAACTTGTTGCAGAGGCGTTGTTTACAGACTGGATAGAAATTCTATAAAAAGCATTCAGTCACTTTAGTAAACTGTAACAAAAAATGCGACAAAATCACTGGTCTTTAACAGTAATTTTACATGACGGTGTCGAAAAAAAATTAAAATTGACTTTTCGGCTAAATATGGGGTGTTGATGGAAGGCTCCGCGAAGGCAAAAATCTAATCAACGTGGCATATTTTTAACTTTGGAAATATGTGATCAACGGTAAATTTAATGTACTTTTGTTAAAGTGTATAAGAATACATAGTTATTTATTTTTTATTTCATACACATGAAAAGAGATAACAATCTCCAAGAACTAATTTCTAAGAAAGTTAAAGATTTTCTCGTACTGTTCCATAGAAAAGTAAAAAACAAAAAAGATAAAGCGAAGTTCAATGGCATTTATCTTTTTTGGAAAAATCTAGCAGTGTGGATTTGCGTTTAAATTGGCTTCCTTCTACGATTAATGTTGTGATATTTCTAGATGTAATATCTTATTTTTATCGGAGAGATAATGATTCATTTTAAGGGGATATTTTGAGGTGATCAATTTTTGTCGAAAGCACTAGGAGTTAACCGAGCAAAACCCAGCAATTCCCAGCAATTTTTTTCAATCCATTAAAATATTTCAGATAACTGTTTGATGAACATGGTAAACATATAAAAACAGTGAATAAAATGTTAAGCTCGATTTCAGCCCATTCCAAACAGAAATTTAATTTAGGAGGCAAGGATGGACCGCGTGCCATGAACACGAGCAATCAGTGCGTCGAATATATAAAAGATGCCCAACCAAGTTTTCAAAAAATTATTAGATATATATATATATATATATATATATATATATATATATATATATATATTTATATATTTATTTATATATATTTATATATTAAAAACGCTACTTCCCAATAGGATTTCATTCTGTTAAGCACGAGCCACAGATGTGACGTGACTTACGTGTAGGGAATTCCTGTGGTATGCGGCCTCCATGATATCGTTACATCAGATGAGCATTTATCAACTGCTATTTTTTCGACCATGTGGGGTATACAACCTGAAACAAATTTATTCTTTTATTTATAGTTTTGGTTGAGGCGACAATAAATATATTTCAAGGCATTTAGATGGGCAGCTGACATATTACAAACATATAGATAAAGCGTAGAGTGAGGGGGAGAACGAGAAATAAACCCGCCCAGTCGTAGGCATTGCCTTATTCGGTGGCGCTTCCATCAGCTATTAAAGCTTACCAGAAACATTTACAAATGAAATGTTTCTGATTGGATTTGCCTTTGTTTTATAATACCAAGAAGTAGTGATAGTTTGGCCTTCGAAAGGTATTGCTTGTTTGTTTATTTATTTATAGATAGAAAAGTCAAATCGTTAGAAAAGTCAAATTCAAAGAAAAACTCTCTTTTAACAACATTTGCTATAAAAATATATATATCTAAAGTGCATGGTCAGAAAATATACAATATAAAATTGCTGATGTATCTAATTAGACGAGCTCGTAGCTCTTATCGGGAGTATTGTAATTATATTTTTTGCGTACATTTTTCGAAAAAAGTTACTAGTAGTTGTGCGAATATTCTTATATCTAACATGAGAATTTAAAAAGAATTTTAATAAACTTACCTTTTGAGTTTACACTTGGCACACCTATCACCATTAATAGAAATTGTAAAATAGTTATCCTTCTGCAACCATATTTAAAGCTGGATTCGTACATTTTTAATATTTATTATTCAATTTTGATTATCATCACACAAACTTTTATTTTTTATTTTATAACCACCTCTTTTGTAACTCTTTAATATTCAAAATTAGAATGGTACTATTTTTCTGTACACACTAAGATAAGAATAACGTATTTACGTTATGAATTTCTCCGAGTACAAAACAACATTGAAGAGTATGCCTACTAACAATGTTTTGATAACTTTTTTTCCGATTAGCTTATAAAGCGATATTTTCTTTAAAATGAAGTCTATCGCAGATGGTCAATAGTTCATACGCAAATCGCAAATGAGATTTATCAAGGACCCATGCTTAATTAACTTAAATTCAACTAAATTATCTACACAATGTACATATAGTTTCACAAGACATTGAGTCAGACAACGAAATATGCATTTTTAGAGCGAGTTTAGATCATACTTATTGACGTAACAACTTTAACTGCCTAATGCTTGACCAATCGGAAAATGTTAAAGTATTTTTTGTTAAGTATGGGCCGCTGATGAATCGTGTCGATAAGATGCGGTCCATCTTTGGCTCATGCTCGAAAAAATTATTGTTTTTCTCATATTTGAAAAAATGAACAATTAGGGTCGCAACTTTCAAATTATCTATGAAGAAAAGTTTTAAAAGACTTTCAATATGAGTCATTCAAAATCACTGCTGCGCGGAAACAATGGCTAAATATTCTTTAATTCCCAAAGATATTTATTTTCTCAAATTTTAAAAGATTGCAGTAGCATGAGAGCAGTGTGGAGACAATGTGTTCTAGGCACAAAAAGTTCAAGGAAAAAACTTCTTGCATAAATAAAATTGTCTGTGATTTCGCTTCTCTGCAACGATCAAGAGCACAAAATATCCGTTATAGTATTACCGTCATCAAGTCGGTAACAGATCGAAAACGGCCAAAACCATACGGCTTATCTGAAATTGGCCAATAGTGCAAACATAGTCTTTCTGTCCCTATCAAATAGAATCTTTGTTGTTCGTGATCTTTAACTCCTTTTTCGTGATTATGATAAAAAACAAATATTACAAATGAACCGTCGGTACAAAGGAATATAATGTGTTGCATTAATATTAAGAAATGACTTTAGCCTATTTTTTTATTTATTATATGATAATTTTGTTTATTATGTATGAAACTATATGATCTCATAAGCACAGACGCGAACCTTTTTTAGTCGTTGTTGTGACGGCGAAAGGTATCAAATCAAAAAAACATTTTTTATGTAAAAAATAAAATTAGGTTAAAATTCATTAAAAGAAGCTAGAAAAATAGGGAGATATTCATCCCCAGCTATTCTTGGTGCACTGCGTGTACCTCTACCACTCTCCCGAATTTTTTTCAGTACTCAGGCTAAACGAGGACCTTGTTTATGAAAGATGCCACTTTTGAGTGCTGTACGAACGGGTTTTCCCGAACTAACGCGCGAACTTACTAACTGAACTGTAGTTGTAGAGTGTAAAGAAAATAAATGTTTTTTTCCCGGGCCACAGAAAAACACACAAAAGAACTTAACTATAATATTTATTTGAAACAAAACACTGCTGTTGTTTTTCTCGCATTGTCACAGAATCCCATTTTTATGCGGATATTATCTTGTCCTGGTGTTGCATGCGGGCACCACAGCACACTAATTTCGAGTGTCTCAGTGTGGTATAGATTAAAATATTTTAATAAAACAAAAAATAGATTAAAATATTTTAATAAAACAAAAGTTACGTTTTTAAGTGAATAAAATGCGATGAACCTTGGAGTGATTTTCAATAAAACAAATCATTCACACTTACAAATATCATGTACAAGACAATTTCGTGAACAAATATAATATAATTTCATGAACAATTTCATGAAGTACATTCATTAAACCCAGTAAGAAATACAATTCATGGCCGTTGGTTGATATTTATTATGCACTGTTTCCAGCCTTGCTGAAAGGTAATTAATCGTAATTAAGTGAAAGGGAGACACTTAAATATTCGATCCCATACATAAAGATGATATAAAATGTATTTAGTATTTTCAAGAACAATATTTCTTGTGTTCCATTATTTTCTGTTTGTTGATGAAGCTGAACTCTTCCCTCAAGGTTGTCATTCACGTTACACTGTTAGAAAAATTAGAAAAATACGCGCTGGCAAAGGTAAGGCGATAAATTTTCCTCTACCAGTATAAAATATGTTAGCTCACCTTCATTAGTGTCCATTTAATATTGCAAATACTGTAGAATTTGCCGATGGTGTAGAGATCGATCTAGATCCAGGTGGGTCACACAATACTGATGTACGGAAAGATTTTCATCCTATTATATTATTTGAAAAAATAATATGTGCCATAAATAATGATTACTAATGTATTATTTTTATTTTTCCCTTCGTTTCAATCAACTATAATTCCGAATTAATCAATATAGGTATTCATCGATCTTAGAATCACGCGCAACTCATCATTGTAGATTAGATGTTCTTTCGTCAGAGCCGCAATTTCATGAGCTCGATTTGCTTGAGAAGCTGTACAGAAAACTAACTATAAAATTCGATAGTTAAGCACTGATGGTAATTTCGACTTTGTGTTTTGAAGAATTAATTCAGCAGAAACAATTTTCAGAAACAATTAGGACCCAAAAGCATGAAAATAAATAAAATACAAAAACTTATAAATTTTTTATCTCAAACTCAAATCATGACCAAAATGTCTTGAACTCAATAGCTCGAGATATTGATAATTTACTAATTTATTTTTTGTTTTTCACAGCGTTGCATTCTTGAACAAAATGGTTTAAAGCTTGTACTTGGCATTTTAAAGGCCATGCACTATTTCGGATTTTAATCATTGGTTTTGTGTAGACAGAGACTGTGGGGTGAAGTAACTTCGGCTGCGGTGGAGTGAAGAAACCGACCATGCTTGTTAAATGTAACGCCAAATCAATGGTGGGAGTTTGGCTGGATAAAGTAGTATGGCGCAAGATAAATCTCTCATCCCAATATAATTAGAAACATTGTTAGTTGCATACTGTGGAATAAATTTTTTTATAGCTCTTCATTTTCAATCTGTTTTAACTTCAATATAAATTTTAACTTGTTTGACATGAACACCGACATTTATCCCTTAATGCGTCCAAAATAAGGGCAAATAGACTCTTCCAAAACGTTGTACGCGTAACTGCGCAAACACAGGCAAAGTAGAAACCGTAAAAACTTGACTCATTTTTTCTTCAATTTATCTTTAGGTATAACGGTGCCTAAACGGTAACGCTGTAACGATGCCTAGATGTAATATTTTCCTTTTTTTATTTATGAAAATTCGCTCAGAGCAAGACTGCAGGAGGCAACATTATTTAAAACATTTCCTGAAGCCAGTAATGTGCAATGAGATATATGAAATGCAGGAATGGGGACTAAAAATTCCCATCCATGACAAATGCACAAGTGCAATGCAATGAAATAAGTTTTATTGAAATACTTTTGGGATCTGACCAAAAATATTGTCTTTATAGTGGAATCTTTACATATTAAAATTTTGTCAAGAAATTAGGAACACAACAACGAAGGTTTTTATTTTGAATTTCTATCCCATCGTTTCAACTTGATTCTAATATAAGATATGTAAATGAATGGTTGTTTGAGGTAGCAGTTTGTTGGTGAAAAATATACAATAAAAATATCATCATTTTAGGTTACGATTGGTCCTGTGTTGATGAATGTCTGAAATATGGAAATTCTTGCTCGTTCATCCATGACCGCCACTAAACCCAAGATGTAACAACTTGCGTAAGCCTGGTCGATGGAAACTTTTCAACACTATCTCTTATCACCAATAATTAGTCTCCGATAACAAAGCATCGACTATTTAAATGAAATTGCTCTTTCTAATCTTTCACAAAAACGTAATCTGCCATCTTTTCTTACCTTTCTTGCCACTTGTCTGAACATTTATACCACTTGCTCCAGACATAGGGGGTATTCGTCCGAATATTGGTTGCCCTACAAAATTAAAATATGTTCATACTTAGTAACTCTAAATAAAGTATTGAATAGTTGTACTAATTTTCATTTTCACATGGAAGAACAAATATTGGAATATTGTTAAACAATAATACAGCCGTCGAAAGTTAAATAGATAACGTTGAAATACATATGCAAATTGATCAAGAAAGATGTCAACTAGGGCTGGGCAAAACCGAATCATTTGAAATTCGAAGCATTTTTCGATTCGGAACAAATCACTAATTTCATGTAAATATACAATATCCCATTTGTACTATCACAACTTCTCTACATCATGGTTATCAAGAAATTGATAGTTTATAGTGTTTTTTCAATTCACACTATATTGTCAAAGACCAACATATTTTATATTTTAAAGGCAAAATTTCAAATTTGACTAAAATCGATAGAATTTTGTCATTAAAAACAAAAATTCTACTTTATTCAGCAAGTTTTTGTTCCTATAAATGATTCATGATTGATTCGAATAAATTGTACTTCGAATCGATTTGACTCACCCAATCGAATTGCCCAGCCCTAATGCCAACTGCTTCTGTCCGTTATGTCACTCCGAAAATGAAACTCGTCATTGAATTTTATTACGTTAAAATTGGAAAATAGTGGAATTGATAATTATACTCTCAGTGGAAATTATTCTCTGCCTTGTGATAAAAGTGCAGTAAATTTACAGTTTTTTGCAATAATATAGGCTGCGCCGGTACGTTCCAACAACAGCCTATTATTGAAAGAAAAAGTCTATTTTATAGTTTTCTCCATCCGATATAGCCGGGTGAAATTACTGTCAAAGTTCGTCAATACCCCGCGATGTTCAAAACAGTATTCATAAAATAAGACAATTTACTCACCTGCGTATAGTTGATAAAACGACTCACAAAAGAAAAACTGGAAGCAAAATACCATGAAAAATATCTTCAACATTATGTGTATCAATAAGAAGTGCTGAGCTAACAATAAACAAATTGTGTACATGAATTGTCCATAAGTAATCCAGGAAACGAATTTCCGGTCATCTAACTAACTGACGACAAACAAAAAACTTAATGGCGTATTGGTGTCAATTGAGAGAATGAGATTGCCTGCTAAATAATTTGCTAAATTATGCGGAAAATAGCATTTTTTCCTATCACAGAAATTCAGATTGTTCAAACAAGATTAAGTACAATAAAACTGGTGAATACCGATTGGCGAATTCAATCGAATATTTTCAATAAAATTTAAAATTATACTTTGGCTCAAAGACAAAAGTTCCTATTATACAAGATGGATGAGAACTTTATCCAAACATAAAAAATTGTCATATTTTTACCCGTTTCGGTGGTTTGTTTAACTTCATCAACACAAGAACAACAAATGTAAAAAATGACGTAGTGCAGAACTGGTGGGTGTCCGCAAGAGAGGTCTAAAAAGCATGGTAAAAATTACTCGTATTTAAGATTAATATTAATATACTAGCAAATACTTTTTAACGCCGCAGATGGAAAAAGTGTACATACAAAATAATATATATAAATGACCTGACAAATGAATTTCTCGCACAGTGGAATCAAAATCTATACCAGAACAAATTTCAAGGGTCTGCATGTTTATCTTGATTGCTCTATTCAATATATTAGTTGCCTTGCTGTTTTCATAACATCGTTACCGGTTCTGCCGGGGCGGGCTATGTACAGAGCCTTTCTCATTGTCTATGTGCTGTCAAGTGTTGCAGTTCGAATGAATACCTGTAAGTCATGAATATAAATATTAAAAGATATCATTACAAGATATCACATTCCTATAGGAAACAAAAACTTCCCTAATGATGTTTTGTAAAGTATGAGGTACTGTTGGAACACGGTCTATCAGTGACTCATGCTTGACAAAATGAAATTATTGGTTGAGATGGTGTAATTGGTGCAAATTATTGAATACAAATTGTCAGTACTGCGCGAATATGAAATCGAAACCATGCGACTTAATTTGTTGCTTTGGACACGAGGAAAATGCGGACATTTTAAGTTACAGAGAACAATTACCTAATACATTGCAACAGCTTTTGCGTAGTTTGGCTGTATTTTATTTGTAATTGTCTAATTTTACTTCCACAGCTAATAACTTTTCTTCTTCCGTCAAAACTGTACGGACTCGCACACGATCAATTGATCATGTTCAGTCGCATAACATTATTAAAAATGAGCGCTTCAGTGTCGACCATGGTGATTTGTATTAATAAGTGTCAAAGCCCTCGAATTTATGTTTAAGATCACCAAAAGTCCCTAACGACAAAAATAAACTCGGTTTCTTTGCGGAGTGCGAAATGTTATTTTTATGTTAGTAAAGTAATGCCGATTTAATGTCGTGATTATATGCTCTTTTCAAGCGTCTGCATGTTCATTTTTATCGCTTTCCTCAACGCCCTAACATTATATTAGTTCCACTGCTATTTTCATAATATCGTTATCAGCTCTGTCGGAAAAGGCTTTATATAGAGTCTTACTCACTGTCTATGTGCTGCAATGGAAGCAACGAATTGATTAATGAATATTAATCGCTCAGGGCATATGCCTCCCGCTGCACTCACTCATAGCATGTTCAGTTCATGCACGTGACGTTTCTTACACAATACACATTGGATAAAAGACAATGGCATGATAGTGATTACCGGTTCGTTTCGCCCCCCTGCTGTCCTGGCCGGAAATGCAAGTGACGGAAGTGACGTGGTTTGCGTACAGCAGCCAATAGGGGTATAATTTACTAATATCAGATTTGCAAATCATTGTATAAAAAAGTATATATAGACGGTATACTTATACATAAGTCAGACATCTTGATATTCTCTGATTAATTACATCATTAAGTTGATCTTTTCAATTGCATGTTGCATTACTACTTCTTTTTATTCATAGATGTTTGCGCTCATTATGCGTTTTGGTTAGAAGATATTCCTTTTTTGAAAATATTAGAGTGCAAAAGATTAATGAATTGTAATCAGCCCATATTGGTAGATAAAAAATTGATATTTTTTGTATGCAGCATACCCAATACTCTTAGTAAGCATTTTGAGGGTGGTACTTTCTCTGTAATTTACAACGATTCGTTATGTCAATGTGCAGTGATTTAATGTAATCTTTCATAACCTCTTTTATCTTGAGGAAACATTCCAAAATGAGCATTCAACTAATAAACTTTTTGATAATGAAATGTATTTACACACTTCAGTCTTGTTTAATTGCAAATGATAAGTTCATGCACGTGACGTTTCTTACACAATACACATTAGATAAAAGGCAATGGCATGATAGTGATTACCGGTTCGTTTCGCCCCCCTGCTGTCCTGGCCGGAAATATATTTCTAAAACATAGGGAGTGAACTTACTATAAGATACCTATTGTGTAGAATCAGTTACATTTATGTTATACTCGTGCATGATTTAACATAACTCATTCAATATTAAGATGGGAATTAAATTTCTAGTCAAAAATGTTTATTTTGTTTAAGCAGCGGCGGCACAAAACATCAGTGATTCATACTTAACAACTTATATAAAAGGGTTAAACAATTTCTGTCTGAGTTGGGCACATGTGTATAGCTTGTGGTTGACTGCTAAAATTCCCAATTAAGTTAGTTGATATTTGCTATTTTATTTACTTAAAATATGCCTCTATTGTGTGGTTTTAGCATCTGGATGCGTGGACCCAGCACGACATCTGGATACGTGGGCGAGAGACCCAGCACGACACCATTGCTTCGATACCGGGGTTTCCCATCACTCTAACTCGACGACGTTAGAAACTTTCTCATTCCGAAATTTAATTTTGTTAAACACGAGTCACTAATGGGCCGGACCTCAACGGCACGATCCAGTGGTGCTCCGAGTTTAACTAAACATTTCTTAAACAATAGTTTTTAACTGAGATACCGAACCATTTAAGGAAATTAATTTAAAGAAGTGACGTGGTTTGTGTACAGCAGCCAATATGGGTATAATTTACTAATATCAGGTTTGCAAATCATTGTATAAAAAAGTATATATAGACGGTATACTTATACATAAGTCAGACATCTTGATATTCTCTGATTAATTACATCATTAAGTTGATCTTTTCAATTGCATGTTGCATTACTACTTCTTTTTATTCATAGATGTTTGCGCTCATTATGCGTCTTGGTTAGAAGATATTCCTTTTTTGAAAATATTAGAGTGCAAAAGATTAATGAATTGTAATCAGCCCATATTGGTAGATAAAAAATTGATATTTTTTGTATGCAGCATACCCAATACTCTTAGTAAGCATTTTGAGGGTGGTACTTTCTCTGTAATTTACAACGATTCGTTATGTCAATGTGCAGTGATTTAATGTAATCTTGCATATTCTCTTTTATCTTGAGGAAACATTCCAAAATGAGCATTCAACTAATAAACTTTTTGATAATGAAATGTATTTACACACTTCAGTCTTGTTTAATTGCAAATGATAAGTTCATGCACGTGACGTTTCTTACACAATACACATTAGATAAAAGGCAATGGCATGATAGTGATTACCGGTTCGTTTCGCCCCCCTGCTGTCCTGGCCGGAAATATATTTCTAAAACATAGGGAGTGAACTTACTATAAGATACTTATTGTGTAGAATCAGTTACATTTATGTTTACTCGTGCATGATTTAACATAACTCATTCAATATTAAGATGGGAATTAAATTTCTAGTCAAAAATGTTTATTTTGTTTAAGCAGCGGCGGCACAAAACATCAGTGATTCATACTTAACAACTTATATAAATGGGTTAAACAATTTCTGTCTGCTTTTGGATTTTAATTAAAACAATATGTCTGCATTCTATACGGCTGGTGTAATGCATATTCTTATTCTTCCCAATCGGGATTTATTTTCAAACATGGTCCACAGATGGACCTTCTTTAACAAAACGCACTTGTTCATATTATTTTGACTGGCATGTTGGCGGCGAAAATCCGATACTCCCTTTTCACATTGAATAAAAGAGTTATGGTCGATTTATCCGATTCGCTTGAGCTGCTTTCAAAGCCATTCTTGAAGAGTTCCAAACCGGACAGAAATTTTTCGTCTGCACATTCTTCTGTTAAGCTTGAGACACTGATGGATCGCATCAACAAGGGAGCGGTTCATTTGTGACCCATTTCGGATTGACACACTTGTAAGTACCAAGTGCAAATAGTGGGAGTGAACAATGCGTTTTAGTTGTTTTACATTGTATTCAGTACAGCCGTCATTCATAATATTTTAAAATAGCGGCAATGCGACAGATTTATTCGCAGTCAATTTTATCATGAGGTAGGTACACAACTACACAGCTTTGAGTTGTGTTAAGCAAGACTTCGAAGCTCTCTGATTGGTCATAGTTATTCTTAAATATGTATCCTTGAAGGCAGTGTATAGGAACTCACGAACAAAAAGGCATTTAGGAAGAATAAGAAGTTAGTCAAAGTTCCCCAAACCAACCGCAATTTTGTAATATTACATTTAACTTTTGGGATTTCGAGAGGCGAATTGAAAATGTGATACCAGAAAAAAACTCAGTATTGATTAAATTCTTACAGCGATGGAGCTTGCAACGATCGGGGTCAAAAGATGGCAGAAGGATATTGTTACCATGTCGGAAATCTTTTGCCAATGCATCTTCTGTTGAGTATTTGCAAATTTGCAACTGTTGGATCCTGTCTATGAGACGCGGTGCATTTGTTGCGCTGGCTTGGAAAATAATTTCTCCGCTTGGGTATATTAAAATGACAACTTTGTGTATCAGTGAAGACCGCATGCATATGTTTTTTTAGCTTTTGTGTCCGTAGATATGAGATCCTGCAAGCTTTGACTTCAGGTTGTTCCAGATATTTACTGTGCATTGTAATTTTTGACTAAACAGAATCAATAAAGTGGTGGATCGTTTTACCACTGCCCAGAACAGATACTGTTCATTGCACGTTATTATAGTTGCGCAATACCCACTGGGACGTTTTCTGCAAAGAGCGAAATTGTTGGCAAATCATTTTGTTTTTGTTCACTGCGTTGCAAAGGAAGTTAGTTGTTTATAGGGTTCCGGCCTTTTTTAATATACCAAAACGCCTTAAATTTGTTCTCCATTATGTATTCCTCGTCACAAAGATGAGGTAATATGTTTTGAAAGAACATGTTTTGAAAGCACGGTATTCCAATCTGAAATTTAATTCCTCATGCTTGAGCCGTAAGAGGGACTGTGTCTTGACGGTGTGATCCATCAATGAATCAGTGTTACCGAAACGTTGTTTTGTTTGGTTTATCTTTACTGAGACAGTTGGGCACATGTGTATAGCTTGTGGTTGACCGCTAAAATTCCGATTAAGTTAGTTGATATTTGCTATTTTATTTACTTAAAATATGCCTCTATTGTGTGGTTTTAGCATCTGGATACGTGGGCGAGAGACCCAGCACGATACCATTGCTTCGATACCGGGGTTTCCCATCACTCTAACTCGACGACGTTAGAAACTTTCTCATTCCGAAATTTAATTTTGTTAAACATGAGTCACTAATGGGCCGCACCTCAACGGCACGATCCAATGGTGCTCCAAGCTTAACATAACATTTCTTGAACAATACGTTGTAACTGAGAAACCGAACCATTTGAGGAAGTTACGTGGTTTGTGCACAGCAGCCAATAGGGGTATAATTTACTAATATCAGGTTTGCAAATCATTGTATAAAAAAGTATATATAGACGGTATACTTATACACAAGTTAGACATATTGATATTCTCTGATTAATTACATCATTAAGTTGATCTTTTCAATTGCATGTTGCATTACTGCTTCTTTTTATTCATAGATATGTGCGCTCATTATGCGTTTTGGTTAGAAGATATTTCTTTTTTGAAAATATTAAAGTGCAATAAATTAATGAATTGTAATCAGCCCATATTGGTAGATAAAAAATTGATATTTTTTTGTATGCAGCATATCCAATGCTCTGAGTAAACAATTTGAGGGTGGAACTTTCTCTGTAATTTACAACGATTCGTTATGTCGATGCGCAGTGATTTAATGTAATCTTGCATAACCTCTTTTATCTTGAGGAAACATTCCAAAATGAGCATTCAACTAATAAGCTCTTTGATAATGAAATGTATTTACACACTTCAGTCTTGTTTAATTGCAAATGATAAGTTTATTTCTCCGATTTGCTGCACAGTGCACCTGTTAACTGGATGCCTAAAATCATAATGGCGCCAAAAGAATATTTAAATATTGCAGATATACTAATATTTTGAAACGTTTTTGCGAAAGTGCGTGAATGATGTTTTCATTGATATTTGAGCATAATTCAACCTGCAACGTAACTAATTATTCTTAAATGTGTATCGTTGAAATTAGTGCATAGGATCACGCGAACACTAAGTTATGGACGAAGGATAAGAAGTTAGTCAAAGTTCCCCAGACCAATCGCAATTTTATAATCATAGATTTAACGTTTGTGATTTGGAGAGGAAAATTGAAAATGTGATACCGAGAAAAAATTTCTTAGTATTGATTAATTTCTTTTTTATTGACATGTACAACAATGGAGCTTGCAACGATTGGGGGCAAAAGACGAAATTTCTGATAAAGGATTGCTCTCAACATCCAAAGCATGGGTTCATCAAGTAGAACATTTTTAATATTAACATTCTGAAAATAATGAGTCATGTATGGGCCGTGCCTATTTCCATGTCACAGGCTTGGCAGAATGATATTGTTACCAAATCGGAAATTTTTTGCCATTGCATCTTCTGTTATGTATTTGCAACTGATGGATCATGTCTATGAGACACAATCCAATTGATGGACAAGCATGGCAAAATAACTTTTCAGGTTGGGTATTAGAAATTGACAATTGTATATATCGGCGAAGACCCCATGCGCGTGTTCTGTAGCTTTTGCATCCGCAGATATCAGATCCTGCAAGCTTTGGTTTGAGGTTGTTCCAATATATTTTCTGTGTATTGTATGTTTCGACTAAACTGAAGCAATAAAATGATGGATGGTATTACCACTGCCTAGGGCAGCTATCACGCATTGCACTTAATTAGAGTATCTATATTTCCATGTTTTCTGCAAAAGGTGAAATAGTTGGCAAATTATTTTGTTTTAGTTTTTGCGTTGCAAATGCATTTAGTTGTTTTTAGGTGATGTTTCCGACCTTTTTAGTAAACTTTATAATAACAAAACACTCGGTAAAATAATATAAAGTTCATAACCTTCAAAGCTAATTTAACAGTGACGTTCGTTTACGATTGCACTTGGGTTTTTTATTTGATGTGATATAGTGATCGTGCTGCGCGATCCATCAAGGATTCAGGCTTACCGAAACGTTTTTTCATCTTTACTGGAATGGTGGTATAACGAACACATATGGCGTGTGTATATGGCTCGTATGTGTATGGCTTGTGCTTGACTTTTAAAATCCCGAATTAAATTAGTTGATATTTGCTATTTTGTTTGCATAACAATTGCCTCCACTACCTATTTCAATCCTGCACTATTGTGTGGTTTTAGCACCTGGATGCGTGGGCGAGAGACCCAGCACGATATCACAGCTTCGATACCGGGTTTTCCATCATTCTACCTCGACGACTTTGGAAACTTTCTCATTCCAAAATTTAATTTTGTTAAGCAGGAGTCACTAATGGCCCGCACTCCACGGCGCCATCCATTAGTGCTCCAAGCTTAACATAACATTTCTTGAACAATACGTTGTAACTGAGATACCGAATAATTTGAGGAAGTCACGCGGTTTGTGTACAGCCAATAGGGGTATAATTTACAAATACCAGGTTTGCAAATCATTGTATAAAAAAGTATATATAGACGGTATATTTAAAAGTTAGTACACTTTCATATTCCCAGAGTAGTTAGATCGTTGGGCTCATCTTTTCAATTGTATGTTGCATTTCTACTTGTTTTTATTCATAGAAATGTGGGCTCATTATGCGTTTTGGTTAGATGATGCATGTGTTTTTACACACTTTGGTCTTGTTGAATTGCCATTGATAAGTTTGTTTCTCCGATTTGCTTAACAGCGCACCTATTTACTGAGTGCCTAATACCATAATAGCCTCAAAAGAATATTTAAATATTGTAGTTCGAAAGTAAACCATTTTTGCGGAGATGCATGCATAATGTTTTTTTGATATTTGAGCATAATTCAACCTGCAACGTAACTAACACAAGAAAGAAGGGTAAATATACTTGTTGCATAGCATATTAAAAGGATCTGCTTTGCTCGAAATAGATTATTTTGAAAAAAGTTACTGGTTTGCTCGAACCAAAATTACTTTTATACCAATTTTATTTGTTCCCACCAAATAGTTATATATAAAAACTTTTAGAGCGCACGGTGGATTGCAAGTCTTTACAACAACAATAATTTTCATCTCGTGTGCCTGTTATCAATAATCCAACTGATAACTCGGATAAATTAGTATTTATAAAAAATATATATATATAAATATGTTTAAATAAATATATTTATGTATAATATATGAACCTATTGGCCGCTTCAACAAGCAACTGAAACATAAACAGAAATAGTTGTTGCAAACATGTTTATGTTGAGCTTGAGTCACTGATGGAACGTGCCGATGAGGCTCGGTCCGGCTGCGACCCATGATTGACAATTTTTTTCTGTTATATATAATATGTCATGTTTCTCTGATAAAAATGTATGATTACGATATGTAGCGTATAACGTCTCCAATAATTATGTTTTAATCGAATATTTTAATTCCCATGAGTCAAATATAAATTTTTGTGGTTATGTTCATACAAACTGCATTAATATTTAGCATATTTCATCACGACAAAATCCCCTTTCATTACTCTTGGGAATCGTATCAAGACTATTTTTTTCAAATAATACAAGGTTGGCTCAGACAAAGGCTGATCCATTTGATTTGGTGATTCCAATAGATTTGAAGTTCAGATTATTTGAATCGGCCATGCATCAGCAATAGGGACAAAAATAAATATATGGAATAAAGAGAAGCTTCCATTTGCCAGCGATAAAAATTTCGAGCAAACTTAAAAAAAGGCGATGTCTGAAAGTTTATATAAATATTAGTTAATTCGTACCTATAGATTTCTTAAGTTTGATAATGGAGATAAACTGCGGTGGAAAAGCGCAAAATTTGTTAATAAGGGGGATTCAATTCAATTCATTTCGAAAGAGTTGAACGAATCAGCTTCAAATTCACACTAATTTGCCCAGACCTAGTAATGAATACTAATACTAACTTACTTTTACAAAGTAAATAATGTTGATATTTGCTTTAATCGTGCCGCTTTGCCGACAACTATGTCCTTAATATTAGATAAAATTACATTCGTGTGTAATTAATTTTGAAATATCAGGGTTTGCATGATTTAAATGTTTTGTCGTATCATTATAATAAATATATCAGCGATTTATTCTACCTACCGAATTTGTTTAAAATGCATTTTGAACTGTAATGCCCTGGATACAGATGTCGCTTTGTATATTTCCCATCTTACCTAATCTCCCTCGAGTGTCTCACCGATCGTCATATGGGTTTCTAAAGGTTAAAACTGTAAATAGCTTTGTTTTTTATTTTCAAAGATTTTTCCACTAAAGATGTTCTTTTCGAACTATAGATATATAGTAGTGATATGGCATAATATGGTATTTGCTAAATTTCGAATTAAAGTAGAGATTTATGAAATATATATATCCACGTGCAGCGGCGTATTTTAAACTTTTAAAATAAAGTAATTTTACGGTTCATTTTCATATGTTCGTCATATCCATAAAACAAAATGTTTGAATAACTTATGCAGAATGAGTGTTGTTGATGGACGGCGCACTCTTTCAATAGCACACACTGCGTTATTTTTTCTTATTTTTTTATTGTTGAAGTTCGCTCTGAGCATGGCTGACAGTGCCCAATAGCAACAAACCAACTGATTTAATGGAACTATAATTTTTTGGCAATAATTTTTCAATAAGAAAATGTATAATGCAAAACAAGGGCCAGAAAAGGACCTTGGCTAGGCGGTACGATTCATCAGTGACTTATACTTGATAAAACATTCTTGGACAACATATTTTTGTATGTATAAATGCAGAACCAGCAAATGCACTTTGAGCGAAAATGCCCAAATTAAAACTGAACCGCTAACCCGATCAGAAAAAATTGTAAAATCATGTATTGTTAAGTATGGGTCGCTGATGGATTCCGCCCATCAATAACATATAAAGGAGAAAATCCAACTACTAATCGGAATTTGAGTTAAGGGACTGTTGAGACGAAGTAAAATTACCGGCGGAAAATAGCGATTTAAATGGGTTTTTGTTACAGTGTAAACGCACACCACGACGCATCAACGTCCCAGCGGGCATCCGCATTAAGATTGTGTTGACGGAGCATGATGATGCCTAAATATAAATAGGTCACTTTGAGCGTCAGAAATGTCATTTACGAGGGTCGTTAGACACAAAGAAGAGAGAATAATATTTTGTAAAACTTGGATGAACTGGGATGTTATCTATAAGGCTTAAACGAGATGTTCAAGAGTCTTTTTAAATATACAAGCAAATTTATTTTTGTAATGTTTTGTCTGACCAAATCAGAAAAGTTCGTTCCTCATACTCGTTCTTCGCCTGTAGATATATCTACTATTGAGACGAAATAAATTTATTTTTTTATCGAAGTTCCAGCAAACGGAGCGGATAACATCCAAGTAGAACGAAACCGCAATGATGGAGTGCAGTGAGTGGTATCTGCCCTGGGCTATAGTAGAATCATCTACTACCTCTTGTCCAGGAGTTTGCCGTCTTTCTATAGCAACGTTACTTGGATTCACTTTCAGTGGCATAGAAGGATTAATAGTTTGCCCTATATGCAATCCCAGTAAAGATAATATCATAAGAATTACCGAGGTTGGTTTCCCAGTTAAAGAAATGTTGCTCAAATGTTTTCTGTAGCGTATGTCACAATTAGATCGCGCCGCCGAGGTCAATAATTATAACCGATGAGCAAAACAGCAACTGCTGAAATACCTAAGAAATATTTTAGAAAGTCCGCTCTTGCACACCGTTGTCTAATATAAATTACCGACGGGAAGTCATGAATATTTCAGTAAAAACAACTTGAGTACGCGCTCAAACCTGTTGTTTATCAGGCTTTCGAGGAACGCAAGTGATTGGAAGAACATTTATATAGGAAAAGGTATTTGGTATGTTAAATTTAAATATTTCAAAAGAAGGGTCGATTAGCCCGTTTGCTCTATCGTTAAAGGCTTCGATTAATGCATTCTTTTTTCGCACCGCTCAGATGCAAGTTAGAATTCCATAAATGTTGGTTAAATGTGAGAAGTCACTCGGACACCTCGCCGACGCACTGTCGTAGCCGCTGGCTACAGCTCCCATCAAACATGTCCATTCAGAGGAAAAAATGAAAGAAAACTAGAGGTCGTGTTTTGCGATATGATTATACAGTATTAACGGTTTACCTCACCCGCAACGCAAGGTATAATGGAAATTCTATTCTATTTTCACACACTATATATATATATATATATATATATATATATATATATATATATATATATATATATATATATATATATGTAAACAAATTTGTTTCCAACTTTAACAAAACATCACGGGTACAAAAAAAGAAAACAAAACAGACCAAATTTTCTCGGATAATGAGATACAATCCATTTGCGACTCATGCCTCATAAATGGAAAATTTTCGTGAAGATATTCGCAACTTTATTTTGTTTTTCATAAACTTTTGTGTTAACCAAATCTAATTAGTTTTCGTTATAGAACGGTTTAATCGATTATTCTGATGGAAAATACATTCTTAGCAGAGAAACAAGCTGTATTGATTTACTTTCGTTTACGAAAGTTTTTCTAAAAGTTAGATCTTAGCTACTTGTTCAGAAGATATGAGGGACGTATGAACTTTTGTAGATATTTTATTTTGTCTAGCATGAGACAATGATGGACCGCGTCTTGACGGCGCAATCCATTATTGACACATGTTAGTTCACGTAATATTTGGTGAAAATTTTCCTACTAATTAGTGGAGAGATGCAGTAACTTACTATTTAAATAGAAACTTTCACCAAGGTCAGAACTACTACACCCAGTCTAGTGAAGGCAACCTAGTTTTTTCCTAATCTAGTAAAAAAGTATTAATAGGTACCCTAAATATACTTCGAAAACTAGGTATAGTACCTTGATCAAAAATAAGGCAAGCTAAAGAAAATCGTGGTTTCGCAACGTTTAGAGCATCTTCAACTGATTGGATAGACTGTTTTGAAACAATTTTTAATAAAAATTCTTGGTGTTAAATGCATGATTGATAGAATAAAATTTTGTGATGGCGCAAAAAATAATTTAGTAGATATTTGCCATATAAGAAAGTGAGAATTTTCTATAGTGTTTGCTTGGACGCGTTAAGTAAGGTTTTTACGGTGTTGAAAACTTTTAAATAGCTCCATGGAGTTTGTCACTTTTGTTAGCAATTATTTTGTCTGTAAGATCGGTTTAAATACTCTAATACTTGCGAGTTGGGTTTGTTTTGGGAAATAAAATTTATTTGAGAATTATATAATTTAGTTTGAAAATCAACTCAAATTTTTATGAGTTGAGCGGGTTGACTTTTGTTAAGTCTCAGATGCATCACAATGTGAAGGTGTGATACATCTAAATCCCATGCTAGACAAAACAAATTTCTGATTACGTTTGATGTCTCACTAAAAATTCAATTTTATCAGGATAGAAGGAAGCACCAAATTCACTTTTTTTATTAGTAACAATGACTTTTTGCAAGTTTCATTGCCTCATTTAAGAGCGGACTTTCAGAAATTCAGTTTGTCCATTTTAGGCAAGTGTACTTGATTAGGTAAATTTATTTTTCTTTGGGTGTGCTTTCTACACAAAAAAGGTTAGGTCGCTGGATCATTACACCGTTGAAACGTGATATATCATTGTTTCGACAAAATAAACATTTTCCAAGAAAATAAATAAATAGTTCGCGCCAATTCTCTTCAGTAAATTTTTCAAAAAATGATTTATTCAAACTATCATAATAAATAAAAATATCTTGAACTAACGTGGTGTCTCAAAGAATATCATTAACATTATTTTAATTTTTTTATTAACATTTTTTAATCATTCAAAGCGGCTTCTACGTAATTGTACCTTTCACTAAAAATGCCAGCAAAAAAAAAAAAAAACACGAAAACTACGGACTTTGGCCTTTATTCTGTAAATACCCAGCTAATCAGCCCTTTCTGTGCATGTATGGGCCAAACCTAATAGCATCTTTAAACAAGCATAATGTTGGATGTTACTTTTGCCTGCCGATGTCTAATAGAAATTATCGCCGGAAAGAAATAAATAATTCAGTGAAAACAATGCGTACGCGATTCATTCCGTTGTTTCTCTGACAGTTAAAAAGATTAATAAAGTTCGTGCAATTTTGAAGTAACTTCATAAATTGATGCAGTCACACAATATGATATATTTCAATTCTGATAAAATATTTTTTTCAAGCTTGATTGATCAAGCAGACTAGGCTCTGTCAGTCCGTGCCCCAAGCTTTGAAAAACATTTTTTACTGGGATACGATCTCAATATTATATTATTGCTAGAGAAAACTATTGTAGATAATACACAAATATTCTAATTTCAAAACACTTTCACGATTGATTTTCTCATTTCTCAAACTCGTCTGAGAAGTTTTCTTTAAATTACATGCTCGATCTAGCTTTAGCCCAAATGCTAATTCGCAGTACATCAAGATTTCAGTATAAAAGACATAAATTAAGTCTTAGACGGTTATACCACCCAGCGCAGGCACCATCCAATACACCTTATTACAGCAGTTCATCCCTTTTGCATTAAGCCAAGAGTTCGTTTGCTTGTTCTACGTTACTTCATTTCCACAGAATTGGCCGCTTGATCTTTTGAGGATTATTTTGATTTAGCTTGAATGAAAATTAAAACAATTTTACTCGAAACGTTGCATTCCATGAGTCATCAACCACTATGCCAGGATGTCATATAAAGCCATAGTATTTTCTTCTTATTTTTTCGAGTTTAATTACTTTTGCTCTAAAAGGGGAAAGTTTTCTTTGACGCCGTTAATCGATTTCTTCCCTGAAAGCCGTTTATTGATTTCTAGGCCAAATTAGATAGCTTGTTTCTCATCTCTCTCTCTGAAAATTTATATTGTCAAGCATAAGTCACAGATGGACCGCGACCTATGTTTAACAAAGAATGCAATCATTTTCTGACATAGAGGCTGCGTCATCGCGATGGGATAAAACACCAGGACGAATCGAAAGGTTTTCGTAGTATAATATATGGCACTGCTAGAACGCACCGTCAATATTTTGCACATGATAGTGAGCAATCCCAAGTAAAACGATCATTAACTCAATCGTAAATTTTATTTTATCAAGTGTAAGTCACAGATGGACCGCGTCAATGCGAAGTCAATTTTTTGGTTAGACAGGCGTGTAGTTCCACCGTGAGATGAATGTATATCATCTCATTGTATATTTGTGAAAAGTAATGAACAAAATTTGTAGCTACAAACCTTATTTTTAATCATTTTATAGCATTTATAGCATAGCAAAAATAGTTAGAAAATACTAGATTTATTTTTGTCATTCCAAAGAATACTATTGAATGAAGCTATGTTGAAAATCTGCATCGTACTCATTTTCCTTTCAACTATTTATGCTGCTGAGGGTAAGTAGTATAAATATTTTCTTATTTGGTTAAAATATTAAACGTTTTTTATTTTTTATTTTGTCACTATTAATCTATTTTTTGTATCATATTTTAATAATTATCTATCTGAACAAAATCATATTGCAAAGAGCGTTAATTTTTTATATAAAAAAACATGGCTATTAAGCATACACTTTTAAATGTGGGCAGTGACTTATCTATATATTATTTACATATTTTAATGTTCTTCAATTTGAAGCACCGAATAAATTAATGAGACTGGAAAAATATTCTACTAGTCTTTCAACCGAGATGCCATAAGTTGATAGATACCATTGGAAGAAAAATTACTATTAAAATATATATATGTATAAGACTTGGACATTTTTTAATGAGTTTGCTTCGAGAAACTCTGGAAAGGAAATCTCCAATCCCAGTTAGAACAATTTTGTCGAAAAAGCGCTTGTGAAGCTTTGTAAAATCAGTGATTTCGCAGCCATGGCGGGGACCATCAGTGGGTCATTCTTGGTAAAATAAAATTTCTGATTTTGAACAAATAAAAGACATAGGTGTTTAAACTGCTTAGCTAAATTCCAATTTGTTTTTGTCTGGACACAAAGAAAGATACTGACAACTCGCACTCAACATACGTTTAATTTAATAAAAATCATTTCTTAAAATATGTCGATAACTTTCCCACACATTTGTTTGAATCCCACGAGTCAAAAATGGACTGTGAGAACAGATTGTCACAGATATTGCACACTAATCTGTCCCTGAAGTATTGGCCTCAAGACTACTAGCTGAATTAAATATAATCGTATTTGTTTGTGTAATTTGAAATACGGTGGAATATAATATAAAAAACCGTGAGGGAAAGTGGGACTTATGCGCATAATAAATTTTGCATGCATTTACATTTTACATCTTACATGCATTGGTCATAGCTGGATTGTGCCGCTAAGATGCAAAACTTAAACTATCTATAAACTCCAGGCCACGCATGGGGAACATTAAGCTAAGTTTTTATATCTGTCGCGTATGCCTGTTAAACGGATTTAATTATTAGTAATAAATATTAGGTTATAGAATAATACCAATTTTAATAGCATCCTAATAAGTTACGAGAAACCAAGCGTGAGATGGATAAAACAAAGGTCTTTTTATATGCTACCATTATGACTTTACGTCAATGTGTAATTCACATCTCAGTCACGCATGAACAAGCGACATTCTGGTTACTTAAAATCGTTAGCACGGAATTATACAATCAGGACCGGTACTTGAGGAAGACAGATGTTAAATCCAATATATTTGAGCTTGGTTAAAATTATATTTCTTTACATTCTGCCCAATATGAACAATAATGTCAATTTATCGTATGTTGAGTATGAGTCAATGAAGGATCGCACCTCTGAGGAGCGATTTGTCTGTGGCTCATGCTTGACAAAACGGAATTTCTCATTGGTTTTATTGTGAGGTATTTAAAAATTTGCTGTCTATGCTTCGTGTATTTCACGAAATATATAGCGTCGTTATACAATTCAGTTTTTCTAACGAAATTGAAGTTGTTTACGTAAATGTCATAGTTCATCATTTCAATGCATTTGAAAAATAACAGAATATAATTGCAATTGAAGGTAATTTGAAATTATTATAGATAAAAGCAATAAATATTCAATAAACTATATCTACACGGCTCAAGATTTTCAATAGGATTTTTTTCTGGCGTGAACCACAAAAGGACTGCACTTTGGCGGCGCGATCCATTCGTGATACATATACTTGAAAATACACCCTGTTTTGAAATATGTTTGAATGCCGTTTTTGACATATAGAAGCAGTAATAATGACCGGTATATGCCAATGAATTTAAAATTCTGTTCGAATTCATGCATAATTAATAAGTGTGTTAAATGCTCTCGTCGTTGCTACTCGCAATATATTGATTGCAGTCTGGGGGTTTAGGAATCTGGCATGCGACCAAATGCATTTATTTTTGTCTACACTTTGCGATATATTGCGATCAGTGTTTGTCTCCATTTTTTAAATGACTGCGAATGACTCTTCCCGCAATATAGTAACTCTCATTAAGCAGCAAATAAATAAATATTAATCACATAAAGGAAATTCTAATTTTACCGTCCATTTTGATTCAAGTAAAGTGCAAATCAACTTCCATGTAAAACCTACTTCCGGTCATTCAAACGTCAAGATCTACCACCGAATGTAGTACCATTTGATTTGATGAAGAAGTTTCCTTTCCTAGTGAACCAGCTGAAAAATTAACTGTTTGTTTACTTTAATATATTCGTTTTTATTTTAAAAAAGACCAACTTGCGATATAATGCTATTTTAATCACGAATATTTTATTAATATATATTTTTAGTGAATCGTATTCGTGAAAATATTAAATTTTAATGTCTAATTTCTACGACGAATATATATGTCGAAACTAATATTCAAAAAGTTGTGCATCAATGATTATTGCTTGACCAAATTAAGACTTCTCACTGCAAATAAGTCGCGGCGCCTGTCTATCTTATAAAATATGATCTATATATATATATATATATATCTATATCCCATCAAATGAACATTCTTTTCTCATACACAGAATGTGAAAACACAGACGACAACACAATAACATTTAAAGTATATTATGGATGGCCGTTCACGTACAGTTGTGTGAAAATTTTTCATTCTGTGGATTATGATTATGATTTAGAAGATTTTGGAGATTACACGGTAAGTAGAGCCGGGCAAAAACGAATGCTTTGGAATTCAAATACAATGTTTTGTATTGAATTTGATCACTAATTGAATATGAATGACAAATATCACCGTTAAGAATTTACCGTTACAACTTATCAACATCAGATGGAATCTAAAATTAAAAATTTCGAATTACGAATTAATATAAATAATTAATTAATATTAGCAGACTTGAAGGTAATGTATTTTCAATTTACACTCTATGCCCAAAAGCCTAAAAATTCCAATTTTTCGAAGAAAAAAATACAATCGATTTTGGCGAAATTTGACGAGAATCCATTGCATTTTGTCTAAAAAATGATACGCTGTATTTATGATGGTGATTGAAATTGAAAATGCAAACGATATAATCTGCGTCATTAAATAAAAGCTAACATTCAAAAAATCAGACAAAAAATCAAACATTCTCTTTTGTCAAACATGTTTATTTGGCATTGTTAAACAGCATATTTCAAACAACCGATAAATCTGTTACTCGTTCTTATCCAATGTTTATTTCATACAGTGTCTGTTAACTGAAGTTGGATCTGGAAAAGTTCTTTTCAACACGTCGTTCACTGGTTCCTTGTCTAAAGGTGAATTTGAACCAGCTGATAGAGTTAAATATAAATTTGATACAATTGATCGAAGCACACCAACCGAATATAGGGCAAATATACAGGTAAGAGGATACAAATGTGGTTTATGAATAGCATTCACAGTATTTTAAAATATTTTGGATCTATTTGGAATATTTTACGTTTATAGTGCAATTGAGTGGCTCATCTGTATTTTTATTGAAAGATAACATACACTTCACAACGTATTCTATATACCTGTCGTCAATAATAATTCTGCTATTAAGCCGCAAACGAATTCTCTTTCTTATATGGTATCTTATAACACCTATTGAAATACTTTTTTTAGTTACTGAGTTAACAAACCTGAGAAAGACCTTATGAACCAATTATATGTTTACAGTATTTATTATAATCGGAAGAATTTTCCATTTCTTTTGAGCCTTTTCAGGTTATTACACTCTGGGTCGAGTGGTAGGCATTGGGGTCTTCAAGGTACGAAGCTTACATGATAACCATCAGAAACGCTAGTTCATTGTCATATGAGTAGTTCTAGTGTTTTTCATTGCTGTTTACCTGTTCGACTTTCAGAACGTTCAATATCTAATTTGCTGAATTTTTACGGTCACTTATTTGAATCGATCACCCTGAACAAGGTATTTAACCAGAGGCCACTTAGAGAACAAACATGGTTATACTTTTGATCCTTTTGTTAAAGCCGAGACTAGTCAAGTCGTTGAGCATGGCGTAACGAGCCAGACCTTCTGGGACTCGAACCCGAGAACTTCAGCATGCGACGTTAGAAGGATAACCATTGACCCATCGCAATAACTGTTTTTTCAAGTTAATTGTGTTTGTTGTCATGTTTTCAGTACTGTTTTTAAACCTTTTAAAAAGTTTTCTTTCGAATTCAACAATTAACTTGAAATTTTATTGAGTTATTTGTTTGAAGTTCTACCTACTAAATTTACTAAGTAAGGTACGAAATCTATTTATCTAACATAGGCAATCAGGTTAATCACTTTGCATTATAAAAAGTTACCACGGAATCAATTCAAAATGCCTTAAAGCAGCCAAACGACCGTTGCCAAATTTATTTAGTTTAAATAAATATACTACTTAGTGAAACGTGGTCACCTAGTAATGCTCCACCTAATTTAAGAAAAATATATTTCACGAAGTTTCGAATTCAACTTGTTTCCATTTTAGAACTCGTCTTCATGCTGGATAGAATATTTCACTCTCCAACCATCAGAACTGCAGGATGAAACATGCGAAAAAAATCTTGAAACAGTCACGACGCATTCTGTTCATAGTACTGTCCGTTCTTTATTCGAAGCTCGATGCGACGGTAATTAATCGTTGCTTAGTTAACTCGGTGCAGTAGGAATCAGCAATTAAATGTTACCAAGTATGAGTCACAGATTTACAGCGCCTCGGCAACGAGATTCATAAGTGATCATAGCTGATAAAAACTGCTCGATTCATATTTTCTGACAAAAGAGAAAATGATTAACGAGTTCGGAGGTTGATGTTTTGGAAATGCTTGAGTCGTATACAATTGTGTTGTTAATATAGTCAACGTCCGAAAAATACCCCCGTTTTTAGAGTCTACAGATCTCTTGAGAAAAGTTATGAATGGTTTTTATATACCTGTTTACACGTTGATAAGTTTTTTAAAAATATTATTTAATTACTTTTGTTCAATTTGTTCTTGCTAATATATGCGTAACAATTCTTTCATTATATGGTATATATTTTTACTACTATGTATATGTTATTATTCCTAGAATGTTTTTTCAGTTCCAGGTGATTCTGAGTCCCCATTTGAACTTGTGGATCCTGAAACCATCAACCCCGAAAACACGCGTATTTACTGGCTTTACAATTGTGCAGAGAAACTTCCTAATAACGCTGAACTAAAGAGTGGAACGACATCACTTGTACGTTTTCATTTTTCTTTGTTTATATTTTGAATATAAAGTTGCAGTTAAATATCTTCACCCGATAACAGGTATATATCTCACACCCGATTTACGTGAGGCGATTCTGATCGTCCTGAGAAAGGTTTGAATTACTTGAATGATGTTTATATGCAAGAGATTTTAATAAAACGATCTACGGTTAATAAGTCATACGTTGTCGATCGATTCACAGAAGAATACGGTGCACAAAAAGATAAATGTTTTCTGTGAAAATCTAGAACTATTTACTATATGTTATTTTTTATTTAAAATGAATGCTTTGACACTTTCACACTTTTTCCCGTCCCTAAAACGCTGAATAGTATTTTTAAAAGTCTGCATTTTATTTCTGCTGTTTAGATCCTCACAAATATTTCATACGAAACTAACCCAGGGATTTATACTTGTGTTGTTGAACATAAGAATATGAAGAGATACAGAATTCATCATAAAATATGTGTAAAAGGTAATAAGAGCGTCTGGCAGTTAGTTAAGCTATCAAATAGATTTGATGTACTCAATTCCTAAAATACTAATATCTAAAGCTTGAGTCCAAACTTATTAAATAAAATAAAATATGGACCTTATGAAAAACTACATTTAAATTTTTCTGCAAGTATTGTAACATCCTTCAATATTCAATTCGTATATTTATATTTCTGTGGGCGCTATATACCAGTTATTTCGATGTTGGCAACGTCGGTTGAAGATCTCGGGTTCGATTTTCCATTAAGTTTGACCTGTAAGCCCACGCCCACCACTCAACCCAGAAGGTAATAATTTTAGATAAGTTCGGTCGAGCTGCAAAGATCATAACTCATCAATTTGTGCAATAACTCAAAAGTTTAAAAGGGTGGTTAGTGGTGACATGATGCACCTTCCCTCCAGCTCACCAAAAACAAAATTGCAGAATAGCCTTTAATTGCTTTGAAACGTATAGAAACCCATAATTAGCGCAGTGACGGGCAGAATTCACGTCGTTACAAAAAATTTTCGCGAGTCCGGCGATAATTTGCTCATAATGAATGACCAATATGACGTCATAATTGGATCACCGAAATGTTGGCCCCTCCCTTTTGAAGGTATACAGATACACCACTTCTTTCTTTTTTTTCTTTCAGAAATAGTCTCTCGAGCAATCACAATATCCTGTGCCGATAAAAGGGTGAGAATTGGTGATGACGCAGAAATCACGTGCCACGTAGACGCGGGAGTCGGAATAGAAACAAGTGTGGCATTCTATGGGAGATTCAATAAAGTAGGTATTCTGTAATAAACGCGGAAAGTTGCTGCAAATTGACTGTAATCTTTCATGGGGATATTGTGATAAAACTATGAATAGGAGTTTTTCCACCACTCATTATTATGTTCTGCATTACTATTTTACTGTATCTGTAAAAGTCCAAAACATACGTTGAATGTATATTAACTGTTTAATTGTGAATGGCCGTTAGTGCAGAAGCTCTCTCAGGGCCAGAAACACATATGAAATTCTAAAAAAAAATGAATACACAGTTTGTTTCATGTACAGCTCAATGCAACCAGGGAAATTGATTATAACAAGAAGAATTCATCCTGTGTATCAATCGCTGATCGTGGTTCCAGTAACTCCCGGAATGGCAGATTTTCCTGTCAACTGTGAGTATGTTCATGAGTTTCATTGAAGTAAAAATTCTCAAAGCAGTAAAAGTTCACAAACTGATTTTTCTGTTCTTCGATCACATTTGCCATATTGTTCGTTTCAAACAAATCTTGAAGAATTGAGCCTTATAGTATTATATAGCTGTAAATAGTCCATATATTGCCTTACGTGTAATCGTGGGATCTTTTTTGGTAGTGTAATCATTAAGACAAAAAAACAGCCAGGGAAGGTTCCATTTACTGCACTCTACGAAGGGGTGCTACTGTGCATTAATTTGGTGTGAAATCTGTTGCACTTTGAGCGCTAATGCTACCTTTGCAGTATGTCTCTGCTATATGTCCAAATCGGAAATTATATATTTTCAAGCATGAGCCACAGATACACTGCGTCTGGGCGGCGCGATCCATATGTGGCCCATGCTTTACAAAACATGTTTGATTAAATATTTTTTATTGGGGTAATCTGAATCCAATTAGTTGCCTCTTCCGGAATTACTTGGAGAGAATCATATAAAAAGGAGCAAATATTGAATTTTTTTTAGAAATATTGATGGCGAAGCGGCAAGGAAATGTTTTGATCGTCCACCAACCGAGGAAGAATTGAAAAAACAAACAACTTCATTAACGATGCATTACAGAATAAAGTGAGTAAAACTTTGAAAATTGATTATATTTTGTCCTGTTAAAATAAATTGATATGGGATAAGGTGTAAACAGATTTAGATTTGTTGATTTTTATAGGAATTCTTTTTATACCTGAATAAGGATATGAAATTTGTTAAGTAGAAGCGACAGACGAGGCCTCAGCGGCGTAATTCATTAATGATTTAATTTTAACTAAAGATATTTAGACATACTCCTCGTAACAGTTTAGAAGTTTTTAAAAAACCCAGAGAGGAGTAATTTAACATTTCATAAATTAATATTAATAACATTAAATAACAACAATAGTGATAATAACGTTGGAAAATACAAATATTTTTTTATTATACAAAACAAGCATTGCTCAGTATAGTCATAATATAAAAAATGTAATATGTAAATATGTAATATGTAATAAACAAGAAATATACGCTAGCTTGAATCGAGTGTTCATTAACGACGTTTTGCTTTATGATGAATTATAGACGTGAAAACAATGTCGCATAACTGGCTTTACATGCACATTCAAAATACAAATCAGAATTCTTTGAATTTTAATTTGATAATGAACGCAATGTGCGCGTGATAAAGATAAGAATTTAAAATGAACTGCATTTGTTTCTATTTGATCGAAATGGCAAAAAAATTCTATTCAATTATATCTGATTCTAGGCTTTGGCAAGCATGAACCACTCATTCAATTCACCATTTTTATCTGGAATATCATTTTTTTATTCACCTTGTTTAATGACGCATAAACCAATACACAAAAATCGGTATGTAAATACCAAGGTATCGATTACGTAAGATTGGACCAATTTCTCAAAATATGTTTCAACGGTAATAAGTGGGTAATTTCGCATGATTCTGTATCTAAATGCACACTTTTGAAGTGCAAACGTTTCTGTGAGCATCTAGTATATTCAATATCGCGTAACAAATTGTATTGTACTGCATCTTTGCGAGAATTTTTCATGTTGGATTGACCAAAATTAAATTCCGAGATCTTGCCGCCTTGTTGTGTCAATATCTTAACGACTATGTTATTGCACTCGACATGATGAATATTGACTAACTCGGATTTGCTTTTCAGAAACGTCCAAGAATCGGACTTTGGTGAATATAGAGCACAAATCAATCGTAACAACATCGCCATGAGTTGGACATTTTCTTTAACTAAAAATATCGAGGAAAACTTGGAAAGACACAATATGACATTGATCTTATGCATTTCACTGATATGTGGATTCGTATTGTTCTTCATCATGATATGCGTCTTATGTGGAGTGGAATTAAGATGGATCTGGTTCAAATTGTGCGTTGCAAATGAAGAAGGTAAGTTAACATTAATCATACCTTAAAGGTGTAAATCTAAATCTATTTATTGTGGAACAAATTGGATGCATTGAAAAATTTGTCAAGTATGAACTGTTGAAAAAATATGCAGTTTAACTTTCACTAAAAAGAGAAGGAAGGAAAAAACTTCCATTTCTCTACCTTCAAAAATTGTAATTTTACAGTGATATCATTTATTTTTTAATCACAATCTGATCAAAATTCAATTTAATACAAAATACATAACATGTATGATTACTCATTTTGTTTTGTCTTTGTCTTCAAGTATTCAATTTTTCATTGAGTAGTAGTGAACAATCTTGTCTTTCATCGATTTATTGATATGTCAAGACTCAAAATCTCATCATGGTCATGTGAAATGAATCATCGTAAAGAAAACGTAACAAAGTTTTGCTTCATTAACCAACGATAATTATGTCCTGTAATGTGACTTAAGGGCTGTAGAGCATTGTTTTTTTTGAATTCAGAATTCTGAAGTCAGTAATTAAAGTATCAGAGCTTAAGAAATTTGCTGGATATTGGAACACTTTATATACGGTCATATTTAGTGTGGACTAATTTTTCAATTGCACAAAAAATAAAAGTTTGAATTCATGCAATTATTCTCCTCGTTTTTATTTCCATTTTCTTAGTAAACTCAAATATTTATTGCGTTGTAATCATGACTCACCCGGCTTTTCAAAACTATTTTTGCGTTTAACTTTAACTGACCAAAGCTGGCAAACCAATCAAAAGATAAATTTTCCAGGCAAGAGTTACAGTTTTCACGCGCCTTCGTGACGCCACCCATCGGTGTCTCATAGTCAACAAAACAAGTTTTAGCAAAAGTTTTCCTGCTGGGAAGTTTGCAGGATAAACACCAAAAACAATTAACTTTGTACCAATATAGAGCAAGTATCGCTTGTTTACAACACCAGCAACGTGAGCTTATTAATTATGAATGTATACAAATAGAAGAAGTTCAAAGTAACTTAGTAGAATTGCAGATAAGATGATTGTTTCGGACCAAACATCTGTATCGTTTCTCTTTTTATTCAAATCTATTCTTTCTTTACTTTTGCTTTTCCTCTGTATGCTGTTCCTTTTTTTCTGTATATTCTTTTTTATTGAGATTCACAAAAACGTTAGATGCTGTACCTAAATAGTATCATCTAATAGAGGCTTTCTTTGAAAATCTTCGATTTTCTAGAATTGCAATTCAAATACTGCAATAGCAGATAAACTTTATCGGAATTGAAACAAAATTAAAACATACTTAATGCATATTAATAAATGCATTGGCTTATTGGGATTGATTGGCTTATTGTGTATTGATAAACGATATGAATAATCGATTTTGGACTGTTGATATCTCTTGAAGCGGTTTTATTGATAGTTTTATGTTTTTCTATAAATTATAAAAAATCTGAAAATAATTGAAATATTTGAAGACGCTCTATAGAAATATTGCATCTTTTCCCCCTGTACCATCTCCTCATTGTTGCACTTTTTCCGTTTTCACAACACAACTTCTGCGCTTAACTCTCTCCCTCCATAACTGTGAATATTTTACAGAAACCAGGAAATATTCCGCTTACCTGGCATACTACTACAGTCGGGACACAACTCAAAGTCAATCTCCTCAGCTAAAAGCTTTTATATTAAATCTTTCGACGCGACTCCAGCGCTTTGGAGGCCCAGTGTTCGATAAATGTAGAGAGCCAAGTACTGAGCAATGTAAGTAGCAAATATTAAAGACCATTAAATAATTCAGAAGAATCCAAAAATCAAATCCAGACTATAAATATTTTTTATTTTTTTAATTTTGAAAAATGTTATTGAAGTTGATTCAAACGCGAGACTGGATGCAACTCGGGAAAAGATTTTATCCACAATTATTTATAGAACTTTTAAATATATTATATATAACTGTGAATTTGGTTGGATAAAAAGGTATTTGACACTTTAGTGTCACGATTTATTTTTCTTTCACATTGAAGCTAGCTTGAAGCATATTTAGGGAATATTTAGAAAAGAGTTCTTCATATATAAGAAAGCCAATGTGAGATACGACATTCATTATTATTTCAATAAATATCCACACGTCACGAGTTTAATATTTATTTGGTCTATGAGTCTAAATGATTTTTTCAAAACTGTATACATATATAAACTGCTTAATTTTCAGATAAAGCAGAAAGTATATTCGCAAAGCTCGGTCAATGCCACCGCGTTGTTATAGTATTAACACCGGAATATATCAATGATCAGTGGAGTGTTTATGAAGCATATGAGGTATGCAAATATTTTTGTTTACCCGTCTATGGACCATATCGTTAGATTTTTTTCTTTTCTATTAGAATTTACCCAAAGCAAGGTCGGAAGCTGCTTCTAAACAACAACAAACCAACAGCCACTACATAGCGAAGATCTAGTAAAAGATGTAATACCAGCAACTGCACTCTAGACGAAAAACATAACAAACGGAACTGAACCGTCATGATAAAGTACAGTGAGTGGTATCTGCCCTGGGCGATGGTAAAACCATGTTTAAGTTATATATTCATACAATCAATCATTTTGATCCAATAACGTTTTTGATAATGTATTCCCGAAATACATTGCAAGATAAAACTAACATAAAATTAGTTTTTGCGTATTCTCAACAATTAGTGTCTTGTTCAAATGCTTTGTTCACATGATAGGGTGCCCTGTAGATTTAGAAGAAACGGAAGATTCCTGATCGCCTGGGCGGACTTTTAAAGACTACTACAGTCTGCTACAGTTTAGTTATATACATAATTTTTTAAATCTATTGGTGCGGTTATGATATTTAGTTTTTGTATCGGCAAAAAAATAGTTATGTTCAATACCTTAAAAAAAAACTGTTTTCTTCAAACTTCAGGCTTGGAAAAACGTTATAGAACACGGAATAAAAATCCTCTTCATTACCTTCCCCAACACTACATCAGCAATTGCAAATCTTCCTGAGAGATCAAGAAATGCTTTGGAGAAGGCATTGCAGGTTAGATTGGTGTCATCATTATAATTATTCATTTTGCATGCTTCAGTTGCTTCAATGTTTGCTTTAAATATCGTGCTTAACGTAATGTATATTCACACGAGGACACAAATTGAAAATAGGAATAGAATGTAACTAACTTAAAAATTTCAACATATTTTAGAGTATGGATCGCTAATTGCTCACGCCGCCGAGGCTCGATTTATGTGTGGCCCGTGCTTAACAAAATAAAATTTCTGATTAGTTACATATGCAAAAGATTATAATCCCTCTTTTTCTATAATCAAAAGGATTTTACATCCATTTTCCTAATCTCTATTTCCACTTTCCTATTACAGACCAAACAAAATCTCGACTCTTCGAACATTACAAATTTTAGTTATTTATAAGGAATCTTTGATTCATAGTCTGGTAGTGGGTTCGTAGTAGAGGTTGCCGGGATCGACAGAAGCAGCTTAATTTGGGCTTAATTTGGGCAAATGCCAGTTAGGATTGGCCTTCATAATAGTTGACTCGAATTTAATCAGGTTCGGATTTAGTCTCTTGATTCAAGAAATGAATAACACTTTACGTCATTTACAAATAGTGGGAAGCTTTTTGTTTAGGATTCTTTTGTCTAGAATAAGGAGAGTGATATTTTCATTCAGGATCGAAACAGGTTAGGATTCAGTACAAAATTTGGGATTCAGGATCGGATTTGTATCCGACAATTCTGCCTAATTGAGTGACTTTAACATTAAAACAAAAAGTAACTTAGTTTGTCATTAAGAAACAACCACCAACATATCAGTGCTAATCTGGTCTGATTCTATGTCAGATCGATTTGCACTTTTATGACTGAAAGTAACTCTGTAACCATAGACAGAGGTGTAGCCTGAAAAAATCGACCAATGGCTACAAAATAAATAGTCCTAAAGTATTTTACTGCGTGTTGTAAAAGCCGACAAAAATGAAACACAAATTTTTTAAAGGATTTACAACCACCCCAGGGCAAACAACCCTCACTGCACAATAGCATTGTTCTTTAAATTCATTCCAGATAATTTACGCTTTGAGTGCAATGCTGATTAAGTGCTAATATTATATCTTGTAGAAGGTATTAGCAATTAAATGGCCGTAATAGTTGATTCCTTATAGGTACCGGCCTTGCTTAGAGTGAATTTTAATTTTAATGAATTTATTGACATCCATTATTCAGAAATCACCCACCACAACCCCCGACTTTAAAATCGTAGGTAACAGCACAAGGTATAACTAAAAATTCCATATTTCTTTACAGAGACACAAAGTAGTCCACTGGGGCGGAACACTGCCTTTCAACCAACGAATGAGAATGCAGCTAGAAATGTTCATGCCAAAACTACCGGGAGGTGACGCAATGGAGCTTCAAATCTCAACACTGGATGATGATGAGCAGCTTATAACAGCAAAGCAAAATGGTGCGTTGAATTTTATGCCTGACACGAACAAAAGTGTCCGAGTTCCGCCAAGTCCGCCTCTTTAACCCGTGCCCACATTGTCAACTTGGGTAAACCTGACCGGACTGGAAAGTTTGCTTATTCAACAACACTTACTGTGCGGATTTGGTATAGTTTTAAATGTCATGCGTCAACCAGGTGTTACTAGGCAGCTTATCCTGCATTTACAATATTGCTCTAAATCCTGTGACTTGGTGGAATAGGGGCACATTACGCCGACTAAAAAACGGAATTGCTCCTGGAATACTTTAAAACCTAGTAAATCGCAAATCCTTGTGCGCTTTCGATCTGTAGTACTTTTTGTACCGGATTGTGGAAGTTTCCGACACTTAAATATTATATCGGAATAAAATGAAAGTGCTTCTTTTTAGCAAAATAATTTTTTGCAGCCCACTTTTTATTCATAACTTGATAAATAGGATTTTACAAATTTAGATTCTCCCCATCTAATCTACTCATAAAGAAGAAGTATTTTTAAATCGCTGTACGAGCAAATATTTATTTTATCTCTAAAACATAAAATAAATCTCTTGCAGGTAACGGTGTAATAACGAATCACAAAGACACGAATGGTAACGTTTATCATAGTTCTATCGGTGTTTGAACGATCACATCGTGCGTGCCGTATCCAGCTACACAATGGATGTATGTTTACCACCCTTCTGAAGATGTATAGGATCTTACCGTCACAACCTATCAGACAATCCCAAAAGCAGCAGATAACAACGAGCTCGTATTCGATTCCGTATTGATTCTTTCCTCTCGTATTGATTTTTTTCAGCAATTATGGGGTGTTGATGGAAGGCACCGCGAAGGTGCGATCCCCCATCAGCCCATAATTAGCATAAATCTCGTCGATATAGAGTTTCTTTAACTTTGGAAGTATGCAATTACTGTAAATGACAAGTAAATTTACAGTACTTTTGTTACAGTGCATTTGTGCTATTCCCGGCTAAAATAATGTTTTGTCAGCAGCACGATCTATCGGCTGCCCATACAAAACAAAGCGTACTTGACAAGCAATTTCTGATGGGTTATAATTCGAATATTATTGAACTCTTACAGCTTAAAACTAAAACCGCATAATCAGAATGTAGTTTTCAGATAAATTTTCTTACAATAACTTGTAATTTGGAACGTGCGGAGAATAGAATAAAATCATGTTAACGTCGTTTGTATTTAGCCAGTCAGGAAATTTCTGTCCCAATACATTTTGCTAAGTATGAGCCACTAATGAATAGTTTCACCGTGACGTGCTCCCTCTATGATTCATACATGACAAAGCTGAGATTCCGATTGCAACTAGGTAATATTAGAGTATCTTGTTCTGTGAGATCTAAGTGGTTGATGTACATTAAAATTATCGTTCAGTTGCATCGATTATACATTATCAATATTTGAAGTCGCCTTGTCAATAAATTTATGTCACGTAGGGGATGTTGACCGATGGCATGTTTTTCATAAGAGTACATAATTGCCCGGAATGGTCGACATTTTTGTTTTTTAAAATATCGTCTGGCAAAATTGCTGTAAAACGGCGATTTTGTTGCATTTTTAGTACAGTGCAATGGAAAGATTTTGTGAATTTTATTTCAAATTACTCGCAACCGATATAATATCGTCAGTCTTTAAGAGTGTAACATCTTCAAATAATGCTTTGGATATTCATCTAAACATAAATATTTTATTGTAGACTTTATGAAACATGATTGAAAATAAATTCGAAATATTATTGGACAACGTAGGAGACTAATTCATTCCGTAAATTAGTCTCGCTGTGTGGATCCGATATGAAATTGAAAATTAAATTTTGTCAAGCCTGAGACACAGACAAACCGCGTCTCGTTGACCCGATCCATCAGTGGCTCAAGCACAAACAAAATATGCGTACAAAATTTATCAAACCGTATGAACTTCTGTGTTTTTTTAATTATTGACCTAATCGCCTTCACAAGAAAAACATGTATTATCTTCTGTTGTCGTAGGTCACTCAATGCTGAGCAAGTGTTGTGTTAAATACTAATGTTATGTGTAAATACTTTTTATATTTCACTTCTTTAATTCTGTAATAAAATGCAAATGAAGTTACCAAACGTTATATTATTCGGTGCTTGCCCATCAATGACTCAAGCTCGGTTCATCACTTGCCCGTTTTTAACAAAACAGTGGGAGGGTCTCGCAGTCGCCCACAACAGATATCGATCCCGATCATTTCTTGAGTGGCGCAATTCTGAATGGAGAACTTTGTTTAAAATGTAGTTGTTTGTTTTAAATGAAGGTGACGATGAATGTGGATGATCTTACCGTCGCCCAGGGCAGTTATTACTCATTTCTGTTTGGAAATGTTTTTCGCTGAGAGTACGGTTACATGTTATACTTATCGTAGGTGCTGCATACACCCCCTGTTTGGAGTGAAATTTATTTGAGAATTGTCGATTAATTTGTAATATCAAATCCTGGATATGGTACTCCTATTTAAACAAATCAGATAAAATATAAATATGTGAAAGAGCCAGTTCGCACAGTAAAGAGTTCCCACAGTAAATGTGTACTTTGGTATGTTCGTCTATGACGATCATTTCTTTTTAAAATTTAATCACTATTAAATAAATATGGACTTTGATAATGGTTCCTGTAGATCAAAAGAAAATTTCCACTCACGAAAAATACTTAAAAAAAAAAAAAATTATGGATTTTCCGAAGTATATTTATACAATTAGAACGATCGAGATGTTCTATTATTATCCCGTCGCAGTCGGGTAAATTGATTGACCGATTTTATTGTTAGAGAAGACCCATCTCGTGTCTGGAAAAGATTGTGGGATTTTCCAAATGCTTTGTTTAGATTGAGATCACGCGAGGATTTTTTTTTTATATTCCATTCTTTGTTTGTTAAACTCGAGGCACAAATGGATCGCGCAGTCAAGGCGCAATCTATCAGTGGCACATGCCCAACAAAATCAAATTTTTGATTGGTTACAGACGGGCCTATGACTTAATTCATCAATGAAACATACGCAAAATGGTTCAGAATACTGTATAGTCTATTTACCATTCATGCCATATGCTTCGAATAAGGTGTTCACAATTGAATTTGAATATGAAGATGATATTGTTACTGCTAAAAAACTCGTACTTGAACTTATATGTATCAATTTGCTTATATTTCGATTTACAAACTGTTGGTAAATCACTAAAAACCCGAATCTCTTTTTAACAAAAATAAATTACACAGCGATTGATTATAAAAATTGTGCAAATAGAGAAAATACTTACTGATAAAATAAGTCATTTTTACAAATTTTGTTACATTACAACCTAGTTCCGTATATCGTGACGTTTGTGAAAATTCCGCAACCTTTTGTTTAAGTTTTACTCGACTAGGCTTTTGTATTCTTCGATTCGCTCGATAGATTTTAAATGCTTTCACGTGTTTATATAAATCTGTGATTGAAACGTAATACATCAAATATTGCATTGCAAAGATAGCGAGTGGGTTTCATCGGTGGGGTGAAGGGCTTGTTCGGTGGAGTTTAACTAACATTATTTATAAGAAATCGTGGCTAAATATTCGTTGAGGATCGGTAGCGTCTCAGATTGGTCGTAACTTAGCTTAGATTGCTTAGTTTGGTCGTGACTTATCGAAAGAGACGGAGGAAACATCTATGTAGATCGGTCCACCATCGTCCAGGTCAAATACGACTTAGTTTTGTCTCGGGTGGTTTTAACTTTACGGAAGGGGCTGGTACCATATTTTATAAAAGCCCTTCTCGATGAAAACAGACTTTAATCGCCAGTAGGCTTCTTTTGAATGCTGCCTCTTGAGGGGACGGCGGACTGGTCACAATTTTGCTGTTATCAGTAAAAGTGTGAAAATTCTTGTCTGGCTTTGCCATACCTCGGTACCCAATCAGAATTTTTTTCGCAAATTATGCACGACAGGTGGAACGCGCCGCATCGACACGATCCATAAGTGACACATACTTAACAAAAGACGAAGTTTTACGATTGTCTAGCAGACGTTCAAAACAAGCTAGCAAACAACATTTTGCTTGCGCAAATAACACGTGATCAAAGAACCACTAATAAAATCTTGGTCTATCAACAGTTACAGCTGTCGTGGTTCTGTATCCCCGAGTTCTATTTGAGAAAATTATGCCAAGAATAGTTTAATGGAAGGCCTTGACTAAATCGAATTGTCTGGAATTTGAATCCGGTTTAAATATTTTTTCGAAACGTTTCGAGTCAGTAAATCTATATAAAAAATAAATAATTAATATTAATCTTTTTTTTTGAGTTTCGAATTATTTGATATGGACTGTCCGTGAACCAACCGGGGGCTCATGCCCAACAACCGTTAGGCACGGACTTTCGTAGTGACTGGACTGTGTTTTGGTTATATGTTACAGCTAACCACGAAGTTTGATTTTATTATATGATATTTCCACCTCATTACTAAATCTTTCTGTATGGGCGATTTCCGACTAATTCCAATATTTTTTGCGTCGAATCAATTCGACTTACTAATTTTACTGCCTAGCCCTTTTCAATGATTCATCCAGCCGTTGACACCAATCTGTAGCTTATGATTAACAAAATAGAATTTGAATTTGAAGATACATTGAGTTTGAGAATTTTTAGTGTGACCCGCGCTTAACAGAACGTGTGTTGTCAACATGTCTGTGCAAAAAAAAAATCAAATCCCAATTAAACTTTTTATTTTGCCAAGCATGAGCGGAAAATCGGTTTTGCCTCAGTGGTGCTATCCATCATTGATTCACGCGTATCAAAACAGAAGTAGCGAAGTTTTTACCACTGAGATAAACGTAAAGCCGACTTGAATCGATGGCATGTTTGTTCCTCTTGAGGGAACATTAATTATATTCCGCATGACTGCCCACGACAGGACAGTACAATATAGGTTGACGTCTTATGGCAGCTTTTGAACATTTAACACATTTATATTTATTGGAGAAGTTCCCCCAGGAAAATTTCGATGCCAGTGTTCCTCGTTTATTCGCCAACAGAACCTGTTTCGTCAACCTGTCTGAGCAAAGAAATAAAAATCAAATCCCAATTAAACTATTTATTTCTCCAAGCATGCGCGGGAAATGGGCCGTGCCTCTGTAGTACTATTCATCATGGATTCATGCTTATCAAAACAAAATTAGCGAAATTTTATCGACTGGGATAAACGTAAAGTCGACTTGAACCGATGGCTTGTTTGCACGGGTTGTTTTTCTCAATTGTCCTGGAGAAAAACACTTCAACTATCGATGCGAGAAAACTCAATAAGAAAACTATGTCGAAACAAGAATGGACCACTGATAAATCGCACCACCGATTGGAATTCACGTCTGAGCATACTTTGTTAGGTATGAGTCACTAATGGGTCACGTCGATGAGACATGGTTCATCTGTGGCAAATGTTTGACAAAAAAAAAATAATCCAATTGGTTAATTTGCACAAACAACAATTGAAATTTTACAATTCACCACTAACTTTAGTTAAATGACGCAGTTTATGCTCCTTTTATCGTCATTATGGAAAACACCTTTACCTTAGTTATAATGATTTTCTATTTCCTTACAGTGAATACATATATTTATTAGGCAACGAATTTGTAATGCACATGTGCGTTGTACGTTTAATAATATAAACTCAACATGAATAATATTGTAAAACGATTAAATGAATTTAATATTTCATATATTCCCACTTATTGTTATTGACGGCAAAGGTCTCAATTTTTTTTTTTTTGGGGGGGGGGGGGTTTGGGGGGGGGGCATTAAAATTAAAATCGAATTTTACAACATCTTTTCCCACTAAAAATTAAACGCGAAAGAAGGTCAGAAATATATTTTAAATATTTTCTTGGTTTCCAGACAAAAAGATACTTAACAAAAAGTTATATCGCTCTCAACTTTGCGCCACATTTTGAAACCTGAAGTGGAACATCTTTTTGCCAATTGAGCAACAAAAATAAAATTAGCTTAAATTAAATGCTTAAAAGCGTAGAGGATTTAAAATTTCGAAATTTTCGCCCTGAAAACGTTTTTTACTTCGGTTTGTTTAACATTGATATAGGACAATAGCTCTAGTTTTGCACATCATTTTTAGCGCCGTCTTCTATGGCGCGAACTTTAATAGTTTATGTTTATTTATATATTTGTAACGTTTTCTGTCCTTCAATCAGATATTTTCCTTTGTCATGCATGAGCCACAGATAGACCGCGTTCCATGGACGCGTTCAATCGGTAACTCATACTTAACGAAAGTTGTTTTTACAAAATTTTCAACTTAGACATGAGTATTCAAATATATTTTGATGAGTATGAGCCATAGGTTTGCCGCGCTCTGGCTACTCATTCTACAAATGTTTTCTACTCATATTTTGACCTCATTAAATTCCATCACGTTGCTATTGAAAAAACAATTGAGATAATAAAGAAAACATTGTAAGATTAGGCCAAAAACACCTTTTTTGACTAGACAAAAAATTGAATTTGCTACAGAAGCACAAATAAGCGAACATCAATTCATTAGCTGAGTGATAATTTTTTTGCTCCTTTCTAGGATATAGAATAGATTTATTGTAGCAGTATTAAATTTCATAATCATGGAAAAATTTGATTCAAAATATTTTATCGTCTTGCTTACACTTGTTAATGGGATTTCAATATCAAGTGTAAAAGGTATGGTTTCTTATATTTTTTATATAAATGCATATTTTTATATCAAAGTTTAATCTATGAGCAGGCCCGGAACCGCGTTTAAAAACCATTCCAACCCTCAGAAATTTCATTTCGACGAGCATGAGACACAGATGCACCGTGTCTGATCGGCGCAATCCATAAGTGACTCAAGCTTAACAACGCTTGTACGCATAAAATATTTCTGGCTGCAAAAACTCATATAAAAACAAAATTTTCGCCATGACGCAAAAAAGGAACGAGAGCGTGAAACAGCTGTTTATATCGAGACTTGCGAATCTTTTATGCTCAAAATGATGATTTGTTGTTATTATTAAATACAAAGACAGGTATGACGTAAGAATTGCATCTCCTACTCCCCAAGATAAATTAAACTTAGAGAAAAACGCCAAAAAAGATTGATTTAAATGCTTCAAAATAGATCGAATTCAATGATTCAACAACAAATTTACTGCAATGATTAGTAAATTCACCGGCCATTCGCAACAACATTGTTTGTTCTTTTTGGATGCATATTCATATATTTGTGAAAATTCCAATATTGAGCACTAAGCTTTGAGTCAGCTTTACTCAATGTGGCACATAATCCTAATAGTCAACTCAAAAACTTTATAATATGAAAATTTTGACAAATTGTGAATTTATTGTAACTGTTTCACATCACTTTTTTATCAGGTTTACGTGAGACTAACTGCTTTTTTTCGATTCACTCTAAGCTAGGCCGACAGCAGCTTCCAAATGGAACTAACCAACGGTCACTGAATTGCAAAGAGCTACCAAAAGATGTAATACCCGAAATTGCACTCTAAACGGAAAACATGCCAAGCGGAACTGAACCGTCATGGTAAAATGCAGTTATCTGCCCTGCGATTGAAAAACCATCTACCACTTCTTTGATTCATTTTGGTCGCCTCTTACGACATGCAGAAAATACGTTAGGACTATTCCAAAGCCCGTACCTACAGGACATCCTTTTTCTATGGCATTAAAGAAGGATGAGCCTGAATCGGTATGCTGTAAGAAAGATAGGAGTAGAATGAATATAAACTACTAGAAAAAGGGTCAGTCTTGTCACTGAAATAAATTTGTGTATGTGTGTAGAAAGGTTGCTGAACCTCCTGTCTAGTTCACATTATTAGGCGCATTTCACCATACTACATACTACTTAAATACGACGCCATATGGTGTCGATCAATGATATCAGTCTTGTTTGAATGGTATTAGGAATTTACAATATTTCCATTCAGCTATTTAATGATCCGTATGGCCAAGGGCGGAAAAATGGGTAAATATTTGGGGGAACATAAAATATGAAATGTCTGAACCAAATTTACTACAAGATGAGGGCGTAAAAATGTTTTATCTTTTGTTGTGAAAAATCACTATATTGGGTTTTATTTAAATCGATATGTTACTCAATGCCTACTGATATGTACTAAGTAGCATATCCACTTTCGTAGCAGATTGCATGACGCATCTCACCCAAATGAAATGGTGCAGTGTTTATGCAATCATTTCATTTCATTCTCAATACTAAAGTAGTAGTATTAATTGTACAGTTTGTACCTCTGTTTTTTTTTAAATTTTTTTATATGCCCTAAGCAGCTAGCCCTGGAAAGCACAAACAAAAGGTCACCTAAATGACAAAGAGATACTACATCTGCACTCGTAAGTAAATACATCCTGCCGCTATGATAAGGTGCAGCACGTATGTGCTGTGGGCCGCGATAAACCTCCCTCAGCTCACTGCTTTGTTTAGTGAGGCCTTTCCTTTGTCACGAATCCGACTCTTTATTCATTGCAAATATATTGCATAAAAAAATTTCAGCTGAATGTGCACAAAACGTCGAGACAACCCAGAATGCATATATTGGATGGCCAGTATATCTACAGTGTGATGAGGCATATAGCAAATATTACGAAGCATTTTATTATGATCATGATTATTTTGAGGATGACGTTGATTTGACGGTGAGTGTCGAGTTATGTCAAAAAATGTTACACACATATATTTGTTAAGTATGAAGACCAACTGAGGCGCTGGCCACCTGTGGCACATGCTAAACGAAATAAATTTGCTTGCGGGGATAGGCCAGAGCACATGGCCAAAGCGATGGTCTATAGAATTAAACGGGTAACTGTTGATGTTCATGAATCCACTGGTGGGCATAAATCAAACAGCCATTGGGCACGAGCTTTTTGTGGTTGTTTATCTACTCTCTGTTACACCTCCTGCGAAGAGCCTTGATAAAGGACATACTCGGTGGTGGAACGATCATGCAATGATCACTTCACAATCTTCTTTAACTGGCTGCAAGCCACCAAGTCGGGATTTTTTCATTCAATTCATTTCTAATCATGCCAGATGCCCCAATGCCAGCTTCTCAACCTGAAAGTAACTATCTAACAACCATATCCATGACAAAGTGTCAAAAAATGTCAAACACAATGCTCCACAAAATAAGAAAAACACATTGGAACTGCAATATAATGCTACCATGATGTTGCGAGAACCACTTAATCCAGTCACCCAAAACTTTCTTCAAAACATGTTTCGTCAAGTATGAGTTACTGATGGATCGCGAAGTCATTCTTGACGAATCAACAGTTCGATTTGGGGTCTGCTCTGAAATACGTTAAATCAATATATATATATATATATATATATTATATATATATATAAATTGTTGTTATTCACTCTGAGCAAGTTCGAAGACAGTGCCAAAAAGGAACCAAATAACGATCACGTAATAGCAAAGAGCATACTAGAGATGTTGTACCAACCACTGCTCTCTAAGCGGAAAATATCGCGAATGAACCGACATAGCAAAGTGCAGTGAGTGGTATCAGCCCTGCCAACAACAAAACTTTCTACCACTTGCTTCATTAACACCGCTTCTTACGACTCGTAGGAAATGTGTAAGGATTATTTTGAAACCCGTATCTACTTTGTTTCCTCTTGCAACTCTTACAGAAGGGGAAAAAAAATTTGATTCAATGTTTATATTTTATTTTAGTGCACTATTGTATTTCCTGGAACAAACGAAGTTTTGTTGAATGAAACGGCAAACTTTTTGGAAATTTCAGATATAAGATTTCAACTAAATATAAGTTCCTCAACTCAGAAAGCAGTTGAAATATTAGTTCAAGTAAGTATCGACGATTTAAAAAAATATTTCAGCCTCAATCAAGCCAGCCCTCAGTCGACCCCGAATCAGTCCCCCATCTAATTATGATTGTCCAATGGAAATTCGCTTTAAAATAGAATAGAATATTGTTGCAGTACTTCAGAAAAACAAAATCCCTTTTGCAGTATTTAAATTTGGCATAAAATAATTTTTCATCGCTTAATGACCTAATATCAGAATAAGCAAAGAAAGAACCTACTTTTAATCAGAATTCTTGAATTCTACACTTTGACTAGGAGATAAAAATATTATTATTTCTAATCTTTCGTAAAAGTTTATTTTCAAAATAGTATTGCTTGGAGATCTTATATTTATGTTTTAGCTCTTCACGAAATTACCGTACGCCTCGCTAACTCTTGTCGCATAGTTTTTTGTATTTATTTATTCATTCATTTCTGTTTTCACTTTCGAAACGTCCTCTTTTTATTAAAGGTGATATGCTTCAGTACAAAAGTTTTTTTTTTCAATTTTCTTTGAAAAATGATCGTACCAGATTTCATGAAAAATTTAATAAACATTTGTTAAATTGAGAATAATTATGAGTTTAAGATATTTTTTGTGTTAAAATTAAAACTAAGCAAAAACGGATACAACGCATAAAAGAAACCAATTAATCGGTCCCCATATCACAACGGTACTACAAAGCACCGTAACAACAACTGCACAAATTTATTAGCATTCCATATGGAATCAAGTATTTTACATTAGATCATCATATTTTAAGATTATGTTTTTTCATTTTCAGTCACCCGAAGGATGTGTGAAAGAAGCGATTACTCTTAAAATCACCAGTCTACCAGACTATGAATGTGCCAATGTACCGAAGAATAATAAAAACACTGTAACAAGAGAATTAACACAAGGAGATTCTGGAAAAGTTTTACTGTGTCAAAGTATGTACAGTTTGTAACTTCTATATAGGAACAGGCTAAAGAATGACCCTAAAGTATTTTAGACGTGTTGAAAATAGGGCTGTGCAATTCGATTCGGTGATTCGAATCGATTTAAAGCATGATTAATTCAAATCAATCGTGAATCGTTCATAGGAACAAAAACCTGTTAAGTGAACAAGGATTTTCATTTTTAACTACGAAATGCAGTCGATTTTGGTCAAATTTGACCAAAATCGATTATATTTAGTTGTTAAAATATGAAAATTGTTGCTCTTAGTGTGAATTGAAAATACACTACAAACTATAAATTTCTTTATTTTCCCAATGGGGACAAGTTATAATATACAGTAAAATTTAATATTTGGTAAAAATATTATTCGAATCAGAATCGAATTTCACATGATTCGGTTTTGGCCAACCCTAGTTGTAAAACACGACTAACTGGAGAAATGGACTGAATGTTTTAGCTACGCTAAAGAAAAATAAATGTCAATGCGTTTTAATATTGTCATGCAATTATAATCTTAATTTTTTTTTTTTATTAAATGTACAATTGATAGTAAAAAACATTTAGTTGTTTGCAATATCAGTGGTTAATAGCTGGTTGGTTTTATGCGCTCTCTCCGGTCATGCTTAAAGTGAATTTTTATTGGAATTTTTTTTATGTCGACTTTTTCATAGTGTTGCGAAAGACCAGTATTCCTACAGGTGTGACTAATAAATTTAACAGTACTTTAATATTTGCTTTAATATAAAACTCTTCTTAAAAAATTTCTCGTTCATTCACTTCTCCATTTGTTAGTTTGCAAAGAAGAAGAGGAATTGTCATAAATATAACCGATAAAATGGTTGTCACTTATAAATTCTTTCCATTAATTTTCAACTACAAAATAATATGTAGGAAAAAATTGTTAAAGATGTGACTCAATATTCGTTTGAGAAGTTTATCATGTAAAAATCGCCCCATCGTTTAGCTTTCAATATATTTAACTCTGCTTACCTTATCACTTTTCAGTGACATCCCAATCTGATGAGCCTGAAATTGATGTTTTTAACTTTGACGTCACATGGTATTACAACTGCAACACAACTCTACCACCAGATGTCGACATTAGTAATCACGAGGTATGCAAGACACTTCTCGGGTATCTGTAACAAAGAACAGATAGATACTCACTACAAAGCCCTGTTCACAACCAGACGATAGCAAATAATTTGAAAACTTATAGAAAATTCGAGATCAAAAGGCTGTGCTCGGTGACTCAGTCGGTTAAGCGCTTTGTATTATTCGATGCTTGGCCGCTACACCACCGAGCGTGCTTTTCAGCTAGGCACTTCGCGTGTAGCTGTAGTATAAAACAGATATACAGTAACTTTGAAGGTCCGTGCTACGGTTGTTGGATTTTAGTACCCTTTCTTCATCAATCGTGAATGTATTGCCTCGAAACACGGCAAAACTTTATTTCTTTTTACATTCAATAGCGGATTGGATCACGGAAAAAATTTAGCAGAAGCATATTTGCAGTCTACTAAAAAATCGTAGCAATACTCTCTTAAAAGTGCAGTAAATTTACTATTGATTCGCAAAAAATAATTTCAAGAATTAAAACCAGTGTTTTGAGATTTATACCAAATATGAAATCTTGATGGGTAGTTTAACCAGCAAATTCTCGGCTCGGTGGCGCAGTCGGTTAAGCGCGAACGTATTGTCCCGGAAGCCGATGGTTCGATGCCTAACAATTCCATTACCACTGAGATTGCCCTTTAGCAAGGCTCTTCACGGTGTGCTGTACCCCCCGTAGGCTCACAGCCAGGCAATAGCAAATAGTAAAGACCAAATTCGAAAAAGTTTATACTCACATACCCGAGTACAATCACTATTTTTTTTACAATCACGATTTCACTGCATTTGTTCAGTATAGGTATTTCATTTCTACGTTATTTACGCCCTTATTATTTACAATACCGGGTAAGAATAACAGTATTCGACTTTACCGTGAGAAAATTGTCTCAAACATATATTTCCTTATGTTTTCCCAGCTGACGTTCTCTTCAGTGAACTTCAAATATCATCCAGGGACATTCTCTTGCTCAGTAAATGAAAACAACCAGACAAGATTCATAGTTTTTCATGAAATATGCGTAAAACGTAAGTTGTTCAGGAGGACAAGGAACTCATAAAAAGTAAAATACATAGAATAGCGTAGATTGTGTGTTATTTAAGTTCGTTTCATTTCAATATTGTGTTTTAAGCAATAAAATGCAATGTAAGTTTAAGGGGGAAATAAAACAAAAAAACACCCAAGCAACGCAGGCGTGTATTTAAGGCTTCGATATTACTGCTTCATGTAAGACACTAACGATCAAATCCTTAGATGTCATTGAAAATTTGTTCAACTCAAGTCAAAGCTAGATCCTACCTTGATTGGACAATTTGTGCAGAGGTTCTCTGTGCAAGACAGAATTAATGACGAATTATGCGGAAGAATATACTGCCAGAAACTGTAGTTTAGGGAGAAATATCTCAGAAATTAGCCGCAATAATGAAACTCACGAGTGGTATCTGCCCTTAGGAATGATAATATCATCTACAAAAATTTTTTAGTCGCACATTTATGACAAGCAGAAAATATGAAAGCGCGATTTTCTATCATTCATAGCTCAAAAAGACAATGTTTTTTATTATTATCCATTATCTATATTTATATTGCCATTCATCTTTAACTTGTTTACACCCTTTGATTCTCTTTATAATGTGAAAAAATTTGCTTTCAAGTACGGAATATTGCAAAACTCAATTTTTATTTTCTGTGATTTTAATTAAATACAGCCCGCAGATGGTCATCATTTGTTTCAATATCCTGCCCAAAGGAACAGAAATATGACATAGGAGATGATGTGAATATGACTTGTAACGTCAACATCGGAGAGGGAACTTATGACAGAACAAAATACGTTATGAACTTCAACAGAGTAAGCAATTTTGATCTCCTGTTTTGGTAACGTGGGCAAATCACTGGAGTTTTTTTCATATATATCACAGTATAAAAGACATATACAGTAAAAATCATTTTTAAGGCATTTTTAAAATGCGATCTGTGCATTTTTTTGTATTCTGTGCTGACTAACGAGGTCGCACGTTCTATCAACAGACAAGTACTTACCGTCACAGCACAGCGATTCAGTTTTGTAACAAGAGTTTTTTATACCTTTTTAAGCTTCTATCAAATGGAAGTGTTGACATATCGAAAGACAATATATCTTGTACATCAGATCTTGGCGATACTCCAGGAAAAGCGCCGGATGAAAGAGTTTCCTGTCTCTTGTGAGTTGAAAAAATTAACAATATATGTCGAATATAAATTTGAAGTTTTATAAATTATGTCCGATGTTAGAATTTCAAGATGTTTTTTAATTTTCTTTCATTTTTATTACAAAAATGATACACAAATATAAAAATGCAATGGAATAATATTTTTTTCGTTATATCAATCTTTTATTTTATATTTTCAAATGTCACAACAAAAACCTCATTCAGAAGGAATGCGTGGAATTTTTAACTTGGAATCAAACGTCCATTATTTTATCGAAATGGTATCAAAACATGACCGGAACGTCCTAAGAGAAATCAAACTACGGCCATTCATATGGGAAAGAGCAATTACAAAATCAAGTGCCAGGAACTGAATTATTATTAAAAAATAACGCAGATGTAAATGACTTGTTTCAACTTTTAGCGCCGTCCACGTGTATAGGCAACTATTATCATAGAGAACATTGATTCGATTTATTATTAACTTTTATCTGTTTCTAATATTACAATAAACAATCCTAAAACAGTTTAAAAAATACAAAGCAACAATATAATCTATTTTATTTAAATTTTTTTGTCATGTTAGTGTGTCTGAAAAAAATGCTTCTCAAGATGATTTCAAATGCTTTGCTGAAGTACCAACACAAGAAGAATGGGAAGCAGAGAAAAATAAAACGTTGGATAAACTTGTTATCGTATATCAAATTAAGTGAGCTTTTTACATTGACTACAATAGCATTTTAACTTATGTAAATACAGAGTAAAGTCACGGCCCCACCTACACTATGACTAATGTGCAATAAATTTACTATTCATGCCCAGTAATTACATATTTATAAAATTCAAAAACGCTTTGTAAATAAAGTGAGTGTCAAGTATGGGCCGTTGATGGAACGTACTTCGGTGTCCTAAAAGTCAACTTTATAGCTTTTTTACTGAGTAAAATTGCTGTCAAATAGTGGTGACTTCATTGCACTTTTGTTACAGTGTATTTGTAGTCTATTAAAAAGCATTAAAACGCTTTAATTTTAGCATTATAATATTTGACTTTTAACAGAAATGTTCAGAAGCCTGACTTCGGAACTTTCCGGGGATTTGTTAGAAACTCGGCAAGTAACGTATCGGATACAGACAATACTGTGATTTCACAAAATATCGATCCTATAGGCCCCACAATTCCTGTCTTATGGATTGCGATCGGATTAGTTTTGGGTCTTGTTCTCATAGTTGTGTCATGTTTAATATTTTGGATAGAGATTACTTGGATGTGGAAGCATTACTTTGCTAAGTATGATCAAGGTACGTTGTTTTTCTCTTGTGGGCAGTCAATTTAATAAAATTAGTTTAATTTTGTGTACTATAGAAGTTTGCAGAATTTGATATCAGCAAACGCTGAATATAGAATAAGAAGAAATTGATTGACGATGCATTTTTATTTTGTCGCGCATCAGCTTTTCACTGTCCGAGCCTCGGCGGTACGATCTATCAGTGATCCACGCCTAACCAAACATGTTTGGTAAATATGTATCTGACGAATGGCCTAAACTAACTAACATTCAATAATATGGAATAAAGCTACACTGCATTTAGAGCCAAAAGTTGCCTTTTAAGCAAAGCCAACTATATTTACAACTAAGCTGCTACGGTTGAGTGCAGCTCGTGGTATCTCGAATATGTTTGCTCGCTTTTTTGTCGCCTATTACGTCGCATAGAAGTTACGTAGGAGTGGTTTTAAGTAAGCATGCGCATTTTTGTCGTTCAAAAATCTACATTTTCTTTTCATAGATGTCAGGAGATATGGAGCATATTTGACATATTTCTGGACAAACGAACATGAAGCAATTCCTCAATACGAGTCGTTGATTGACAACATGAAGAATGAGCTAGGAAGATTGAATTCTCCAATTTATGATTCACAACACAATCCAGCAATATTTGAATGTAAGAAAATAGTTTTTTGCATAAAATGTTAAATAGTATATTATAAACTGAATAAAATGTCAAATTATGGAAATATAATAGATTACAAATATAAAAAACTACTGAGGCAAAGTAATCTTTAAACTTGTCGATAGATAAAAACTGTAGGCACAAAAATTTTGTGTGTTTTCACAGTTCACATCCTTGAATAGTCAAATGCTGCTTGCCTTGAAAATCTTGCAATTTTTTATAACAGTTCTGACTAGTTGTTGTCACCGATATATTTCAATAATGAAAATGATGACCAAAAGATATTAGAAATCGCTTAAAGCACAGTCGAGTTTTAAATGAAATTTTCCTCATACTAGCTGTACTCTTCAAATGAAAAACATGCCACAAAATTGAAACATTATTTTAATATGCACTCAGAGTCAACTACTCTGGGTGATGGAGAACTATCCACCGCTTCTCCGTTTATCTGAAATAAAATTTTGTATAAAAACCAAATATTTCTCTAGGGAATACGGAAAATGTCCACCTCGTTCAGCAGATGTGTGATCGAATTATCATTATACTGACGGAAGAATATTTGAACGAAGAAGACAATAATTTTGAAATTTATACTGTAAGTTATCGGCGCATTGGTGTCCTGTTTTCTCGCATGTTTAGATCTTGGTTTCGAGCTACGTCATACTGGTTTGATAATCCACACACATTATTTAGATCTTAGATGTAATAGGTTAGGTAGGCTACAGTGGACCGGGAAGTTGATATCCTTTAACAACACTAACTCTTTTGCTTAAAAGATGCCGACAGATTCTTGCTAAATGTGATCCACTTTGTATGAGCCCTTGTGGAAAACACTACGGTGTTTTAAGATTGAATTCAGATTTTCACAAGTCTGTGCAAATTTGTCTCAATCTTTTAAAACAACAGCTTTCTTTGATCAATATTCATTTATTGTTTCACATGTTTTCAACCATTTCATGCTGCATGAAACAATCATTAAGACCATTTTGCTTTGCGTCAACAGGAAAAAATATAAAGTCAAAAAATGCAAAGTAATTACGGATTGCATTTCCCGTGTCTAATCTTTGAAGTTATGTTTCTGATTTTACAGAATTTTCTTCATAGTTCATTCATCTTCATCAAAACTCCTGGTATAGATGAAGGAATCAGAAGAATGAATGCAGACAGGAGACATGGAATTAAAGCTGCATTGAGAGTGAGTTTTTAATGAATTTTCACTTCTTATCACTTGCTTCTATATATTATATATATATTATCTACATTATTCTATATATCCTATACAGTTTTTACAATACTTTGATTTCTCATGCGGTTTTTATTTGTGTGTTAAAATTACTAAACTCCTATTTGAGACGTATGATAAACTAAAAGGCATTAATTAGTGGCGCTTGTTTCGACCAGTATCGACGATACAATTTCTAGCCGTTCTGTTTGGTAAAAGGGTTTGGATTCCGCTTTTATAAGATGCAATTGTTAATTGAACATTTTAAATATTTTTTCGTAAGTTTTTGTACATTTGTTTGTTATGTATGGGCCAGCAATGGGCCGCAAAAAGGGCACGGTTCACATATGAACAGTGATTGGCAATTTAATAGTTAAATCATTAAGAACAAAAAAAAATTCTTTAATCAAACTTGATTCAAAATTTTCTTCACAAAATAATTGTGCGACGGTAAACGGTAGGTACGAATAAAAAAAATATTTCAACTTACATTAAGAAAAGACTATTCAAAATTGAATGAAATTCATAATCAAAAAACTTGATATTTTTTCGAAATGATACGAAGAAAAATATTTATAACGTAACCATTTTAGCGGAATTACGTCATCAGTTGGAATGGAGGAAGGCCGACAGGTAGATTCAAACGTCGTCTGGAACTTGCTTTGCCAAAAAGAATGAGAGAAAACACTCAAATAAATACCAACGGAGCAGTGATTTATGAGAATGGCAATGATATTAATCTACATAATGGTAAAAGTATAGGTTGTGTTTAATGCGATTCTCATATTAGATTGTTGGAAAATATAACATATTGATTAACATTTTTCTTTTTAATTCCGCATATTCAGAGAAGAGTTGGAAATTTTGACTTTGACGAAGCGTCATTTCTATACGAAATATGCATGTTTACTGAACATGCAACATGCAATTTTTTTGGGTTGCGACTACGCAAGGACTACGTGTTTTTCTTATAAGCAAGTGTCATAGAAAAAACACTTCGCGGCCTCTCAACAGATTGGTTTTGAATCTTTTTTAGCTTGCTTCAGCTTTTCACTGAGAACATTGAATATTTTATGTTTTATGGAACGAAGAAAAAATCTTGACATTAGAGAAAAAGAAAAACCTAATAATTTAAAACTTTAGCAAGTAATTTGGTTTTAATATATTTTGTTCAACTTACCAATTAACATAATATTTTTAATATTTCAGGTAATGGACATTCCATATAAACGTGCAAGAAAGAAATGTTACAAAAAAATTAAAATATATTCAAAATGAAGAGTAAAAACTGCACAATGATACATAACATGGAATTTGAGTCCACTAAGATCATAAATCCAACCAGAAACCTTTTGACATTTTCCGCAGTAGCCCGTTTTGAGTGAACAAGGCCCTGCCTTATTATAGCGGTAATTTATAGAAGAACATGGCTGGTGTAGTTGAAAAACCACAAACTTCCCACGTATTTATTCCAGAATACCCTTGGATAAGCCCTTGGTGTGAATTTATGAGCCGGATTTGCCAGTACTTAAAGATTCAGCCTGTGATGGCAACATGATTACCGCTAAGCAATCGTGCAACAAGCGACATATTTTCTTGTATATACCTGTATATGTTTATTTATTTTAAATATATTTACCTCATCAGTTGTTTTTCAAGACATTTTTCTAACAATCATTGTATAAGCAAATGTCTTTTTTTATTTCATTTTTTTGTGATATGTATCATATACGGGAGGCATATGTTTTTTATTATTCATTGCTAATATATTAATATTTTTCTCTTTTGGTTAAAATATGTTTACCTAATTTTTGTTTTTTTTTCAAATTACGACAGAAAGTACGCGAATCATCAAACATGCTTAAAAGAGAGTAACGACATATATATGACTGTTTTTCATTTTTTGTGACACGGAGCCTGGACAAATAAATGCAAACAAATAAATTTGAATGCTCAACAAATGAATGCGATATTTTTGATATTATGATAATAATAAAAATATATATTTTTGAATCATGGGCTCAACACGCCATTGACCCACGAAGGTTTATGAGAAATTTTGCTGAGAATCGAATACTTTCTTGTCGAAACAATAAATTATGGTATATAAAATTTTGTTAAGGAGAATAAAGGCTTCATTTTTATAGCGTACATACCGTGGGAAAGGAAATCCAAGAATTAGGAATAGACATGTGTTGCTTATTTATTTTTAAAAAATTTCATTATAAGATTTGCAATTATACAGCCCGAAATGATTCATTGATAATGTTAAAATCCTTTTGCTAAGCAGACACTTCAGAAAAATTTTTTTTTGTAAAATTCCTTTAATAGCTGCGACAAATGGTAGGAAAATTAGGCAGATTTTACATGAAGTTTAAAAAAAAATGTTTGTTAGTTTCTAAAACAAAATGCATTTTGGATAACCTATTTGACAACTTAATGGCTCTAATCGCAACAAGACGAATGATAAAACTGTTGTGTAAATCGTCTAAATTTTATACGTCAATTTTGCAAAAATAGAGAGGCTGAGTTTGGAACTTCCGATCTTTCAGTAGCCCCAAACTTTTAGGGCAAATATTTAGGTTTCGCAAATCCTTTTTTCTATAAGTCTGGACGCAATGGCCTAGTGGTTATCATGTGCGTTGAAGATGTCGGGTTCGAGTGCTGATGAGTATCTCTCGCTAATCCATGACTTCCACTCAAACCAATAATGCAATAATGTGTATTAACTTGGGTAGACTCGGCCAAACAAAATATCATACCTTTTCAACAACACTGATACTATTCTAAGACAAGACCTTGTTAAGTGCAAACTACCCAAAATAAGGAGCTATAAAATGTCAGATAGAAGTTGCCATGTGATTAGGACTGAGGCAAAATCGAATCATTTAGATTTCGAATCTGATTCGGATAATTTCTTCGAATCTGATCAAATTACTAATTCCATGTAATAACAAATGTCCAATTTTTAGTATTACAACTTGTCTTCATTGTGAAAATCAATAAATTTATAGTTAATAGTACATATTTTTAAATTAAATTCCATGTCTAAGAGCAACAATTTTCATATTTTAACGTCAAAATATTATCGATATTGGTCAAATTTCTAGCAGTGAACTAAATAATGGTCACTCAAATGCCAAAGTTCATACAAGATAAAAAGTCAGCAACTGCACTCTAAGCGGGAAAAAATTTAATACAGAACGAAACGATCATGGTAATATGTAATGAGTTGTACCAATTCCTTCGTTTATAATAGATCACATTGATCGATTGATTGCCGAACTAGTCGGTGTATTAAAGTATTGGCTTTGTTATTTAACATGTCATTATGAAAAGTTTTTTGATAAGATAAGATAAATAAATGAAACATCGGTTTTGAAAAACATTTTTTTACTTTACACAGTTCGTTTCATATGATAGAAGAAAGCCAGTTAGTCCTGATATAAATTCACACATATTTCTTCAGGGTGACTGCTAAAAAGCATTTTGCGATATATGCTAGCTTCAAATCCTGCTTCAAACATTTTTTTTTGTCCTTGTATTTTTTCATACTTATATAAACACAAAACTTTTGTAAAAAGAAAACAGCAAAAAAATAATGCGGAACGTTAATGTTACCCAACTATTTTCAGAAATATAAGATTTTTTTTATTCTGATTGGAACAATGAGCTATATTAGATTTTGGGTCTAAATTTCATTTCGGTAGATTTTATTGAATAATCGCTTCCTTTCCAAGTTCTCCATATCACTCCTTGCCAGGATTTGCTAACTTTTCCTCCATCGTAGAATTTACCATTTAAATTGCAGGAGAAACAATTTTCAAACCACCATCCACCACTGTTCCAATAAGTAGCGCAGTTATTATCGCCAATGTCGTTGTCTTTATCGAATGTGGTAAATTTCATTGTTTGGTGCAATTTGAGTGAATCTCCCGCAGATCCTGAGTATCCAGTAAACAGGAGCTGATAATCCGAAGCAGCTGATCCGATGGAAAATTGCCTTAAAGAAAATATACATTGCTTAAAAACTTCAAAGTTTCCATGCCAAATAATCTACGTCTCAATAATATTTTACTCACGAGTATTTTGCGTATGCTTTGTTGCCTTCCCAATCTTCTAGATCAATCCTTAGTTCAAATTCACCTTCATTTGTTAAACGATGCAGTTTTTCTAGACCTATGGAAAAAATACTTTTTAATTAGTAGGATTGCCTAGAACGCACATTCGAACCCATAAAATTCCTCTTAAATTTATGATTATATATAAAATGAACGATTTTGCTTTTTAAGAAGAAAATATTTTTTATTCTTTTTCATGACGAGCCATAATTACCCTTTTGTGAGTTTGCAACCAACTATCGATAGATTATGTTCATATGATTCATAAACATAGAATTTATTTCAAGCAATTCCAGCATTTTATTCCAGCATTCTTCGCACATCAATCTACCATTCAATTGATCCATCCAGTTCTCATGGACACAGAATGCAAGCGGCATTCAGAATTTGCTCTTTAACAAATCATAAATAAGATGATGATTATCCTCAATTCGACATTAAATATAGTTAATTGACTGCGAATATATCGCGAAGGTTAAAAATGTTTAACCCTACCCATCCAAAATTCTCCTTTTAGATCTCCAAATCCATAGACATAATCAGCCCAATCGCGTGTGAAATTTACGGAACCATCGAATCTTTTTTGAAAAATCTGAAAAATAAGGGTTTAATCAATATAGTAGCCTACAGCTGTGGGCATTATAATTTTATTCACGCGTTTCCCGTGTGGCATTTTTTTTTTTTTCTTATCGGTTTCAGATATTTTTCAAATTGTGTCAGGTATAAATACATTTCAACAACACAGAATTGCAAGACTAAACAAATTTTCGTGAATTAGCTGACCTAGTTACTTATTTGTCTGAATATTTAGTTTTAAGTTGGGAACCCACGCGGGATGCACGGAATGCACTAGATGAACAACATGCACGTGATGTACGGAATGCACTGGATGTTCGGCATGCACGACATGTACTGGATGCACTGGATGTAAACCCAGTACATCCTACACACCCCGTACCTCCAGTAAATTTTATCGGAATTAATATTTATACCAAGATTACCAATATAATAATATACATAATACAAATGTATCATACGCTTACCATCCATCCACCATCATCTGTAGTTATATCACAGTACACTTTCAATTTCCTTCCAGAGACTCCAGGTTGAATTTCGAAAACTCCACCGTCTTCTCGAGGTATCAAAGCCATCTTGTTGGAATGAAATCGAGTACAATCCACGTCTTTATTTTCTGTTATATCTACAAATCAAAACGTAATTGAGGCATTTTCTATGGCATCATTGATTTTTATTATAAAGGATTAATGACTTTTGTTATTAAATGGAATCAGAAATAAAAATATACGAGTTGGATGATCGGTTAAGTTATTTAAACATTACTTGACTGGTATTGCCCGTATGTCCGATGCACAAGAAACTATTTATAAGCGGAATCAAATATCTACCAATATAAATTTTGATTATCCATGATCGAGGAACACACATCAACAAAAATGCTTTGAAATCTCCCTTCTTTTGGGGTAGTTTTACCATGTATTAAATAAAAATATAAAATTTAGTTTTATGCTAATTATCGACTCTTGGTGGAGCGGTTCGTCAGCAGCCAACATATGTCGTAAATCTGTTCAACATGTCGTCGAATATGGATATATTTATTTACTGCAACTAAACGGTGAATTTAAAAGAATTGCGGAGAATGATTTTAAAAATTTGAATATTTACTCCAATCCTAATACTCTACGTGCATAGTAAGAAAGATTCTTTCTCCACAAACTTTACATACTCTTTAAGCTTTTCCTATGCATCGGTTATCTTTCCACCAATGCTCGTTGGATTGGTGGGGATTTTGTTTCAAATATGAAGGAGTTCTTTGTCAGTAATGAACCATTAGTTTGTTTTTTTAGGCACAGTCGTTGGCCTTGCTTAAAATGAAAAATTGTATTTTGTTGAACACAACTTAAGGCATACCAGATGACATCACCGGTTCACAGAGAAAATACCTATTACAGAACGAATTTCTGCTAGTTTTATATTGACACCGTATTTGTTCTCTGCCATATTATAGTTGCTGCTACTTTAGTTCATGTTTAAATATTTTAATACCCAAAATTTCAAAACTCAATTTGACTAAAGTTTGAAATCAAATTTTGGGTTTTTAAGTTACGACTAAGTTTATTCTCTTGTCAGTTTTTTACCTTTTATTTTTTTGTCAATCATTTCATAGATTTTGGTGTAATTGACGTATCCTGGTGGACCCGGCTCCCCGCGCGGTCCAGCTTTACCTATCCTTGATGGTTGAGACGTTGGTTCTTCTGCTCCGTTACTATAATATTCACAATATTTATTCAATTGAGAAGCCAACTCCCCTGCATCAATTGCAAGGGAACTTTTAAGGAAACCGTACAGCGGAAATGTAAATAAAAATAATTTCCACATTGTAATTAATTATGTATAAAGTGTTCTATTAAAAATAAATAAATAATATTGAATATATAGTCAATAGATTCAATTTTCATTTCTAAATAGAATGCAGAGTTCTGTATCAGAAACATTCTCTCGTTCAGATGTGTACATCCAAAGGCTCTTGGTGATATAACTTCTCATACAAACATAAATATTTCCACTTGCATGTAATTGTTTTAAAACATTATTCAGCCGATATCAGGCTCTAAAATATCATTGTCTTCAAGTAGAGATGGGCCGATGTATCGGCATCGGAATCGTCAAGTATCGCTGATTTTTGTAGTATCGGTATCGGTATTCATATCGGAAAATTTCCATCAGCGATACCGCCGATACCAAAACCGATACCGATACCGGGTACATCTTTACAACGGAGCGTACAAATCCGCTTTATTTACTGATAACAAAATGGAAAGACCTCGCATTCCACTGCTCTGAAAAATAATTAAAACGGGGCATGTCTAGCGTGAACAATTTTATATACACTTTGGGTTTTATTGAATAAAACCTATCAATCCACTCACTATATGCTCTTTTTGATGCAGAAAAAGTTGTTAAGGTCGCACTACGCGTTTGCTTAGGTTGGTGTTTTTTCCTGGTTTGACTTACGCAAGCGCAATGCTCTGTATCCATCTTCTTACGTTTTCCAATGAAACAGAGCGGCTTGCTATGAAAGCTACCGCAGAGTGCTTGCTTCTTTTTTGCGTTTGTGCTTTGTACGCATGTGAAGACGATTAACGCAAAGCAATGCAGGTGTGTATTGTTTTTATTTTATTGCTCAAACGTAATGCAGCGCATCGGTAAGACAACTTCATGTGTATTGTGGCCTTGGCCTCAGTGAGATGTCACGTTATAGTTGTGTAACCACAAACATTTGCACTCAATCTTTAGACCTATGTATGCTTGAACGCAGCAACAATTCCTTAAATTTTCACTCAAATGGATGCAAGAGCTCAAAGGTACAAACGTACGTAGGCGCACACATACGTGGGTGGAACTATAGGAATAGGCATAAGTGAATACAAAAAGGCCTTTAACATATTTAACAAAGTACTCGGTATTGACGGTATCGGTATCGGAATATAAATTACGAAGGTGGTATCGGTACTTGTATCGGTATCGGCGAAAATTTTGGTATCGGCCCATTTCTATCTTCAATACTTACCTCTTTACTGTTGCAAAATTTAGAATGTTTGCCCTAATCTACAATAACATTTCAGTATTGTACCGCTACACTTCGTAAGCCTTGATGATTTAATCATCAAAAATTTCCAACCTTTATATTTTGATATTTGAACCACTGAACAGGCATTCAAACGTTTCATTTGACTATTTCATACAAATATAGCTTAATGCTATTGTATAAATAGCCGTCAATTTTCCTGTTTGCTACAAAGTTAAACCGGTAAACTTTTTTCTCAGTTGAATTTCTTTCCTAGAACTAAACTGTATCAAAAATGACCTAATCTACTATAATCTTGCCTCTAGTATAATAATATTTAATTACCGATTTCTAGGCAATTTAGTTAAAATAAAAAAAAAGATGAAAAAATTCAAACAATCTTTAATTTTGATTTACATATTATGATTGACAAATTAATTAAAGAATGTTTTATCTCTGGGTTTTCCGTATTGTCATGCTGACATAACAATATAAAATAAATGATTTATTCGAATAATTTTGTTGATGAATCTATAACAAAATATCGCAGAATTGCGTATTGAAGCGAATACTTTAAGGGTGAAAATGATTATTTGGTACAGTTTAAAACGGTTACGGATCTATAAGCCACACACAGATCTTGTGTACTAATCCGTTCCCATCGGCCGCAAGTTATAAAAAATACAGCGCTGGCTTTTAACGAACATATGCTCTTATATATAAAAATGCCTTGAGGCGTGTCTAAAAAAATAACAACCTTTTGATCCGCAGTACTTACATGGTATCGAAAACTAGTTTACAAGGAAATGGGTCGAAAACGAAAACAAAGAAAAAATAGTCATTCGCAAATGTTCGCAGTAACGAAAATGTTGCTAATAATTCTTAGAATTTTTTTGACATTTTTCTCGAAATGTGAAAGACTATGTCTGTTGTTCAAAAAATTATTTAGCGTATTTCCAACAAGTTTCTTACGTATTGTCTTTTGTGCCGTCAACAATCACGAATCAGAATTCGTTTTTTTCTATGTTTTTGTTGATACAGATTGAAGAGATCAAAAAGCACGTGGAATTATCGCCATTTCTCTAAGACTTTATCACACAACGGTTACAGATCTATAAGCCATACGCAAATCTTGTATGTCTAATTCGTCCACCTACATCGGCCGCAAGTTATAAAAAATACAGCGCTGGCTTGTAACGAACAAATACTCTCTTATGTATGAAAATGCCTTGAAGCGTGCCTAGTAAACTAACAAACAACCTTTTGATTCGCAGTACTTACATGGTATCGAAAAATAGTTTACAAGGAAATGGATCGAAAACGAAAGCAAGGAAAAATTAGTCATTCGAAAATGTCTACAGTAACGAAAATGTTTACTATTAATTCTTAGAATTTTTTTTTGATACTTATCTCGAAATGTAAAAGACTATGTTTGTTTTTCAAAAAATTATTTAGCGTATTCCCAACGAGTTTCTTACGTATTGTCTTTTGTGCCGCCAACAATGACAAATCAGAATTTGTTTGTCTATGTTTTTTGTTGATACAGATTGAAGAGATCAAAAAGCACGTGGAATTATCGCCATTTCTCTAAGACTTTATCACACAACGGTTACAGATCTATAAGCCATACGCAAATCTTGTATGTCTAATTCGTCCACCAACATCGGCCGCAAGTTATAAAAAATACAGCGCTGGCTTGTAACGAACAAATACCCTCTTATGAATAAAAATGCCTTGAAGCGTGTCTAATAAACTAACAACCTTTGATCCGCAGTACTTCAATGGTATCGAAAACTAGTTCACAAGGAAATGGATCGAAAACGAAAGCAAGGAAAAATTAGACATTCAAAAATGTCTACAGTAACGAAAATGTTTGCTATTAATTCTTAGAATTTTTTTTGATACTTATCTCGAAATGTAAAAGACTATGTTTGTTGTTCAAAAAATTATTTAGCGTATTCCCAACGAGTTTCTTACGTATTGTCTTTTGTGCCGCCAACAATGACAAATCAGAATTTGTTTGTCTATGTTTTTTGTTGATACAGATTGAAGAGATCAAAAAGCACGTGGAATTATCGCCATTTCTCTAAGACTTTATCACACAACGGTTACAGATCTGTAAGCCATACGCAAATCTTGTATGTCTAATTCGTCCACCAACATCGGCCGCAAGTTATAAAAAATACAGCGCTGGCTTGTAACGAACAAATACCCTCTTATGAATAAAAATGCCTTGAAGCGTGTCTAATAAACTAACAACCTTTGATCCGCAGTACTTCGATGGTATCGAAAACTAGTTCACAAGGAAATGGATCGAAAACAAAAGCAAGGAAAAATTAGACATTCAAAAATGTCTACAGTAACGAAAATGTTTGCTATTAATTCTTAGAATTTTTTTGATATTTTTCTCGAAATGTAAAAGACTATGTCTGTTGTTCAAAAAATTATTTAGCGTATTCCCAACGAGTTTCTTACGTATTGTCTTTTGTGCCGCCAACGATGACAAATCAGAATTTGTTTGTCTATGTTTTTGTTGATACAGATTGAAGAGATCAAAAAGCACGTGGAATACCGTCATTTCTCTGAGACTTTATCACACAACAAAACACCCTTGAATCTATATTAAATGTTTTAGTTTCTATTTCGATATGTTACAGAACAGTATTTCATAAAATGCAAGTTTAAGAGTAAAACGGCGGGAAGTGATAATATTTATAAGCTTCCTCAGTAGCATTTAATATAATCGAACATCGGTGCGAACTTGTGGTGTAAGATAATTTCATACAATTTTTATTGTTTTACTTTTTTATTTGAGGTAAAATAATTCACTAAAACGATATTTACCAGCATTATCTGCAATGGATATGTTTGAATTATATATCAAATAAAAATGCAGAAAAAGGCTGAATAATAATAGTAGATAATAAAAGTGATTGAATGGTGCGATCAAGAAATATCATTGTCGTTGTCTTACTTTTCATGCTATCCAAGCAAATTGATCGTTTTCTAAAAGAATTCTACTAGTTGTTTGAATATTTCAATTTTTGACGACAGTTGTAAGATCCAAGCTTTTTTAGCTTTAGCAAGCATTGAAAATAATAAAATCAACGGAAAAGCATTGGGCAGTTAGATTGTGTTTACTTACGTGGAATCTGTCTTTTTCGTAATTCATTGTAAAAAAACACGATTGAAAAACGATTTTGTATAGCTTCATGTCGTTCTTTACAAGTTATAAGTAATTTTACTGAGTGACATTAAAATAAAACTATAAAATGATTCTATTATAAAGAAGAACTCTTTACCGACTTTTTTCAGATTACATATTAGTTTACAAAAACGAAAAAATATATTCGTTGTCCAAATTAGAGAGACACTGAACAAGAACCAAAATACTCTGTATGGATTTTCTTCGGCTGCGCACAATGAAATGAAATTGACAAATAATCACCACAAAATATCCAAGCAATTTCAAAACGTTTGCTTTCAAAGTCCGACAACAACAGAAGTACGTAACCAGCGCAATATATATCTATTTGAATTACAACGAATTTTCTTAAAATGTCTAGAATCGATTCTAATTAATTTTGATTCGATTCGAAATTCTCAAACTTACATTCCTAGTTAAAAGCAGTTGATGGCAGACTCGGCTCGCATAGCGGTCTACCAATGATCTGTACTTAGACTACAAAAATGATCTCGGTGACTGAAAACATGAAAATATTAAATTATTGAAATTGAACGGTGTAGCCTCGTAAAATGTAAAGCAAAAACTCTCAACATAAACCCCCCGACTATATTCAGCTCTCGTTCGCTACACACTCATGTTATATTTTTTATTGACAAATCTCTGATTACTTTGAGATATTCGTCGGTCACTTTGGGACAACTAATTTTAGAAGAGAATGGTAAGAAAAAAAGAATTCTTATCTCCACTTGAGAACAACCAATACTGCATGATTTCATATTTATAAGTATTATTTATTACATAGGAAAAGAATTATTACTGCAAAAATAGTAAAAAGTGAAGCACAACATTCAGAAAATAATCAAGCTACCCATAACAGTTTAATGGGTTTCACAGAGGGCTTTGATCACACCTTTGCAAACGCTAAAAATCAATAAACATTTTACGATATTCATAGTCGCACCATCAAAGCGTAAAGAAAACTTATTAAAACTTTTCACAGTGACATAAAATAAATTCTAAAAAAGTAATTCTCCAGCCTCATGAATTGAATGAAATGCGTCATGCTGTCTGAAGGAGGAAACTGAGCTAAGTTTTAAATAATGATATTCACCCCCCCCCCCCCCCCCAAAAAAAAAAAAAAAAAGAAAGTAGCGCCATCCTTCGTGGATCCAGTTTGCTCCACAGATATAGCAAGGCAACATATTTTTATTGAAAATTTCCTCTAACCAAACCTGATTAAGTAAACTTATCTACGAAATAAGTAAACGGTTACTTATATATGGTAAAAAGCTGTTACAAAATGTAGTATCACCAACTGCGCGTCAAACGCGAACTGAACGACTATGAAATGAAAACCCAGTAAATGCAAACTAAGCAGGAAATTTCACAAAGCATCTCATGCGTATAATGACAAAACCTTCTATCACGTCTTACTTTTCGGTTTTGAAGAGTTGACTTGAAATGCAAGAGAATTCGAAGACAATAGTCAGAAATATTGTGCGCTCACATTGCTTTTTCAATCTTGCGTCACTTATGGATCTCGCCAATGAGGTGTGGTTTATCTGTGTCTAATACTGGACAAAATGAATTTGCTTATCAGGTAGTGTTAAGATCGTCAGGGAAGTGTTGTGAATCATTCTCACAACAAGTGTTGTGAAACATTCCAATTGGAATTAGAGGAAAATGGCATAAATGGGCTAGATTTTGCTATTTTTTGATTAACATCAACATTCTAGAAAGCAATTTTATTGTCTGTTGCTCATAAATCTCCGATTTATTATTCACAAGTTCACAACTGATTCAATACGGAAGGTTTCTCTTTTTACGTTGGTATGCCATAATTACTCTCCAAGAAATCAAGTTTCCGTCTCCCCGCTTCTGAGTTTCCGAATAAACAGTTACTAAGGAATAAACTTATTGATTTGTAAATATTCCTTTCGATTTTTCTTGCTTCGTTCGAATATGTTAACATTGAGGGATAGTAATGAACATCAACAGCTTCTAAAGGAAGATTACTGAGAATTGAAGCTTGTTGCAACAGAACGGAATGCTGTACGTTTACTTTTTCTGAGGAGAGAAATGAAAAAAAAAGAATTTTTAATAACGAAACATAACGATGGAGGAAAGGGATTACAAAACGGTATCGTACACTCAAATGCCATATCAAGACGAAGTTCCTAAAACGTAAAAATGAAACTATATAATTCACTCGCATTTAAGGCCAGGTTTATTTCTTCCAAAAATTAAATTAAAGTTCAATTGAACTGTACTCAAATACATAGATATCCAGAAAATTTTAGGCAATTTGTCTTTCCGAAATTTTCCAAAATGCTCGTTGACGCATTATTTGATTAAAAATTACTTACTCGAATTCGAGAGAAGAGGTAAACAATCAAGAAAAAATGCAGTTTCCTAATTTTAGGAGTTTTTATTAACTAGAATATAATAGTTGAAAAATTCTTTTTATTAAATAAATAAATACAAAGCAATAAATACAATTAAATAAAATCGTACTTTGCTTTCATTCTGAATTATGGGGCATGGGCATTAATAAAGTTGCAACTTAAGCTATTGATATGAGAAAGGGAGAGGCGTGGCTCGAAAAAAAATTTAACATCTGAAGAACAGGATTTAAGAATAGTATTGAACTCGTCCTTTTTAATAAATTTCATTAAAAACAAGTTTGAAAGCAGCAACTGCACTCAATGTGGAAAACTTTTTAAATAGAACTGAACTATTACAGTAAAATACAGACTTGAAAACTAATTTCGGATACCAAAATATCAATCGTGAATATGCAATATGTAATTAACATAAAAACCTAACTTACTATCCTGCCATCCATGGTAAATCTTTAACTGTGAGTTTTCCATCTCTTCAATCCGATGGAGCATATTAGCTCTCTGATAAAGTGATGGATTGTTTTCTGGACTTCCAAGGACACGTTCTGATCCAAAGGAATCTGTTGAATAAACAAAAGGATATATAATGATTAACAAAGGAGTTTGATATCGATCATAATTCTCCGTCACAAAGAGAACAAATATTCTCTGCAAAACAGAATATTAAAGAATTTATAAAAAGACGTTTTCTCTAGTAGTTTTTTTTTTTTTGTCTAGTTTAGCAATCGATTAAATGGCAAATAATTTTATTCAAGCATAGCCGATAACTGTATACTAAGAGTCTGTTAAACAGAAACAAAGCACTGGTACTACATTTAATGTAATCCTATTTGCCTTAGTTTACTCTTCGTTCCGCCATTTTCAGAAGTAAACCTGAATAGAAAGAACCTAATAATTAAAAACATATCAACATTTATCACTATATTGAGTACCTAAAAGATTGTGAGCCAAACTACTCAATCATTCCAATACGACAAACATTAAATACTTTGGGGCTAATCTAAACCCCGAGCTCACAGCGATCAAATAAGTAACTTACTATATAACTTCCAGTCGATAACTGGTGATGTGGCAACACCGCATTTGAATTCGGGATAAGTGGTAGCAAGAGTCGCGATGTATCCTCCGTATCCGGAAGTACCGACAATACCAATGTTTTCTGCGTCAATATTTTCTTCAGGCTTAAGATATCTGTAGTGAATTAATGGGTTGAGAATATGGAGATTTTTATGAATACGATTGACACACAAGCCGATTCCCTTTTTTTTTTTACTTTATATGATAAATTCATATTATGCAAAATAACTTTATGTGCGTTTTAAGACCATTGGTCAAATATAAATGCTAAAAGGAAAGTTGGGATTTTTCTGAAACATATTTCAACATGTATGGATCGCTTGAACGAGGTGTTGCTTGCCTGTGGCACATTATTAAAGAGAAGATTGTAAGTGGCATTCAAACATTATGCGGACAAGTCAAGCATCATAAATCTATTGTCTTTAAGCAGTATAAATGTTTGAAAAACATCAATCCTATTGATGTTTTATTGTATGTTAGATTTTTAAAATATGGTATTTTTATTTATTTAACAAAACATAAGAAAAGGCATTCAATATGATTTCATATATTTGCACCGATGCCCGACTCACTCAAAAACTGTCCTCATATCTTCAATTTCAAGAATTCCTGGTTTTCCAGCAACGGATAGTAAAAGCTCATTACCGTTGTTACCGGAGCCTGAAATATTAAAAATGAAAATGTTTGGTTGTTTCACGTTTGTACAAAACAACTGTTAGATCACGTATATTGTTTTTCTTCCTTCAATTAGAAAATTTAAAGACGGAGAATCGTCGTGGATGTCAGGTTATTACAACTCTGTATGGGGCATAGAGACAATAGAATTTTTATTATATTATCTACGTGATTATCTTTGTTGTTTGTATTGAACGAAAAAATTAGAAAGGAATTATATTTTTTACGACAAGTTCTTTTGTTATTATTTAGAACACACCAAACAAAACTAACAGTGTAAATATACTGAGTTGATGAAATGTAAATTGCGTTAACAAAAATTTGGCCTGTAACAATATTTAAAATTGTGCAAATTTAACAGCATACTAGAATGAAAAACTCACCTCTCCCATCAACAAAAACAGCAACTGCTCCCATACTTCTTACAATATACGACGCCAAGTCAACTTTCAATTGAAAATCAACAGTTTGTGAGCCAACGTCGTCTCTAGTTTAGATTAATAATTTTATTTTAATACTTGAATTATTTTATGAAAATTTTGTTGTCTACTTCACTGGTTTACTTTATCCAAAGTTATAAAATAATTGGGAGAACTCCATTCGAAAGAGCATCATTGAAGCGTTAAGCGGTTGTTAGGCATTTTTTTAAAGCCTATTCGAACAAAAATAAAAAATTTGCATTTTTAAAAGTCACAACAATGAATGAAAAACTTTTATTTGTTAGATCTTTAAAGATTACTTACTTGAAGAAAACAATCGGTCTTTCCCCCACATGGAGACCTCCAGGAATCAATATTTTTATCTTTATTGCTGCGGAAACAAATTTAAACATGGCTTGAATAAACTGTATCAAGAATAAATTAAAATTGCAGATCTGAAATAAACTATAAAATTGACTTTTCTGCCAATATTAGGCTGGGGATGGCACAAACCCTCACGCACCGTTCGCTCCATCAAATGCGTATAGTTGGTATAAATCTCATCAACTAGACATTTGAAAATGCTAAAAATATGAAAATACTGTAAAAGAACTGTAAACTATCTGCAATCTTTTAACAGCGTCAAACGAACAATAAAATCAGAATATAAACACTCACATGAATGAATACTTAAGATTTAGTGTTGGAAACATTAGGTGGGAAGGGTTTCTACTTGTATGTATTTTCATTTCTGTCTCCTGCAATTCGCACTTATTATTAATAGTTATGAAGCAACGAAAAATTAAAATTTATCTGCTAGAAGCATCCAAAATATATTCCCAAAATAAATCGGAAAATTTGCTATTTGACGGCTATTTTTATGATGGGATAATTTAATCAACATTAATTGACATGCAGGTATCGTAAAATATTTCGGGGAACTTCGAAACCCTTCTAAGCAATATCGTAACAACTCAAGTTTTGCCAACATCAGTGCAAAGAGCTACCTGAATACAGGAATCAACACAAAGGGGTCTTTATCCCCGAATGACATGTATCTGCGCGGGTTTTGGAGTCTTATAGATGAACAAAATCAGAAAATTAGTGGGAAGCTATTAAAATCCGAAGTTTACATGGTCATGGAAAAAAATGTTTTCGTAAAAAACTGTTATTGAAAATGTGACCCTTAATGAACTTAATTAATTCTATTCAAGTATTCACCTCTTCCATTCCTGTAAATAGTTTCATATCTCGCAATCGGTACAACCATATGAGATAGTGATTCCATCGGAGGTTGATTCACTTCTATTGATCTGTTTGATGGATATGAGTCGCTTGTTCGTAAGATGCCACTAAACGGCAGACATGGGCCTGGAATATTAAAAATAATAATTGGCGAATTGATGCATTAGAGATGAAATATATGCTTAAGGTAACCCATGTAATTACATTCCAGAAATTTTAGATATTAATAAATCAATCTTGTATCACATGTGGTCGACTCTGGATAGAATAATCTGTTAGTTATTTCGCATTCAAACGCGTGTTTGTATTGAATTAAAAATACATTAATAACGATAACAAAGGTATACAATTAACTGACCATAGCTGACAAAAATATGTTTTTTTCCTAATATTTCATTTTCACTTAGAAAATTTACTGTCAAAAAAGGGAATTTTACCACTCATTTTCTACTGTATAATAAAGTATTAGATATAAATATATACTCTCCATATACTATACATTTCAATTTTAACAAAATCTATTGCAATTACAGTAGACTAAAGATTACCTTAAACTCGTAACTCACCCAGGCATTTAACCATGAACCAATCAGAACTGCTTCCAAATTTTGCGTCATAATACAGACATTTCTTTTTCCCGCCACAAGACATATCATTGTCATTGAAGTCTGGTGTATATGAACTGATATTAACAGAACAAGTTAAACATTTTCTGACTCCGTTCGAATTGACTTGATAAACATGCCTTGATCCAGAATGAACTTCGTTACTGAGGAAATATATCAACTGTTTCTTTGCATCATAGTGAAGCAGTTTTGTGACCTCCCAGTTCCCGGAAGTTAAAAAGCGGATACTAGATGGTTTCTGAGAATATATTTAAACTTATTAAAAATAAGATATTCTGAAATGGTGATTTAAACAGATCAGCAAACAATATTTGAGTCATTAGTGAACAAAATTTTAGCAAATCCTATATAGAAACCCAAACGAAAACATTTTAAAACTTATGCTGGTTTTGTGGAAAGATCTTCTTGATTGGAATTCGGACAACAAAAGTTGAGCGCAGTTGAAAACAGATTTAATTTAATTTGTTTCACGCAAAGTTGAAAATCGCCGTGAAAATGACTTACCCACTCCAAAATTATATTCTCGAATAAGATACAAATGAACCAGATAATGAAAGCGCGTTCTAATTCAGTTGATGGGTGAAAAAACAATCACCAATATCCTAATGGCATACGATGATAATACCAATGTAAAGAATTACAGTTAAAAAAAAATTGGAAGGGTTGAAACTAACAATAATATAAATAACAATATTGAAATATGAAATGAATAAGTATACGATTATAATTAATAGAAATCAGTGTATGACGGGGGACAAGACACAAGATATGAAAAAATTCACTCAAGTCCACTGGTGGGCTAGTTGGCCACGTTGAACAATACAGAACAACTGACCTCGGTTTTATTTATCATGGCCAAATGATTGAATTCCCCATTTCCCCCATGATCACTTGGCAGAATATAGAAGAAAATACTTGGATCATCACTCGATAGAGCTGCTTGATTCTAAATACGAAGAGATGATAATTCGACAACGTTGCATTACATAATTTAAACTATGTTTATAGTGAGCATTTTTAACTTGTGGTTGTGGGCTACTACTACTGTCATTTCATTGTCACCTATTTAACAACGCAAATGATGTTTATCAAAAATTTTTGCAGTGAATGTATTTTGTCTCAAATACTATACATTACAATTTATTTCATTAGAAGAAAAAATTATTATTTCAAGATAATTTGAATTATTTGTTGAGTACCGACAAAATCAGTTCATTTAGCGTGTTAGACACTTGCGCCAACGCATTTCAGTAGTGTCGCAGGTGATGAAAAAAGGAAGCAAACGAGTGGGAGATAGGCATATTTAATCTTCCATAAAGCAAATACCGATGACTGCACTCTACTAAAGCGTTAAATTAAAAGTATGTATGAAATGTTTTCCGATTGGAAAGCAGTTCCCCCCTTTATATTTAACGAAGATCAGTGCCAAATCATTTCCCTACAATTTTTTTTTTTCAATAGCTGCTGCCAATATGTTTTGTTCAAAAAAAAAAAAAAATTTATGCATTATCAAAGTTAATATTTCACATCTTACCAAGTTATTTAGCCATCCCGCATGAGAATTCACTTCTTTACATTTGTCGTTTTTCATTGTTTGCTGAAGCACGTCATCCATGCATGTAGTCATTGTTGGAAAACATTGTTGCGTCACACTTGCTGTCATCGTTCTATTTGACCACGTGATCAAAAGCTCATCATCACTCAACCACGTCAAAGAATGAAAAGTGTCTAATCGTTGCCTGAAATATTGAATCCAGATTTACTCTTTACGCAGAGCTATTTGAAATATTGTCCTTCCTTAATAATGGAAGGTTAGTACTAAGAAATTTCTACTGGTCCTCTTCATAACATAACGCTTGATATGTCGAGGACTATAATAAGCTGTACCTGTAATGACTGTAACTTATGCTTCTATTTTTGTAGTGGCTCTTTGCCATTCAAGTGACTGTTAGTAGGATCTTTTCGAAACTGATTTAGGTCCTGGTTAGAGCGAATTCACCAAAATTTCAAACTACATAAGTGGTATCGGCTACTTTGACGATGCCGATACCGATACTTTCGAAATAAACGATACTAGCCAATGCAGATACATAGGTACATCTATAATCCCTTGAAAACTAGACTACAATTCCAAAAATTATTTGTCAAGTTATAAATTCACAATGGTCGTGTCAGGGTAAAATAGTTTAATACAGAAGGTGATGCCAGAGAGTAAAACTAAATTAATATAGGGATTAAATGGAGTACGCTTGGGGCGCACAGACCTGTTTTCGTTGCGTTTCCGTGATTTACTACAGTTCCTTTCACTTAAAATGCCATTTCGCATTCATTTTTAAAGATATACGAGGTATGACTTTATGCCCAACTCAGAATCTGCAAGTTTTACATGCAAGTGTCATGTCTTTCTGTATAGATAATGGTGTAAACTATCACTCACCCATGTAACATTGGTTTAATAAAAGTAACTTGATCCAGAGTTTCCGTGTCGATTGAATGAATGTTGACAACAGGGTTCGGATATCCTGCCTAGCATCCAAATATCAAGAAAAAAATAAGAATTTACTCATTTCACCGTGGTCGTTAGTTAGTATACACACAATCACAAAATACAAAGAGACTGTGAAAATGCCTCATCTTAGACAGTAATTTTATGCGAATGTAGAAGATGTAGAAATAAAATTATAATCCCAGTTGTATATTATTTACTATCTATCAACTAATCATATTTGTAATGTGTCCCGTTTACATGGCGTTTTCTATTTTAAAAAATATACAACCATATAGCAAATGATTGGCCAAATCACCTCAAATCAGTTCGAAAATGAAAAAATTCTCAAATATTAGGTACCAGTAGTTGGATTCAAGAATCTGTGCTTCAGAATTTTTTATTTATTTTTCTTATTTTTTGCTTTTCTCCATTGGTTTATATCAAAGATACGGAGAATTCAATTCAAAAAATAAATAAATAACTAAAACGATAAAATAGATATATAAGTATAGAATGTTTTATTGAAATCCACCCTGAATAACACCGAAACAGTGCCCAAATAGAACCAACTAACGGTCGCTTAATCAAAAAGCGCTGTTACTTTGATAAAAGAGCTAGATGAATCTAAACTTACAAAATACATTATGTCAATCTTTTGAGAATCCTAACTCGTACCGAATAGTTTGACGCTATAAAAGAATAAAATAACAGATTCATTGTTTTTTAATCATAAAAATAGCATTCGATTTAATCATATTTTGCTATATACATAGTGTGGTTACGCAATGGATTGGGAAACTCGCATTAGAATTTATAGATATGTTGGTTATATTAGTATTCCGACCTTAGGATATTTATATTTGATTTCTTCCTTGTACGATTTGATGTCCGACGAACTTTCCCCATTATACATTGTGACGTAACTTTCTTTTACGCTTCTGTCATCAAAAGTAGCATAGGCCAAATATCGACTACTAGGTGACCACCAATGCGCAATATTTGACTTAAGTATTTCTTCTACAAATATAAAGAGAATATCATTATTACTAAAAAAACGATTGTGAGGTTAATGATAATATTCGAGAATATTAATTTTCTCAAACCCTTCAATTTGAATCTGAACCGATCTATTTTTTAATTTAAATTTGTTTAAAATTTACTTCAAGCAGGGCCAGAAGCAACACCCATAAAAAATAAGCAAACTACTGCGCAGCATCATCAACTAAACTATACTACGGTAAACTACTAAAACATCCGTTATACAACTCGATTTAATTGTTTTTGTTATATATGCTAGCAGAAATTGAACCTTTTGCCGTTTTTAATAAAATTACAGGATTCACTAAGACAATATGTGAAATCTTTGAAAACAAAAACATAGTGCAAAATCCTTTACCTTCGTAAATAAAATCTGAAACTCCATTCAGATAATTCTGCAATATTCCCCCGTTCGTTAATTTGATGCTGGTACTATCCTTCTCCAATTGTTTTATATATAGATCTCCATTTAATGAATACAGTATGGAACTTCCGTTTGGATTGAAATCTGCATATTGGAATACGCTTTCTGTGTTTTCGTGAAGCAATAGTTCCTTCGTCCTAAAAAGAATGATTAAAATGTTTATGCTTTGGAATACATTGCCTTCCTATTGCTTTCCTGAGAGTGGTATCTGCACGGATATAGTTTCGTGTCAAAATAATATATTTGAAGGCGAAAAAATTGCTGAAAAAGGACAATATATTATACCCCTATAAATAAACGTGTGGTATGCATGAGACACGGTCCATCAGCAATTTACACTTGTCATAAATCCGATACAAAAACGAATTTCAATTTAGATATGTACAATCACATCAAACGTGTTTTAGATTTACTTTATTTTCTCTCAATGAGTGCCGGTCATCCTTCTAAAAATGTTTTGAAAATCTACGTAAAGAATACTTTGAAATAGAAAAAAAATGATCAGTAAATAAAGTGATGAGTTTTCTAGGCAACATATAAAATGCAAAACAAATTTCCATATTAGTTTTAAAATAACAACAATAAAATTAAATGTCTCACTTATCCTTGATGTTGTAGATGTAATATGCAGCATTATACGAATAAGTATAGATATGAACTTTATTGTAAATCATCAACGCATATTTTCCATCATTGGATATCTTGTAATCAACAATACCGTTGTCTCTCTGTCAAAGGTTTCAAAAAACAAAAAAATAACTCACAGAAATATAAAGTATATTTAGTGAAAAATTTGTATCCAGTATTCCTGATTTTTATCTTAAATTAAAATCTATATCACTTGACTTAATCTCACGTCTTTTATTTTAAAAAAGATTCAGTTGAACGTCGAAATTTGGATTTCCATCATAACATACAAGCAACAAGTTCCCGTTACAGGTTACAATAGGTCAATAAATGATATTTTCCCACCCTATATCGTTGAATAAAATTTTCTTTTTTTTTGGGGGGGGGGACCCACATAATTAGAAATACATATCATTCTAACTTATAATTATATCTTGTCTTTGCGGAATGTGTAAGCTCACCAGTATTTTCTTCTTTATTAAAACTTTTGGTACATTATCGGGTGAATTCAATATAACTACATCTCCATTTTGATCTTGGTATACAAGTTTGGAATCTCGCCAAACTCCTTCATCCAACCTCCACTTTCCTTCCATTATATCGGTCAAATTGATGTTTGGTATGACGGGTGTTGTACTTTCTATAATACAAAGAATTGCATGAACGAGCGTAAGAGTTAGGTGATGCATATATTTTGCTTGGAAAAAGAGGGTAGTGGTGATCATCCCACAATTTCGGAAGGTAGTCTATGTTTGACAAGTAATTAATTACTGGCCAGGGAGGCTTTTTTTGGTACTTTCATTTCTATAGAGTCAGCGAAGAAATTTGGGAGGAAAATTAAAACTTTGAGCATTTTTATGCTCTTCTAATTTTCAAGACTTACATCACCACTGCGACTTCACTTAAATACGCGGAGGGAAAATATCTTTCAATTTTCTTAGAAAACGTACATGCTCAGCTCGTGTGCATGTACTTTTACCGCACGGATGCATAGAACATATTTAATACAAAACCTAACGCAGTATATTCTCACATCAGTTAATGATCAAGATTGTCAAGTATTTAGAAGCATTGAACTCACCTGGCGTCAATAAAATAACGGATAAAACAACAAATCCACAAACGACCAGAATCACAACTAGTGCAATTGCGATTCCCTTCCAGTTCCTACTTTCAGGATTGCTTCCAACGAGCTCCTAAGAAAAAATATACATATAAAAAAAGACTTATCCTTATCATTTTCAGCATTCCCCGGTCAGAAGTTGTAAGTCAAACATCTTATGCTTGACAAAAATAAACGAATTTCTGATTGGTTCTAAATATGAGGTCTATTCCGTTTCCTGTGTGTCATGAAAGGGGCAAAGGAATGGAATACGAATTTATCATGGCGCGGACAAGAGAAAATATATATGTTAAAGTTTGTATATAAACTGGAAGACGCAATATTTTTTCATGCATAATAAAATGATTGAATTCAAATATTTCACAATATATCACGTGTCATTTATTTGGGACTTCGGCACGTTTCTTATTTTCTTCAATTCATTCATTTATTATTGCTGAGATAATCTTCATGATATCCAGTTACTCAGAAATGTTGAATCGTGAAGTCCCCTTGAAGGTCCCGTTTATGGTCAAACACAGGAAAAATAAAATTTTATAACAAAGTTTTCAGCTTTTTCAATCTTATTTTAATCTATTAAAAATACTCTTGGACTATAGTAACCGTTTGAAGGAAGTTTTTTGGCAGATAATGGAATATTTATAGACAATTTCGTTATTTTCTCTCGCTCAGTTACCAATTGAGAAATTGAAATGAATATAATTGGGAAATTTTACCAACGCGTATGAAATCTTTGATGACAGTTACACAAGATACCACGTCGGTGCATATTTTGGAATCGCCTTACGAATCTACGAGTTCGAAATGTGGATTTGTCAAGCATGAGTTACAAACGGACCGCGCATCGACGGCGCGATTCACCAGTGACTCACGTTCTATTTGGGATGTTTTTGCTTTGAGTGTAATCGCTGGTACCAAATTTTTCAGTGGCTTTAAACGCCATTAGTGGTCGTTCCATTGTTGTTTTTGGGCGCTGCCTCTGGCCACGCTTATAAGAAACAATAAAAATGTGAGATTGTATAGGGATAAGTAGATGGCTTTGCTGTCGGAAAATCTATACTAAAGCGTTCGACACTTTTCAATGCAACGAGACATGCAGTCAAAATAATACTATGCGGAGTCAAGCAATTTAAATTATTCATTTCACAAAGCCATTTCGTTTGCATATTATGAAGAACAGAAACGGGCTATGCATCGCATATTAATGCAATACAATTTTTGAATTATCTATGTTGATTTCAATATCAAGGATTCCTTTTGATATCCCAAGTAAAATAAAAAAATGTCATATATGACAATTCACACTCATATTTTTTTTTATCTACTAATAATAAATATAACCACCCTCACACTCACAAATTATTGTTTAATAGGACATTGTGACTAGGGCTGGGCAAATCGATTCGGTGATTCGAATCGATTCGAAGCACAATATATTCGCATCGATCGTGAATTGTTCGTAGGAACAAATACTTACTTTTCATTTTGAACAACTAGAATTTTCATTTTGAACGACAAAATACAATCGATTTGAGTCAAATTTAACCAAAATCGATTATATTTTGTCGTTAAAATATCAAAGTTGCCGCTTTTAGACAAGGAGTGTGAATTGAATATTCACTATAAAGTATGAATTTCTTGATTTTCAAAATGAAGACAAGTTGTAATTGTGAAAATGGGTTATTTGTTATTTTAAATGAATCGGATTTGCCCAGTTCTAATTGTGACAAAAGCACAGCAAGTTTATCGTCTACATGTAGGAAGAGTATATTGCCAATATTCGAATGGCTCGTTTTTATGAGATTATATAAGTAGGGGTCTTGATATTCTGCGCATCGGGCGATGCGATTCATCAACAGTCCGTGATTGACTAGAAAACAATTCTATAGTCAATATTACCTCAGTGAAATAACTCTTAGAAATTAGCGATTTTATTCTCTTTTGTTACAGTGCTCACACCAACCTTGTCATTTTCCACAGCACCATCATCATGTCCGTTTGTATTCCTACTAGGCGGCGGGTGGGGATGAAGACTAAAATCTTTCATTAAAGGCATAACAGCGAAAGCTGGCGTGAATAGGTTGGATCGAGCGGCTAGCATGACTGAATATGAATAAGCTCAAACGTTCTTTCAAATCAGAAAAGTAATTTTTTTATTCATTAAAGTTCGCTCATTGCATTTTTATTGATATAAAAAATTGCTGACAAGGACCGATTAAGTCTGTGTATTTTTGCCACAATTGTAATTGCTCGCATGTAGGATTCCGCTTTTTCTCAAAACAGTATAAATTAAACATTCGCCCTTCTCTGTTTCTCGAATCCATCTTGCCAGTAAAGGTAGACACTATCTTTACCTACTGCTTTAACTACATTAACTTCTGAGTCAACTAATTGAATGACTTGCGATTCGTTTCATGAACACTTGCCAAAAAAAAACGATTCACCATTAAGAGAAATTACTGTCATAGAATGGCGACTGCTTGTTTTCATCTGTTCCATGAAGACCTATACTAACTCTAACATATTGACGCGTTGGTTATTTCATTCAATCATTTTTTTCTTTCCAGTTCAATGACTTGAAAGAAAATATATGAAGGATCAGAATGTCAACTGCCTATTATGAAACAAAAAAGCTGCCAATATCTCGCATTAACGCCAAACAGCATCAATTAATAATATTTTTGCAGGAAAAAAGTAGCCATATTACGATATAATGCATTTAGAATCAAAATTCGGATCGATTTGAAAAAATGCCAAAAAAAACAGAAATATATTTTGACTATCATTTCTATGAAGTTTTTCATACATTTTTAAATAGAACTAGATTTTGAAAGGTTCCGTGTAGTATGACTAGATTTGGTATTGTATTCAAAGACATATCTGTAAGCATTTGTCTGAACGTTGTAGCCCTAGTTATACCAACCCCCACCATCTGTTGAACTTGAACGCGCATTGAACATATGACCTAAAACATTATTTTTCTTCTTTAGTAAGAAATTAGAGATTATTATATAATGGTATTCAGTCAGAAATAGTCGCACGAAAATCCTGCGCAGATTCAAACAAAACTACCTTTTGCCCCAGCAATACCTACCTAAAATGATAGCAAATGTGGTAGTTCTGTAAGGGTTTCTGCACATTTCTCAATATCTATGAAATAATATCTATAATTTTCTTTTTCAGAACAGTCCGCTTTTGCTAATTTTTTGCTAAAATATTCTATTCTGAATATTCACAGTGTGATAAACTCGGATACAAATCACGCTTCGCGCATACGCTCTCAATATTAATAGCCTCTTTTCATCATCGGAATCACTTAAAATCAATCTGACATTTTCGCAATTGATTTTTTAATAAATTATGTATTCTATGCCATAGAGGCGAGTGGGATGACAGTTTAGTAGATGAATAATGGTGCAACCTAATGTGCGGCAAGATTAAAATTACGTAATGAAAAATTACGAAATTTTGAAAATAGCAATAGTGTATTTTGCATTCATTTGCATTGTTTATATTGTTCAATTATAGACTAATTCCTACTAATGAAAAATGCATTAATAATGGCGAATTTTTTAATATATTTTCATCTCTCCAAAGTAAGGTAATATAATCCAAGTTCAAAATATTTCTTTGTTCTCCGTTTTACCATTTATAAGTATTATGCTTTAAATAGTGTTGTTGTAATTTTATAGTGAGGAATCTGTTTAATGAATTATTTCGAACTATATTGGTGATTGTGATTTTTTTTTGGTATTATCAAAGATAAATAGAAATGTGAAAACTAGAGCTACTATTGACAAACTTTCCGTTATACCTATGCAGCGTCACGTCACTCTGTAAACTTTTCTAACTATGTCCTTACTTATAAAATATACAATGCAGACATCAATACCACCTAAATACCAGTTGTACTCGATGAAGCATACCTATCTATTTTCGCTAAAAAGCTTTCTAGACTTATCATTCTAAATGCTATCTTTGCCAGCTTCGCAAAACAGCATAACATTAAATTTTAATGTGATGTCAAAGCCTCCTGCGTGAACGATTTGATACACTAAAAAATATAATATTTTATTGTTCTTAATGTTTTTTTATAGGTTGTGTTGCTGAAGCATGGGCCATGGATTGGTAGCGGTATTTAGGCACGTACATCTGTGGTTCCTGCCCAATTAGAAAAACGTACAACAGCGTTCTAATATGATTAAAGAAAATAAAATTACTCAGAAAAAAATGTTTTATCAGAAGTTGTTCACAACAATCCAGAAACAGAAGGTATTCAGTGAATCTGATTTGCCTAGTGAGAGTCACTGAAGAATCGCGCAAATAGGCAAGTATAAGTGATTTACACTGAATATTGATTTGCTTAACTAACTACTCTGAATCGTTTCGCGATATATGTCATCATACAAGATCAATTTTCAAAATATAAAGACCTAAATTTAACGTGTTATCACACTAGTATCCTATTTATCACATGGGAATAGAATGTTCCACTATATGGCGACCTCCATGTCCACACACGCCAGAAAAATGAATACATAACTTAGTCCTAAATCTCCATCCTACAACTTGAAACCGGCAACTGCACGAGATTAATTAATTGTGAGCAAATTGAAGCCATATTAACGGAATTTCGGAGTTGCTCAGAGTGAATTTCAATGCTTGAAAAACAAAATGAAATTCTCTACTGTGCCGGGCGAAAAGCACCTTGGCAATGAAAATAATTGTTCCGCCAAAAAATGCTTTGCAAAATATGTCTACTTTTGAAGTAATAGGAGTTCCGTTCCAAACAGCCTTTAAAAAAATATGATCACAAATATTATGCACGATGCATAAATGCTAACTACGCAAAATACGTATATCTCACGTTGGGTCGATATATTGACGTTACGTCTGACCACGCGCACAAAATTTCATGCAAATAATATTAAAGTCAAAATAATTTCAGAACATTTAAATGTTACAATGAGGAGAAATTCTCAGCGTAAGCCTTCAATCGATATATCGACGTCGCGTCCAAACTTAAATCGGGAAAATCCACATAAAGACTCTAAATGCAACAGAGAGAAATTTGTCATCACGAATGTTCTAATGGTCTTTTAAAAGCCACTGAGAAAACAAAAAAACTTTAAAATTTAGTTATTCGATCTGCGCGACATTGTGCATTTATTTGAAATTTAATGGTGGATAAAAACCAATTATCAACATCAGCGATTTGAACAACATCATCGAAATCTTTAGGTAGGGGTTTTGGGGACTCAAATGTATTTACTGCTTGTTTTTGCACCCAGGAATGATGACGATCAGGTTTCTGTAGGTCTATATGAAATTTTTCCGCTTGAGGTTTTGAATTTTTATCTTTCCTATTTTTATATTTATCCCGTGCTCACCAGCAGGGCTATGTATAGTTTGTGAATAATTTCCTTGATTGGTGAATTGAAAACGATGTTTTGCCAACGTTTCGAGTTTATTTCCTTGGTCCTATTGTTTACGAGGAACACCCGAATAGGCAAAACATAGGCAAAATAGATAAAAAAGGTGCTGTTTCTGCTTGAAAACTTTTATCATTCCAAATAAAATAACACTTTTTGCACTTCATGCGTGCAAAAATACATCTTCATATTATAATATTAATTGCAACAATGCACTGGAACACTAATAAAAATGCGTAGGGACTAGAGGTAATTCTGTCATTACAGAAGATTTAAATGTCTGCTGGCTTCACAGTAGTACAAAAACTTCAAATACAATATAAAAAAAAAAAATTGAGCAGCCGTACCTATGTTTATTTAACAGAATACTACAAGCATGCTAGCATGTTAGCATGCTAGCATGTTAATTTTGTAGTAATAAGCACTGTTGTAAATCATACGATATGCTATGATATGATCATGGCCCAGACCTAAAAGTTCTTTTTATCTTGTGGCTCATAAAACGACGGCATATTTACCGTTTATTTGACGTGATTGTTTATCAGAAATCGCTTTATATTTTAGATTTAAGTCAAGTATGTGCCGCTGAAGGCACTTCCTCGAGCCTTATAGACGACATAAAATTCTATTTCGTAGATTATTGCAATATCAATGGAGATTTACTGCATTTGCATTGCTTATATTAGTGTTGTATTGTGTTGTCTAATTGTGTACTCATACAAATACGTAGAAAATGTTTTTATATCCCAAACATTATTAACATACCGCATTATTTTCGCACGAATGAACATGATCCAGAATATACGCTCAGAAAGGGGTGTTTTTGCATCAATATTTTAATACATTTTCTTAAAAGCCAACTTACATAAGAATTGTTGGCAAAATTCCAGACTTTGTTTTTCTGTTGGGTTTAGCCTACCCAAGTTATTACACCCTGCGTTGAGTGGTGAGCATGGATTAACGAGCCAGACTCGCCGTGATTCGAACCCGAGATCTTAAACTTGCGATGCCAACATATTTAATCACTAGGCCATCACGCCCACCATTAGCTAATGAACGACAGGTAGCCATCCAACTATGTGTTTTGTGGGAAATAATTCACTCATTTGTGTCCAGTAATAAGTACTTTCCAGTTTTTTTCTTTATATAGCAGCGGATTTATGTATTTCTTGCTAAAAACATATTTGAATGCTACAGAATTGATTACCTGAAGACGTCGGGTTTGAGTTCAGGTAAGTCTGTCTGATATGCAACTACAGGGTAAAATACCTTGAGAAGTATCTCAGTTAAATCAAGGACAAATGGGCTAAGCCGAACAGGAAACGATGATATCTTTTCAGCAATTCCAACTATGTCCTATAAGTTGCCCCGGTGAAGTGCCTAGGTGGTTCAGAAGTGACTATATATATATATATATATGTATATCTATATATATATTCAATTATACGGAAACATTGTGCATTGTGGCTTGTCAATAGACCTCGGGAAATTTTAAATAATTTATGATTCATTTTTCATTTGCCAGCAAAAAGACCGTGGATTGCATCTCTTATGACATCTTGTGATAAGTACAATCAGAAAAACATTTTACCGAAATAAATTAATTTCTGTGACCGAAGTTGCTCAATTATTTTGACGAATTTGATTAATATTTCATTCAATCATTTTGACGAATAAGTAATATTCCAATATTGAAAGACTTTTCTTTTTTTTACTATTTGCACATTAATATAATTGATGATTTACATCGTGAAGGAAGCTGACAATCACGAATACGTTTATTATCAAGCTCAAGGAATCGGCCCATCCGACGACGATAAGATAAGATCGAGATCGCATATATGTAGATCGCTAGAAACGCCATTTAATAGTGCCCATGTATGAAGTTGTATATATTTCTTCGAAGTGCCGTAACAAACAGAGCCATCAAGAAGCGTCATACTTGAAATATGCGCAAAAGTGCTGCGTTCAGGCAATCTTTGGCGCCAACTAGAGGTATTGGGTATACTTATTTCTTACCATCAGATTTCCCTGCATTTGAGCGATCTTGATAACTGGAGTCGATCTTCTTGCTCCCAAAGTGAATCTTCTACCTCTTAAATATCTTTCCATATTTTACATAATATTATGAATGATGCATCATATTGCTCATAGTACAAAACAAGAAATACTTTGCTTCGAGATAAGATTAAACAGAGTTAATTAATCAAAATCATCCCCATAAATGCAACTCACAAGTCTATAAGTATAAAATCATTAAAAAACATGTTGCAACTGCAAGTTTAAAAAATCTTTTTTCAAATTTACAAAGTTGTCGAAAATTTTCGTTTTTTGTCCAATTGGACGATGGCAAATTAAACTCGACAATAATTCCTAAAATTTTGAAACCTAAATCATGAAGTAAAATTAAAAAAAATGCAAAATTTGAATTAAAATAATAAAAAGTCTAAATATTTTATTTTTCAAATGGACTATTAAAAACATTTCATAATAAATGTCCAAAACTCTTTTGCTTTAATTGTGTTAAAATCCTGTTACAAAGCTTAGCCTGTTATCTATCCAGCCCTGTCATCTGTCATACCCCATCATATCCATTATTCATGAATATGACGGTGGAAAATAAATCTCAGAACATTTTGCCTCGTAAACATGAATCTACGTTAATTTACAGACCATAGCTACAACAGAACCCCGACGCTGTAAATGAAAATAAGGTAACAATCTTTTTGTGATGAAATAATTTGTTTAATTTATTTCTTTTAATTAATTAGCGCGGTTCATTAAAATTAATTGCTGCAGATCATCCATGCGATAAAATGAAACAGAATCACCTCATATGCTTTTATTTATTTTATTTATTTTGTGACCTTGCTCTGAGCGAATTTCAATAAAAAAAAAAGCATTGAAACTTAATCTAGAATTGTTCAGTTTTTTTAGATAATTATCCTATTAAGGTTTTTTTTTATTCATTTTTTTTTCTTTAGAAAGAAGCAACCATTAGGAGATTGAATAAATTTATACATTATTTTGTGATACGCCATAACACTGGCCAACAAAAAAAATTTTTAACTGTCGGAAATTTTTAAACGTATTCAGGGTTTTTAATTTTGGGCTGTCGAATCCACGAATGACATCCGTTTTTTCAGATAAGCTCTAGTTGGTGAGATATAGTGTTTTCAATTTTTATCTGAAGGATGTTGTATGCGGTTTTTCATACTTGATATATACCATTAGCAATTAATCCACATGCAGCCATCCAACTGCGAGCTTTGTGGCAAATAAAACCTGGGCTGTAGAAAAGTTTTAAAAGCTATAGTTATAATAGTTTAATAACTAGACTATAACTGTTGTAGGCTGGGGATACGCAGTGAATATTGTGGTGGGGTAATTAAGCATACAAGTCCATTTCACTAGCACTGTGCCCATTTTTCACAAAATAAATTTTTTGAAATCATTTTATTATTATACTTTCCTCCTTTTGACACCATTAGCTGCCACGGGAAGCGATGGTTGAAGGAAAGGTAGTTTGCTGCAGTGTTGGTATATCTTATTCAATTTCTTACATTTATGCTACATTACATTGAACAGGCGTGTCATACATACATATTCGCTAAAAGGAAAAGCTGAAAAAATTTTGTGAGCCCTGATATTTCAGAACTATCGTAACAAAATCAAACCATAGCACTATAGCAGGAACATATGTAACCAGTTTATAGTCATAGTAGTTGTTATAGCCCTGTTATACCAGGCATGCAGAGACTATAAAGTATTAATGGACTATAGTGACTGTAGGTGGTCTATAACCCCTATTGCATTTATAAGGAACCCTAAAAAGCCAAGTAAATCTAAACTTTTTTAGATAAGGCATATCCGGAATAGGTAGAAATAGTCATATTCCAGCATTTTCAGAAACCGTACGTAACTCAAAAACCGGAGCCAATTTAAAAAAACCATGGTCATTTTTGCATTCAGCATACTCAAAATACCCCAAAACAGTTCCAAAGATACTGACACAAAAAGGTGTGTTGACAAGTGTATTTAGTTCAAAATACGTGTATAATAACACCATTTTGAAAAAGATACGGTTTCAATTTATGCTACGAAGACCATAGTGTTAAGCGAGTCTACATACTCAATATTATATATGGGGTTTTCAACTTCATACTCTGCGAACAATTCGAGAAATAAAAAATAAAAAGTTTAGTACATTTTAATAGAATACTTTTTTCAACTGAACGCATCTTTTTGCAATTTACACAAAAGATTTTTCACGAGCCTTCTGCAAGAAAATCGTCAATTTCATTTTTGTATCGGTGAATCAGAACCCCCAAAATTCTCTCGACATAGTTTTGCAAGGCACCATACCAGAAATAATAAATTTTATTTTTTTATAGTATTGAAATAAATAATTTGAAATAAGAAATATTTATCGTGGCGATATCCTATGTTGTTATACCTTCCACAAGGAAAGGAGCGCTTCTCCTTTTCTCCCTTGTTTAGACAGTTTTTCCCTATTTCTGTTTACGACTTCCCCAAATAAAAATCTTGGGAATACAAATCTTCTATTTACTTCAAAATTGAGTGCATTTTAGTAATTTACTAACAAAAAACTCAATATACCTGCCTGTTCGACTAATACTTTTACTCGAACTTCTACAGAACTGCAACTTATTTGTTAATGGAAAAATAAGCTTCGTTTGATCCAAATATCCTTAGTCAAGTATGATGCACTGATGAGATCGCGAGTCGCGGACTATAAGTGGCTCATTTTTTGAAAGAATAAATCTGATTTGGACCGTATTGACATATGAGCATATGGATATTCTCCAACCTGCCTATTATCCCGAAAACCTGTCATAAGGCATCAGCATGGATGAAATAACAAGGATTACGCAGGACTTAACTCGGTATATTGATTAATGTCGTGTCTCGAGGCTTTTTAGAAGTATATTCAGGTCTTTAGGAAGTCAAATAATACCTTTAGTTTATTTGAATAGATAATTATATAAAAACAAGACACTGAATTATATATAATTATAATGAACGTTAATACCTTATTTACTGGGCTCAAATTGCCAAACTTTTTGTTTATAATTTTTAAATATTATTCAAAAACAAAATGAATAATATACGTGCTGGTGGTATTTTTCCGGTAACATCATTTCAGTTCATTGTTAAAAAGATATAATTATACTTAAGATCCTTAATATATCTTAACATCATTTAAAACTTTCACCCTATTTCAATCACATACCTGGACACTTCGTCTATAAATTCTACATATAGCGATATTTTTATCCAAGTTTCACAAATCTATATTTGACTAAAATTCACCTTTTTTCATTTCTAGCCAAACAGTTTTGATAAGTATGCGTCACAGATAGAACGCGCAGCTAAATCGTAGTCCATCTGTGGCATATGCTTGACAAAATGAAATTTCCGACTGGGGTATTGCAAGGGCGCAATGATCAACTCTACTCAATGCAATCGTGTATTTATATTTATTTGAATGCATACTTCTCATGGCTTCTATTACACATACCTATAACATATTATAACTTGTATAAAACGATTCAAATCTGAACACATCATGTCACTACCACACATTAAAGATTTTACGACACGTCAATCCTTCTCGCGACAAAATCAGATTTTAAAGATACGCTTTTGTGATTACAGACCAATTTATCTTCCGAAGGCACTCAAGGGTGACGAAAAGCATTATGACATGAATAATTTAAGATTTCTCACAAATCAATATACAGCAGACAGTCTCAACTTATAACCCATACTAAGTCGTATGAATAGACAGTAATGAAGCAGTGAACTGATGTATTGACAACGACATCGTTTAAGAGAATTTTGAACTCACGACAAGCTATCCCCCAGGCTAATAGAAGTAGGTTTTACTATCACACATAGAAGAAACCACCCAATGTTGCTGGCAGTTGGTTCTTTTGAGGGCAACAAGGCGCGATCCATCTGCAATTCAATCCAAACAAAAACAAATTCTTGATTTAGGCATATCATCTGTGGCTCATGCTTGCAATTATTCACCGAGACGTCAGATGGAATACATTTAAGTCAGCGCAAGATGTATAGTCCACCTATGGCTAACACTATGTAACTTTGGCACTCTGACGATTTTTTTTATGAGATTCTGTTCTTGGCACGGTTGGAAGCAGCAACCTTCAAGAACAAAATTTGATCATATGCTTGACAAAGCGTTAAACAAAATGTTGAACCAGCATCTGAATCCAAATTGAACAAATCTTAAATAGAGCTGATTTGCTATAGTGTGTGTAATTAGAGCTGGCAGAACCAACTCATATAAAATTAGAATATTATTTGAAAAATTTTATAGAATAGGATCGTATCACTGCTGCCGGATGAATAGCAACATGACTGCAACTCAACTAGCTTTTAAAATCACAATAAATCCCCATTTATCGTAGACAAGAAATACATAACTAATAATTTACTGATATTTATGTAAACAAACTGTAACAGTCAATGTGCCATCATTTCACACCTCATCGTTCAAGCCACAAATAAATCTACCTAGAATTTTATTGTGGAAATATGATAATATCAGTTTACTTCCAAATTTTTATTGTTTTTTGTTTGTTCCAATGAACGATTCGAACAATGCGTGCTTTGAATCGATTCCATTCACGGAATCGTATTGTCCAGCCCTAGGTGTAACGAGTTGTTGTCTGGCTAGAGCAAAGTTGAAACTACCTGACGCGCTTTATCACTTTTTCCTCGTCTTTAATGACTTTCAAGAAATCTTCTGTACGGTTAAGTGACCCGTACCCACGAAATTTGTCGTAAGCGTTTTCTTGAAAACATTGTCAAGATGTGATCCATTTTCTTATCCAGCCCAACAAACAAACACTTTTTTTTTAATGATGACTAAAATATAAATGACGTAGACGTGTAAAATACATATATAATTTTTACTGAAGTAAGCGCTTTAGCAACTAAAATATTATCTTGTTTAAATCATACAGATTTAACATAAGCAATGACGAGATGAATTCCAGATATACTGGAAACTACAAAGTTTCCTAATACTCCTGCCCGCGTTTTATACTCTATCTCTTGTCTACTCAAGAAATAGTTAAAGGTTCTTATCCTTCATCTAAGTATATAATCGGTTCAAAAGATACCACTGATATCATATTAATTAGACCACGGAAGCAATATTATGAAAGTTTGCGGTCACAACAGACCGCGATGAAATGTTACCCTGCTAATCGACCAGAAGGTTTCATTTTGTCAAGCACAAGTCATAGATAGACCGTGCCTCGTCAGCGCGAACCATCTTCAATTCATCCTTAACGAACCATATTTCGTAGAAATATTTCTGATCATGTAGCGTGTTTATGACCTAAGGACAAGTAATACAGCTTTTATATGCCAAGGACAAGTAATATAGCCTATATATGCCATTCATATCATATTTTTTTGCAATAATGGGATTTTCATGTACAGTGCATTGTCATTTTGCCACGCATAAGCCCCGGGACGACATTAAATAATATAGGATGAAAATAATGGGTATTAAAAATTAAAAGTTATCTCAGATGTGTGAGTAATTTTGTAAATGATATCACGTTGAATTACATTATTTTTAATATCAATGGAGTTGAATTTCTTACAATTAATATTTTGCATGAGGTTTGTGTTGATTTGAGTGGCGTATCTCAGGGTGCCATCGAATATCGGGTATTTGCTTCGAATTGGTTAAATATCGGCGCGATTGCCTAAAGTTATCATGTTGACATCGCAGGTTGAATATCTTGTTCTGGCAAGTCAGCGTTCTTAATCCATGACCAGTGGCATTATTCATCGCTTAACACTAGGTGTTAAATTGGTTAGACTCGGCCGAACAGAAAAGATCATATCTCTCCAACAACCCTCATCTTGTCTGTCTATAAATGGTTGCTCGTACAAGATGTTATTCAGGGTGATCCACTCAAATAAGTGGCCATAAAAATAATAATGCAGTCTGGTGGAATAATATTGACTGAATATTGTAGTGAGAATATAAGAAAAAAACTACAACCTTGAAGACAGCCTAATTTTTGACTATATTATGTAATTCAAAACAACAATTTCACCAAACTAATAAAATAGTTTTTAAATAACCTTGTATTATTCTCAGAACTAAGAAATATTTCAACTAAAAACTGGCAACGAAGTTACATTTAAATCATCACTAATGACCGCGCCTCAATGCCGCAATCAATTAGCGAATTATACCAACAAAATACATGTCCTGACATAAAATGCTGACATTGCAGACACTGCACACATTATTAGGGATCTGGGAAGGGGAAGAAAGAAAATTTTTGTGAAAATGAAGCTTATGGTAGGGACGATTTTATTCACTATAACAACTGCGATCACTGTATTTAGTACAACCCCTGCAATATAGGGAAGCATGGTATGTAGCTAAACTATATCCCAGGAAAGATACCACCCCCTGGTTCAGTTTTGACTTGGAAAAAAATAGCTGGTATTACATTTGGTAGAAATTTTTGCCAAAGGTATGTTGGTTGAAAGTTGAATACTTTTACGCGCTGCTTCTGTCCTTTCTCAGGACAAGTTTTAATCCAAAATATATGATGATTTAGTCACCATTACTTTTCTCATTATTAAGCGAAAATAATTTAATTATCTTTCTTTAAAAATAAATTTTTTCCTACAACTAAAACATTATTCATGAAATATCAGCTAAGAGTTCCAAAGTTTATTCTATTTATCGTAAATTATCACAACTTAAATTATTCATACACTGTAACAAAAGTACAGTAAATTTACTGGTCATTTGCAGTAATCGAATATTTCAAAGTTGAAAAAATGCCATGCTGATGAGATTTATGCCAATTATGAATTGTTGATGAACTGCACGTTCGCGGTGTATTCCATCAACAGCCTTATTTGAGAAAAGTCAATTTTGATTTTCTTAATACTGTCAAGTAAAATTACTGTAAAAGAGCAGAGACTTTGTTGCATTTTTGTTACAGTGTATAATTCCAAGGAAAATACCCAGGAGACAAACCTAAATATAAATTGAATTTACATAAAAAACGGGGACCCCTTGGGAAAAGACACACTCGTAAACTTATGCGACGGTCTGTACTGTGATAAAAGTACAGTTAACATGAAGTTCATTTGCAGTTATTGTATATTTAAACCTTCTTATAGACGAGAACTATATGCCTGTCATTATTTGTTGATGGTCCGCGTCTAGGTCGAAGCGTTTCATCAACATTCCATAACTGGCTGGAAAAAAATTGTACCTAGTCAATATCACCTATTCAAATTTCTATCAAAAAAGTAAATGTTGCCTTATTTTTACTATTACAACAATAGTGTCAGCATTAATGTCACACTGTCATAGTTTACACCTGCCACAAATATAGCCTTTGCCCAACGTGAGTCACAAATCAGACAAGCATGGACAGTGCGGATCATCAATGACATTAACCCAAAAAGGCACATTTTAACAAAATTTCGACAAACAACTAAATGGATTCATTTTGTTGTTCTGTTGTAGTTGTTTTTATCGAAAAAAAGAGATGTTTGGTTGCAAATCAGATCACAATTTTACTTGTTTGCTTGGTATTTATATGATATCTCGAAACCTCACATTACACAAACTTGTAAACGAAAAAGCTATAGGCATGGCCACCTGCACCAGTAAAAAGATTCATTTCCTCCGACAAAATAAATAAAAAATAAAACACAACATTGCTTGTATATGTCTATATGTCATTAAAATCACAATATTATCTTGTATACATCCTACCTGTAACATATCATCTTGTTTAATAAAATCTCTTCTCGTTGAACGACGTCTTCCATGACCTTGTGAGCTTATATCGGCCATTGCGGCCGCAGTCGTTTCTTGATTCATGTTTAATACTTGGACAATTTATGTGTTAAATTTATCAAATGAACCAGGGAAATTTGAAATGCTATAACGGCAAAAAAAAAACAAGATGTGAATAGTTTTAAATTTATTCTGCTTAGATGAATATTATTTTGTCGATCACAATCCAAGTTGGCCACAAACCAGTGGCGCAGTAACCTACGATTTTGCTCTTGCTGTAATTTTAACTTTGTTTGCATTATCTTTACTTCACATGTTTCTCGAAAAATTATTGCATTTGATGCATTTTATTAAATTTAAAATACTCTACTTATATACTTAATTGAACAAATTTGCGCAAACTAAAAATATGATCAAAATATAAATAAACTCTAGTCCGTTTCCAACTTTAGTTGTAATGAGATAGGTTTTCTTCTTATTCTACTGAAGAGATAAGTCAAGATTATGGACTTGCCATTTGGTGAAGAAATTTTTGGATATTAAACACAAACTAATGCAAATTTGCTGAGTACAAAGTAAACGTCATCTGTTCTAACTCTGCGACAAATTGTCATTTAATTTAAGCGAGTCTTCTATGTATTTCATTCACCGTGATTTAATCGATCAAACTTACCGACATGTTACTTATGGAGCATATTTTACTATTCCACTGATTACATCTAACAAATCCAATGTGAGGGTTTTAAAACATTTTAATTTTACTATAAATACTGAAACTTTTCAAAAATATTTTCCAACTCTGCACACTCCTTTGTATACCTGAATATTCTATCAATATACAATACCATCAACTGTGCTACAGCGCATTTGTATACTTCACTTAAATACTGAGCAACACCCCCACATAAGTTCTTAAATATCTTTGCTCAAATATTTAACAAATAAAACTCAAATCAAACACTCGTTATAAATATTACAATTGATCTTTTTAGTTAAGATGTAAACTCCGTCAAGCTCGACCACAGATTGGTTCATCTGTTATTCAAGTCTGATGGAATATGTTTGGTAACATACTGTTTCGGCTTCAGCCAATCATTAAAAAAATAAATTGCCACCCAAATAGTCAATGTTTAATCGCTAATCGATGTTAGGAGGTTCAATTATCGTTTCCTACGCCGAATTTAAAAGAAGTAAATAAACAAAAACAGCACGTCAAGTGTGGAACATTGATATTTGTTTATTTTTATAATCAAATCATTGTTGGCCTATAATTGACATTTATCGATCCTTTTTCACTCGTGAGGAGGGTCACGTGATAACGATGTGCGCACTGTGTACCTTGGGGAGCGATTTTACCGAGCACTTCTTTGATTGTTGTTACACGTAATTACTTTGTATAGAAATTTATTAAATTTCACGGTTGAAATTGGGATTTGATCTAACTTTAATTCGTGTGATAATATTCTGTTAACCATGCGTGAACGCAGACGAGAATAAAAATGCCATAAATTTGTTGGCGCAATGGTTAATCATGGTAGCATTGCAGGTTGGGAATGTGTCGAGTCCCGGAAAGTCCGGCTCAACAACAATAACCCTGTCTGTCTGACGTTGCTAAAAACCCGGCCCTGTTTAGGTTGAATCATAATAAATGAAATGAAATCTCTTTTGCTAAAATAAGCCTTGGTTCAACGTAGTATTTTTTATAGAACAAAAATGAAAACTAGATGCTATATAACCTATATAGAATCAAACATACTATGCAACAATTCGTGAAGGTTATATATTAACTGTTAGCTTGGCGTATAGAGTCTTAGGTCGACAAATCATTCAACGTTAATAACAGTTTTAAATCAAAAATATTTGAAGCATACGTCAGCAAAATCAACTGTGAAATCTATATGTAAACAAAATTCCAAAAGACAAATCTTGTTTGATTTTATTATTTCTAAATAATAGTCATTGATAAATCGTGTCGACCAGCCGCGAAAACATAAATTCCTTTTGTTAATTCGTCATTATAAATTGTATCACAAGTAATGCGTCCCATAGGTCAACGTGTCTTTTTGGCATTCCTTATTGAAGTTCCATTCATGGGACTAAAAACCAAAATACCGGCGAATAGCAAATAGTTACAACGAAGTCTAGTAAAAGCAACTACACGCAGAAAAGGTAAAAACACCCTAGATCCAACGAAAAAAGCACAGTGAATGGTACCTGACCAACGATGGTAGAAGGATCTACCACTTTTGATCTCCTTCATTTGTTCTTGCAAGGACATTATTTATATTTCATTAAATACTAGTTTCAACCGTTTTTCCTTCAACTTTTAATTTTCAAAACGACACTCGAACATGGAACCGATTTTAGCATTAATCTTAACTTTATTTTTTCGTACAGTCTGTATTGTTTATGTTATATGGTATCGTTTATATTACACAAAGAGATACTGTCCTATCCGGTTTTAGAAAAATAAATAAAAGAGCTATAATTTAGTACTCAATATGATCTAATATATTCAATTAAAGGTTGAAATTAATTTTTAAAAATCATTGAAAAGTTCGCTTTTGCTCACTTACATGTGCTCCGCAAATATCACAATTAATCATTGGCCCATGTACAGCGAATGAACAATCAAATGACGCAAACGCTTCTCTTTGCTTTCAACGTAACTCGATTTATTTAGTATGATGGCGTATTCTAGCTATGTTTCCGAATAAGAAATTATTAATAGCGATATATACATCCCGAATTTCAACAAAAGAAATAAATGTAGAAATAAATGCGCTGTAGTGAATCATTCGTAATCACTGAGTACGAAAAAACATACTTTACTTACTATAATAGATGACATATAACGTCTGATTATAAACTGTTATTTTGATCCAATATGATTATTCTGTTCAACGCTATGTCAGGATATTGCTGTGGTATTTTTACGTATAACAGACGTAGAATTGTTAAACGTTGTTTTATCGCGGTGTCTGATATATGAGTTTATTGCAGATAATCTTGATATTTTTCCTTTCTAATGAGATGATTAAGTACATTTAATGTGGGATAAGGTTGCATGTTTGCCAGTTTACATTTGTAATGCGTGGGGATCAAGATTTTTTAATTAAAATTTGCTCAGAGCAAGGTTGCAGAAGACAAATCATACTTGAAAAGTTTCCTGAAGTCATTAAACACCAAAGAGATAAGTGAAATGCTGGAATAGAAACTAAGAAACCCAACCAAAAGATGTCCTCTGATGCGAGTCGGAAACCCATGCAGATCAACAGGATCAGGAAATAGAGAGAAGGCAAGGAATTCCAAAGTCCAGATATTACCGGAAAACAACTTCCTGCAGCAATTTGAGGGGATCGACTGAAAATCTCGCTCAGATGTCTCAGGAAAGTCTCATAGATATAGCAGTTTTTTTCCATCTCAGCTGCAAAATGCCGTTGTCGGAAGTACCAAGTGGGGCCGGGGAACAAGTGAGAAGACGTTACCTGGAGCTGAGACGAAAGGGCTGAGGGCCGTCGGGGATCCTAGTCATAAATGCCACCATCTGAGTCAGTCACCCTGTAAGGGCGAAATTATGAGCGCTAGTTCTGGCCAAGTCAGTTGCAGCTGAACTGAACCAGGTATCGCGATGGGCCTTGAAATCGCAAGTAATGGTTCAACAGAAACAAAGTTTCCCTTCCTCCAGCATGGGGGCGCACGGGACCGAGAACCACCGGCTTCATGTGGACGCGTCATAATATGTGAAAAAAAACAAGCCAACTGCACGCTAAACAGGGAACATTCCAAAGTTACTGAACTGCTATCGTTTAATCCAGTAACAGATATCTAACCTGGACTAGAGTATGACTCTCTACCATTTCCTGACATTGGGATCAAGTTTTGTTTACCTTCTGTCCACGAGAAAATATCTCCAATCAATATAGCGACACAGATAATACAAAGGTAATCAGCCAATCCGTCGCGACAAGGCTGTGTTATCTTGTGCATTTAGCTATTGTGATGTGGATAGCTTGTTTTGATTTGGTCATGTTCACATTTAACTGTTTGTAGGGAATGTTTGCAACCTGAGTATGAGTCAAGAGTATTAGTTTTATTTTACCTCTGTACTTCCATTCTTGGTTTGGCGCAATTCCCAAAATTGCTACTATTGCAAAACAGTTCAATCCAAATGAGAATTTACGACTTTCCTATCTTGCGTGTGACAACACAGGACGCTTTTTTTTTTAATTCCTCCTGTGTTTTCGGTACAGTCACAGACATGTTGAAACATGCCCGTAGTACCGCGTCTTTCCAATGAGGAATCGGTCAGAATAGTTAGTTCTATATATGATTGTATGAACTTATGGGGTAGTTTAACCAATAATATAGAATCAGGTATTGGTACTTGAATATGTTAAGGGATTTATGGACCACACATGCTGCAAGCCTTCGAGACGCGGTTCATGTGAGGATCATACTAATTGAGTGTTATTTTGCTCTGTAGGAACCATGGTAATGATGTTGGTGATGACCGCACTTTTATCATTAGCATTTGTTTTGGCTATTTTCTAGTCTGTGGTCAAACACAGTCAATTTATAGTACTTAAAATTCGTACACAAAGCTCAAACGCACTAATTGTAATTAAACCTGCATTTTGCGACTCAATTTCAACTGCATTATCGACAGCTTGTAAACAGAAGGTTATTTCCAACCCAACTGTATGTCTATTGAATATTCGAGTGTGTTGCGTTTACAGGCATTAGTAGATTTGTGTGGGTTTCGGGACGCATGGATCGGACACTACCCCGCACAGTCTAGAAAATAGAACGCGATTTCAGTTACACCCCGTAACTCGAGTGGTAGTGCAAAATAATGTTCATCAGCAAAAAGCAATTCATAATTTTTACAAGCCGATGAATACGCGCCAAAGGTTCGGCACAAGATGCGTTGTGTCGTCTTTGTTGACCGTTATAAAAACGACTAATATATGCCCCTCATCTGGCTAATCCAGCCATTTCCTCTCTACAGTTTCTAAGTACTTAAGTTTTTAAATGTGACATTTTTATGCAGTTATAAATATTAATCCGAGGCGACGTCGTGTGTATCGATAGAATCAATTATTTTAAGTTAGTCATTTCGGCGGAAAACTGCCGTCAAATTGTCTATGCCTCGATCATGATGAGATTGTAAAACAAGGAGATTGCATATTTAGAAAAGTGTAATTGTATATATGAAATAGTAGAGCTAGTCAGAAGCATCGTAAGCATTGTAAGTAAAACTAACACTCGTTCTGAAGTATAAGGGACAAAAGATGATGTTTAAAACAATATTTTTGTGTGCAATTTTCTTGACAAGAGAATCATGTGTCTCTACACACATACACAAAAGATTTTCAGACAAATTTTTTCAACAATGAAAATAAAAAGAATTAGTTAGCAATATAACAGTCGCAGCTTTTTGTCGTGTTGTGAGAATATAGTTATATTTTGAATTTAATGAAAAATTAATTATGCGTATAACCAGATGCATGTTTCTACGTTCGAACCAAAAAAATATCTGTACTGTGTCACCGGCAGATTTGCCTCCCCACTAAGATCAAGCCGTTAATGTCATCAATATTTGGAGCGTGCAATTGGTTTTTGTAACGGTCATTAAGTTAATGAAATATGAGTATTTAAAAATTACTACCCTGAATAAAGTCTTCATTGGGTCTTGGACTATGATCTAAGACAAGAATCCAACTACCAAAGCAATAGCCTTATTCAATCATCTTCTTAAGCTCAGTTTAAAATATGAAGCGAGGAGTTTTCATTTACACAGACCTTTGGACAATAATTTTTGATGTATAGATTTTGGAGCTTCGATGCTAAAGTCAAATAGCATTATTATAACAACAATAATAATATAAAAAATGCTAAATTCAAGTAAGACTTTTGCTTCAGAGCAATACCCATTCTTGGCTTAACAAGCTGATTTTTAATGGTGAATGAAAATGCAAAAATGATGAAAAGAACGGCTTGCTGTACCCTACTTTTGAAACTTACCTTCATACTAGTTTTCTTTTCATTGACGTCAGACTTCTCGTGGTGATGATGTGCACTCAACATTCTTGTGTGTGTTCAAGAGACGTGTTTAAATGTAGAATATCAGACTATTAGTTGATATGTTATGTTAATTTACAAACTGATATTTAGAATACAAATATACGATTTAATATCCAGAAATGTATGTACTCTGTAATAAAAAGGCACTTAATCACTGTTCATTGATATTTAATTTGCACCGTATCTCTCATTTTTATAGAACAGTCAGGGGGAAGTTTCGTGGAATCAAAGCGACTTTTACTCCTACAACTTACTTGACTTATTTTCCTGGCGACTATATATTCGAAGCAATTTTACCACCTTAATTGTGTTTCATACTTACTACAAAATTTCTAAATTTTTGATCATACGCTGCAATTGGACTGCACTTGACTGCACTTTACGCGATTAAATGTCAACAGAATATGTTGATTCTACATTTCCCAACAACAACTGTAAATTACTACAAATTTGGACATGTTTCTTAAATCCACTTGATACAAATCCCTGTGTATTATTCAATACCGAAAATAATGAACATCTCGCGTAATTTTGTTTTATTTCAGAATATCGTTTCCGGCACTATAACAAAAATGCAGTGAAATCTCCGTGTTTTGCCCATGATTTGATTTGGTAAGATACAAATTAAAATTTGAATATACTTTTCTGCTAAACAATGAAGGGTTGATAGATCGTGCTGCTCGAGGCGCGGCCGATGAACAGTTCAAACTTTACATAAATCTCCTCAATATGGCAGTTTACAAATTTAGTAATATACAATTACATTGAATGTTCTTTACTATACTTTTGTAGCAGTGTGCGGACTCAATTAAAATTGATTTATTTTTATTGTTACATCGATTGTTTCTTCAACTTGTGACATTTGTCCAATTCTTTCAGTTTATGTATTTCATACACGGATTAGTTATTGATCTTTATGATAACCGCGCAATGTAATGCCTGAGTTATCTATTTTAAAAAACACCGATACGTCACGTAAACAGATTAAATTTGGGACTTTGTAATCACTATACCTCTGTAAACGCAATGACCATTTTAAAAGTATATTGATCAGTACCTGCAGACTGAATGGAATAAATTTCACACATATCATATCGCTATCTATCAGAATGCATTGAGTACCCGAGCATATTTTATGCTCTTTTATTATTATCTTTGTGCGTCCGCAACCTTATTCTTCCTCATCCAGTTTCACTGTTGTGGAAATTATTTATTTTCTAATGACAAAATAAAAAAGTGCCGTACACTTTGGTGGAGCGTGCACGGAAATTGCTGCCTATAATACGGTGCAAAAATGCTATTTCAGGAATTTGGAGTTGATTTATTATTCTACCAATACATTGCTTCACCTACGAACGAATGAAATCGTTAATTATTGAATTTGTTTGTTGAGTGCACAGTATTGGTCAACTATGTATGGACCAAAGAAATACATATTAAATACATTCACAATTTTTAATTATTTTTGTTAATCGTGGGTCAATAATGGTTCGCGTCATCGAGAGCGCGTTCCATTTGTGAATCATGTTTGACAAGATTACACATCCGATTGAAAGGAATCATAGGATCTTACATGTTCTGAATACAAAAGTAATCTATGGTAATTTAATCCAACCAGACAACGAGGCACCAAAGAACAATAATAATTTTTATTTGTTGGTCATTTAAGTGAAACCATTTGCAAATGTACAACGTACGTTTCGTATTGGCACAACAAAAATCTGATTGTCAAACGGAACAATGAAAAAGTATTTTTTTTAATGGAACTGACTTCAAGCAAAGTCGTATCAAACTTTAAACAACGACTAACGGCCAACCCCATGGCAAAGAGATACTTCAGTATATGTGTTACCACCAACTGCAATCTAAGTATTAAACAAACCAAAGATGACAGAATGTCTATAATATCTCTTTTTTTTTCATTTTAGCTATATTTTCATTGAAATAATAGACATATCTCCTATATCACTACTCAAAAGATTCTCTGTATGATAAATTCAAATTTTTCAAACTTGAGAACGAACGACCGGCAATGAATACTTTATGGATGCGTGTACATGCAGCGTGGCAAATAACTTTTGTAACATGTGTTAAATGTTTTTGAAATCATTCAGGACAGATAACGCGAATTGCGCAGTATTGCAGCTGCTCAGCTTGGTATGATGTGTTATACTCTAGGTCGGTGGCGTGTACTTCGAACCTTAAACGGGATGGCGTCATGGCCCGCATTTTTCATTTCCCTAAATAACGCTTGTGATATTCAGGTTATATATGCTAATTTTTCAATTTCGACATCGCTTCTTCATTTTTAGGTTTCAGGGTAATACTTCTCCTGTGTAGTTTCCAGCCGTGTTTGAGGGGAAATCATGCTAGCGAGGTCTTTGCTCAGCGATGGTATGTGAGATTCATATTCTTATAATCTTGCTTCGAGCAAATGTAGATAAATATAATTTCTACCATTTTGGATAATAAACTTATTACTTCACCCAAACACTTACAAGTAACTTGGTTTTGTTCGAAATATATTAAAAAGAATATAATTTCGTTACAATGTTCATTACATGAACCCATTGTTTGAAAAAAATATTTCTTTTTTCCTGTTCGGCAGTTCTACCCAATATATTGCACCCTAGTTTAAGTGTTGAACATGAATAAACGAACCCGATTTCAGAGACTAAAACTCGAGGTTCCCAAACTGAAATATGTACCACTTTGTTTGCTGATATTTTTGATGCTACTTCCGAATAATGTTGAAAGGAAATAATAGAAACAATCATCGGCATCCACAAAATCGCAACCAATATAGCAATGGATAAAACTTGAGGTGGTGTATAGTATCCATTTATTGTATGGTTTATTTTAACAAAGAACTTATTGAAATCAAACCATATCATTCAAGAAATCTTAAAAGTTTTTTGCAACAATCATACAATGTTCACAAGTGATATTGATCATGCTTGTCGATTGTGATTGAATAGTCGGAGAGGCTTCTTCATTGAAGTGCGTACAATTAATCCGAGGCTTAAAGAAGCTTGTGGAAGAAGCAAAGAGATACTACAAAAATCAAAATTTATTTTTTGTTGTTCTTTTCACGGAGCCCACAGCAATTTGTTCTATATTTCAAAACTAATATAAGTCTTTCTGCTGGAGGAATTGTCATTACTTGCTGCATCGTAACCTGAAATATAACATTTCATAGTTTATACATATGAATGAGATAGGATTTGGGACTAATATGGTTATTCGGGTGGTCACATGGCCCAGGGCAGCACTTGCCTATGATTTTTATTGGCAATAAAAAACAATTTATATGCAGCATTGTCGGATGCATTTAAAATGATGAGTTGTAATCGAACAAATTTTCAAACAATTCTATATCGTGAACAAGAATACTAGTACATTAATTTGCATTTGTCAAGTTAGTAGGCCTTACATTGTAACTTAATGTGTCTAATATTTTAGTCCATCTTCTACATGAAAGTTCATGTGCAAAGAGTCTCGCTTTTTAAGCACAGTTTTGAAAGATAAATAAACATCGTACGAACCAATTTGTTATATTATTAAGAGAGGATCTTCTTCATCCAGTGTTGTTGTTTTAAGCTCCAGCACTTCAGCTTTTCGCGGTAGCTTTGGCATAAACATTTTCAACTGCAATTGTGTTCGATGGTTGAAGGGCAGTTTCCCATTCCAGTGAAGTACTTTGTGTCTCTGAATACGTATTTAGTTTCATTGAAGTTTTTAGTTCAATGTATAGAATTGAGCAGCACATGGAAATGTTATAGTCACCTCAGATCCCAAAAACAAATTTAAATTTGTTCAGCCTAAGCTACAGATGAACTGTGGGCGCGATCCAACAGTGACTCGTATATAAAAATGATGATTAAAAAACGTATTTCCTGACCCGGAAGCATTAACTTTCATATAAAGTTTAATGAACGGATATGAGATATTCACAAGCTTATGGAGAATTTTTTTGAAAGAAAATGATTATTTTGTACGAATAGGAATCATAAAATTGGATTAAATATGTAAAATCGTAGCAGAAAAAGAAGATCATGTTGATCCATTAATTGTCACTTATTCTAACACAGTATCTAAAGTGTGGTAAATTATTTTTTCAATGGTGTACACTTAAAGCAATCCTCGGGCAGAAAACTATGTCAAAATAGGTGTTGGCTAATATGATCCTGATGGATCGCGCAGCAAGGCGTAGACCAACAAAATGAATTTTTCTTCTGTGACATAAATAATCAGGAATCTAACCTTCAAACATTTCTTTAATGCGATTTTGGGTTCCTCAGGAAGATTCGCAATAGCCGACATTGTGTTTGGAAAAGTTATGAACAGGATTTCTATCCCATTCTCAATAACAGTTTTCCAAGCCTGTAAATAATGAATCATATTTTTTGTTTTTGTAAATTATTAAATGCAATATGAATTAATAGAGTTATAAGGGAATAATTTTTCAAATCCGCTGTTAGATGAAGCAGATGTATTATAGGTAAAATCCCACCATTGTAAGGCGGTCAAGGTTTAAATTGTGGCGAAATTATTGCATAAAAAAAACAAAGATTGAAAACTATGATAATGCATTAATCATTATGTACCTCAAATGCTTCATAAACACTCCATTGATCATTGATATATTCCGGTGTTAATACTATAACAACGCGGTGGCATTGACCGAGCTTTGCGAATATACTTTCTGCTTTATCTGGAAATCAAATTTAAGTTGCTATTTATTTAACAAAAATATTATTTAATATTTGATTGGTACAGTTGGTTTTGTACAGGGAAAAATATATTGATAGAAGGCTCGAGCTCTTACGTCATAGTCTACATGAAAACAATATCCCCAGAAGGGCAAGCGACGTGTTTACCTAAATGTAAAGTATGGGCGGACTTGCATTTTGTTAAAACTACGTTTATTTTGTGACATTTCTTGCAGTTATAGCATAGTACGTTATGGTTTGAGTAACGAATAATATGTTTATCTAATTAATTGTACTGAATCCTAATCTATATTGACTGAGTTGAAAGCGTATACCGTGCGCAACATTTTTTTTTGCGTTTGTTTGGTAAACAGAATAGTTTATTCACTGCGTAGATAAGTTCAAAATATATCAGTAAATGTGTGTATTAAAATATACCCCAAACCAACAGCAAATAGAATGGCTCACTAATTTTTCTTATTGGCCAGCAGAAATCAGATTCGAGAAATCAATATTTATTACATTCAAAATATCATTTCCGACCTTATAAAGCTTTGGATTCTTTTGAAGATATAGCAAAAACAACACAGCAGTTTTGCATTTTGCCATCCAAACCTTAAGAAACAGGGTAATAAGACGCCTCGTAAACAAGCCCTTTGAGGGGTAATTACACAGAAAAATGACGTGGAATTACGGGATTTCAACATTAAAAAATTCACTTGGAGATATTGAAATTAAAGTTCCTCTTTTCCCTCTAATTGGATGTAAATGAAACGCGTCGGCAAAGGCGCGATCTCTCGACAAATGTATACTTGGCGTAAATTTCATCAAAAAAAAAAAATGAGAGATTGAAAAATATAATTACTGCAAGTGAATGGTAATTTTTTCCTTACATTTTTTGTTACAATAATTAATAACCTTTATTTGCCACTGCTTGAACGTTTCGGCATAAATTTTTCTAGTTAGTTAAGTTGATTCAGGAAATCGCAAAGAACTGCTTTTCATCCACAACATAACAAGAAAAATATAAAAGAACGTAAACCAACGCAGAATTAGATTGAACTCGGAACAGTATTTGATATCGACAGTTCACTATAATAATCAGGAGTCAGATGCTTAAATAACAAATCGTCATTTTTAAAGCGTTTATCTTGATTAGAAGACAAGCAAATTTTATATGGGCTATAAATTAGGCTTTCCGTGGCTGTACGCTTTATTAAAGTGCAAATAGTGCTATCTGCCCTGGACAATCACTTTATAAAATCGATATGAAACTGTACTTACATTGTTCAGAACCTATCTCGCGGCATTTATCAAACACTGGACCTCTAAGTTGACTAGAAAGATGAGATATGAATTCACCTAGTTTAGGTGATCTCTTGTAATACGTGTCTCTGTTAAAGTAGTATGCGAGATAGACAGTGTATTTCTTAGTATCTGTTAATGCAGAATGAAATTTTGAAAGTGTTTTAATTGATAATATTAAAATATTTTTAAGCCAACTTTGAGTTTTGCAGATGTTCGGTTCCTTCAAATGCACCAATGGCCTCAACAAGACGATTTTAAATATTGCAAACTAATAATTTATATACACGAACGGTACATTTTCTGTACATTTGCTAAAATTTCATAGTTTTGTATTTAAAACAAAAAGTTTTCGAAACTAAATGGCAATATCGCAATCGGCAATTTGGAGAAAGGTTTAAGATGAATAGGGAAAATAAAGCGCTTTGTTTTCCATATTTTTGTCATATATCAATTCTACTTGAATTTACAAATTAAAATTTTCCAATTTTATTCTATAAAGACAAGCCACAATTACATTACAAGGTAATTTACATAATATTTGGCTTCTTTTGACAAAACAAAGTTTAGGATTGGACACGCATGAGGATATCATGATTTTGTTGATTATATACTGAAATAGTTGATCAAACAATATGATAGTGTGTGTTTTTGGAACTCTCTCTCAACATTCGTTTAAAATCCACAACCACAACCTGTCGCATGAATTTACTTGAAAAAACTTGAATAAATTATACGTTACTTTAATAAAAGTATTATCGTTGATTTCTACAAATTTCGAAGTATTTTTGTGTCAAATTCTAAATTTTTCTTCATGAGAGGTAAATGTAGAATTTGTATTTCACCTTTTTCTTCTGCAGTGCAATATATAAACCAAAACCATTTCAATTCCACTCCCCCGAAGACAAATAGCATTATGGCAAATAATGGGATTCCAGAAACCATCAATATAGATAACATCAATACATAATTATGTCTTTTCAGGTTTTCTTCTGTATTTTTTGTGAGAAAAAACGTTCCAATAGCTGCAATATCATTACGATTAATCTGAGCACGGTATGCACCAAAATCCGATTCCTGGACGTTTCTGTAGGAAATTTATGAAAGACGAATTTTTAAGTTGAAATCTAAATTTTTAACCAAATGAAATTATACAACTTTTGTTTTCTTTATACTTTCGTCTTACTTTAATACAAAATGACCACAATTGAAAGAAAAAAGGCAGCGTCTGTGAGAACCAGTCCACATTTGTTAATATGCAAGATATATTATATTAGCAAGAATTTTATAAAATCAGAACAAATTGGTATTTTGTTTTCCTAAAAAAAGCAAACTGAATATATAACTAAATAATTACCATATTCAATGCAAATTATAAAGAAAAAGACAAAATAATTGTCTTCAAAAAGATGCCCAGAACTTAAGAATCGAAGGAATTCTATATTAAAAATTTGGGAACTAGCTGTAAACAGTTTCAAGTGTTTCATTTGAAAAAATACCTCCAATTCAATTTTCAAAAGCACAGTCAGTAAACAAATCGTATTTCCATGAATTTCAGAAAGCTCTACGTCTATTGAGCTTAATTACATACTTTTTATGATTTATTTTTGTTTTATTTTATTTTCGTTTGCAATCAAGTTTCCCCTAATCTAGGTCGCATCTATCACAGAATGCACTATAAGTGGAAAACGTCTCAAATCATTGATTGTCACCTATACGCTTGTGCATTCCATAAATCTTTTTGAACAGATTCACCCTAACCAAAGCCCTATACCAATAGTTACTTATAGAGGGTCAGGGTTAGTGTTGTTGGAAAGTTATGCTCTTTTAGGTACGGTATAGTTTATCCAAGTCTTTACTCCCTGGACATGGTGCTGGGCATTGAATTAACGAGCCAGACTCGGTATTCGGACCCGAGGTCTTCAACTAGCTATGCCAATATGATAACCAGTACGCTACTACGCCCACTTCTTACCTTATGATATAGTACATTGTCAATGAAGTTTTTTGTTGTTTCAAATCTTCTTCGGATGGTAATCGATAAAAACATTTTTCTACAGATTCATCAATAATGTTTCTGTAAAAGATATAATATTAAGAACGATCCATGATTTGAGAATTTTTTCGGAAATATTTGTCAATAGTTTCTTACTTGAAAGAGATGCAAACGTGATTACTTGTAATTATGATGCATTTGATAAAAACAAAACACTAAAAAAGCTTTATTAGGAAAATTATGTCTGTTGATGGATGGCGCCCACCGAGATGCACCGGACCGGACCACGCTTTGCTGGATGCCTTTTATCAGTGACCCACGACTGACAAAATAAATTTGATTTGAAAAAATGGAAAGTCAGGAAATGAATTATACCACTGCGTACTTGCGTGGATCATATCATTGGATAAAGGGGGGAGCCGTATCGCATGAATAATAAAATATAATAAATAATAAAAAATAATAAAAAATAAAACATCCAAGGTCTTTTTTATTAATGTTTTCTAAAAGCAAATCCAGAAACTTACATAGCGTTCAATTATTGGCAAATACCTGACGCCGAATGAGCATCTGCACTCTAAGAAGAGAATGGAAGTGAACTCAAATAGTAAAAACACAAATAGTCCCAAATGCTCTGGGAAAAAAGTATTATACTTACAACTGACACGAAAACCTAATATTTGTGGAGTTTATCATACCACGATTGGCGTATGAAACACAGGATGAATATTTATCCTTATAATCGACTTCCCCAGTGGTGTTTAACTGTATAAAAAGAAATCTGTTTTAATTTTTGCAGCGTTATAGTATATATTGTTTTGCTTAACTTTTTGAAGACATTTCATATTTGTAACGTTTTAATAAAAGTACTAGCTACCTATTGCGTCAAAGTGCACACCCGGCAATACCTTTAGTATTATTGGTGGAACATCTCCTGTTTGAGTCTCAGTACGTTCGGCTAATGAATTTATTTTCGCACGTTAGTCAGACTGTAGAAACCAATAAATACGAAGAAATATACACTCAAAAACTAGAAATTGTAGTAAAGAAACAAAGTTGATAACAATACTGTTTATAAGTCGATAACAGGGAAATACAACATTACATATTTACATTAAATAGATACAAAATATAATTGATTTTTTGGTATTATTGAAATTCACTCTGAACAAAGCAAGAAGAAGCGACCGAAAGAAACCAACTAAAGGCCACTTGGGTGGTCAAGAGCTATTACAAGGTGTATTATAAGCAACTCTTGTTGGAGCGGAAAACATTTCAAACGGACTAAATCGCTATAGTAAGGTGCAGTGAGCGGTATCTGTCTTGGACAATGATAAAATCATACACCACTCCTTTTTTTTCACTTTAGTTGCCTCTCACTACACGCAGGAAATACTATAGAACTCTTTTTTAAAGTCGTACTTACTTACAAAGCTAAAAACTGTGGGGAAGGTTCAAAATCATCAACGCTGTTATGAAATAGCAGTGTTGATGGCTTTGAAGCTTTTTCGGTCCTCAAAAAAAACATCATAAACATTTCGGGCACCCGTAAGAAATTCTGTCAACCTATAGATAAGAATGGGAAGTATACAATAAATCAAATTATCCAATTTGACATTTCAAAATTCGAATAGATAATATGGTAGAATAATTTTTTACCATTATGAAATGTATTTTTTCAAAAAAGTATAAAAGTTCTAGAATTACTTGTTTTCGAGCAGATTTTGTTATGTTTTCGATTATTTTCTCCTTGTTAGACCGAAGAAATAACTTACGAGAGCTTAATCGATGGAATTCTTCTCCAAATAATTTTATGATTCAGAGTTTATCTCTCAAACCACGTGAATGAGAGTATACAGCTACAGGTTATAATTCCTGATTTGGTAACTAATGAGCGAAAACATTACAAACAAAACTGGCTTTGCTCAAGGCGATTCAATCATTTGAGCGATTATAGAAAATATTATTAAGTAAAATATGTTGGTTTATTAAATATATAATTGCAGTAATCATACTTTGTCAAAACTTCCAAAAAACGAAATACGAGTTTCTTTTCCAACTCCCGCGTCAATGTGACAAGTGATTGTTACGTCACTACCAATTTTTGCTCTTCCATCAACGCAGGATATTGTGATTTCAGTGGAAACTTTTTCTGAAAAAATCACGGCACATAAATTATATATAAATATATAAATATATATTCCAGAAAAGTATCCAGAAAACATGAAATATTTCGCATTTTACCACTTCTAAATAGCACCTTAATTATTCATTATAGTACTGACAATATTATGTTATTGAACATATTTATTTTATTTTATTGAAATTCACTTTGAGCAAGTCCGTAACCAGAGCCTAAACGGAACAAACTAATGGCCAATTACTAGAAAAGAGCTACTAAAAGACTTAGTACCAGCAACTGCACCCTAAGCGAAAAACATTCCCTGGGTGACCATATACCACTTCTTTCTTTCCTTTTTGTCGCCTCTTACGACATGCAGAAAATACGTTGAGAATATTTCTAAAGCCCGTACCTACAGGGCTAGAATATGTGGAATTATCAGAAACAAACAAGGATAAAATTAATTTTTTTTAAACTTAAACGTTTTAATTTGTGTAATTTGTAGATTTTGTCGAATAAAGGGTAAAATACAAATACTCGAATGAAAATATCATCGAGATTTTAAATGTCATCACCATCACCACCACACCCCATAATTGGTAGAAAATGTAAATTTAACAGATATATATAACAATGATCTTTAAACAACATATTGCCAAAGAACGGTTATGTCTGTGCTATTTTTATTCGTAATACATAATTTTTCAACTGACCTTTCACACAAATATTATAATGAATTCTGTATCTTTTCATATTATTATGTTCTACAACGCAAGTATAAATTCCTGGATTTGATTCGTAGGAAATTTGGGGAACTACCTAAACAAAAGAACAAAAATGGATTTTGCAATACTTTCTAATTGGAGGAGTTATTTGAAAATGATGGCTGAGATGGTCATAATGTTCGCCAAACTAAGAATTATTAAAGGAGTCTACTGACTAATGACCTGAAAAGAGAAACTATACAACAATGGTATAACCTAGTTGGAGCATTTTACTTTACAAGTAAATGAAGTATTCTTGTATCAAAATCAATTTAACACTAGGCCGTAACTAGCGCCTACAAGTGGGATACGAACGGTCATTTTTAAGGCAAAGAGAGAGAAGGGAACGGTATCTGGCCATGGTGAGAATAAAACCACAAAACGGAGAAGCATCGGGTAATTAAATTCAGAACTTAGTTCAATTATTTTAATATTGTTTCTCAAATAAATAACAAAAGGACGATTCTTTTGAAAAATGTCAAGTGAAAAATCTCTCCGAAGCAGCTCAACAAAAAAGTTTCAAACCAGATTGACATTTCACCAGCTCTGAATAAATACTGAAGAGTATATATTAAAATAAAAAAGGCAAATTTATCTTACTAATATAGGTGATCCACTCATCATTTGGACATTTTGTGGAAGTTCTTTTCCGCAATTATAAAGCCAATATATTCGAGTAGTGTTTGAATTCATCGCCTCATGATTAACAAGTTCCATCGGTGTTTCAGAGCACCTGGAACTAAACAAAAGATATGAATCAAATAAATATTGCATTGTATTTTAAGCTAAAAACTTTTTAAAAAATTGAATCTTTACATTCGGGTTTGTGAGTATCTGGCCTAGACTATGGCAACAATAAAACAAAAAAATTGTTTACTTATTTTAAAATCCTTTTTTTGCAAAGCAATGCTTACCATCACATGAGCCTCTAAATGTCGAATGCACAAATTTTTCAACGTCATGTGTAGAGGATTTTCCGAGATTTTCTTCGCAAGTTTCATTTTTGAATTCTGTTGGTTCAAGAGTGAAATACTCTATCCAGCATGAGGATGCATTCTAATATAATAAAAATAAATTTAAATCAACATGCTATTTGTGTGACAGTCTAATAAACTGTAACAAAAAAATGCAACAAAACCACTGGTTTGGCGTCATTGAAAAGAAACAATCAAAATTGGCTTTTTTTGGCCGAATATGGGGTGTTGATGGAAGGTGAAAATTTCTTGATTTTTTTGATAGTTGTAACAAGTTATAATAGAAGACAATGATCTCATTTTAGAAGCGATTCGAATATAATTCAAATTCAAAATAATTCGGTTTTATCCAGCGCTAACCTTGACAAGTAAATTGTAAAATTTACTGTTTATATCGAGTAATTTATATTTCTAACGTAGTATTTGTTTCGTTCAATAGGATTTATGCCAAGCATGGGCTGTTGATAGACCACCTCGTTTGGCGCATTTCCATAACTGTTTACAATAGACAGTTGAATTGATAGATTAATTTAAATCAGCTAAGTAAACGGCCTGTCGATGGGGTCAAATTTAATGTTTTTGTGCCACAGTACTTACAGGGTTTTGCCCAGTCAGAATAACTTTGGAACGCCAAGCTTCATCAAGCGTTGGTCGCCGATGGAATACGTTGCGAGGCGGGCACGATCCGTGGCTTATGATCATCGAAATAAGACCTCTGTTTTGGTTAGAACCGTTTTAAGCTGCAATTTTTTGGTTGTGGTCGTTGAATAAACCAGAAAGAATCATCAACGGGGAACACGTAATGCACTGTACAAGTTTTAATATATAGCAGGTGTGATTAATGCAATAAGAGATTACTTGTATATCTGCTCTGTACTTTGTTGGTGTAAATTCATCAATTGTATCGAATTTATATCCGACTTGATCAGTAGGTTCAAAATCTCCCTCAAACAAAGAACCGATAAACGACGTGTTGGAAAGAATAATACCAGATTCGACTTCTGTGATCTGACACTGGAATAAAAGTTAAAAAATTTTTCTCTAATTTAGAGTTATAGTAGATTTGATAACATGATAATAATAATTATATAAGAGCAGTTATTTCTGAATGGTCAAATATGTGTTTCACTTCATCAAATTAAATAAAAATTGACATAAAATGCCTATGTCTTTGGCGTGAATACAGAAGAAAGGGTTAGGTCTTCCTAATTCGTATATAATGTATACACTTGACTGAAAAAAATCAGAAAATAAACTATATTTAGATTCTTTTCAATCTTACTTTATTTTGTTGAACAATAATCCTTATAACAACCTTTACATACAACTACGTTTTTGTTTCGGTAAAAACAATTCAAAAATTACGAGAAAGGTAATTAACTAGCATATTTTAGATCGATATAAAATATTGATATCGAAAAATTTGGTCGATCTATAATACTACGAAATTGTTAAAAAAAAAATTTTAAAAAAACTTTTTTTTAATATTTTATTAGGACATTTTTTTTTTTTCTTACCGTATATTCTCCATAACTTTCTAAATCATATTCATAATCCACTGATTCAAAAACATTCACACAACTGTACGTGAACGGCCATCCATAATATACTTTGAATGTTATTGTGTTGTTTATTGTGTCCTTGCAATCTGAATATAGATAATAATCCGTAAACAAAAGATTGTCATACATATTTAGTTGAGATTGTCTCGCAGACGTGATCAATCATTGACTCGTGCTTGACAAAATGAACTCTTAGTTATGAATATTTGAAAAAATTACTTTACGTAGGAAAAATCGACAAAACTATAGGAAGTCAAATGGAAATTATAATATCCGAACAAAACTTCACCTCAGATATTATTTATTTTCGTATTTGACATATATTATTTCACCTAAGTCAGTTGCGGTTAATTGAAATTCCTCATTTTTGAGAAAGATTTATTGGGAATAAACCTTTTATTTCTTTTATGTTTCTCACAATTGCATTGTATGAAAGCTCATCAAAAATTTTTATGAGAAGTTTTCAATTTACTTCAACTGGATGCATTTTTCAAATTGTTGGTAGACTGGTAGACTTGCAGGTATTTGGTCATTTAGTCTGTATGAATTACCCTGGGCAGGATATAACGAGCCAGAATTGTCAAGGCTCGAACTAGAGAATTTTAAACAACATTATAACAACTTGACCATCGCTTGAAATGTTATTTTGGTTTCAATTGACGGCATTTGTAAACTATATTTTGTAATGTACGGGGACCTCACATTACGACATGCATACACAAACATAGTGAGTATAATATCAAAATATACTGTTACAAACGTGCAGTAAGTTCATTTCATTGCAAAATTAGTATATTTTTGTAATCCGAAAACGAATTGTTCACATTTTTTTGCCAAATATGGTGTATGATGTTTACTAAAAACAGAGTGTGTAAAAGCCGATTCTTGGAATTACAGCTGATAATGTCTTGGCAATTGCCTTTGTGTACGGTCAGTGGTGACAAAATTCAAGCCAAAATATTCTGTAACTTACCATAAATGTGATTATACCTTACGCAAATTCATCAGCTATACATGTTTTATTGTGCATAAGTAACATTTGGATCGCGCTAATGCTTAACAAAATAAAACTCACATTTTGGATCTACTGAGGATGGGCAACGATGGATTAACCTCTTACGAACATAATTACGTGAGGACACATTTAAAAAATTTGTTCTTTGTATACCGGATAATGTAATTTTATTTATTTTATTCGTAGAGCTTATACCTTTGATAATTCACTATCACACTCTGCTTATCTATTCAAGCAAGTGTTTTTATCTTATTTCAGAAGATACAATCGTATGTAATTGGATTCGACATATGTTGGTTGTGGCAACATTGACATTTCAAATCGTATATTTTAAAATATCCGCGGGCTGCGCGCGCATTTCTTTTTGTTACGTTCAATGAACCTTGTGCTGTTCCAAATACTATCAATAGAACAGACCAAATTTTATTAAAAAGTTTACTGTTTTTTTTTTTCGAATTAGTTAATTAGTAAATATATTCTAACTAGCGAATAATACTAGCATAAGTGAAAGCTAAGTATCTGTATGTGACATTAAATCTGTTAAAAAAATCTGTAAGCAACTAGCAATAAAGTGCGCCTGTGAGTCTCAACTTTTGATAATTAGGTTCAAGCAACCCAATATTAGTCTTGGCCCTAGTGCTAGACAAAGCTAAATCATTTAAAATTTAAATATAATTAAATCAGATCGTATCACTATTATTTTTTTATGAAAACAAGTCCACTGGTCCTGCAACCAACATTTAAAGCTTTTAGAAATACTTAATTAGCTCATTTTAATAGAAAGTAAACTTGAAGGCTTTTACGTTACTTTTTTGATAAAATTTACTTTCAGCAAATTTCAAAAAAAGCGTCAAATATGATAGATCTAACATATTTTCTTTGGATAATGTCAACACTGAGCATGTCCGTCTAAGAGTGGCCTCTGGTACAGGGTCTTGATCAGGGTCTTCTACTGCAAGAAGTAACTCTAGAAAGTTATAATTCACGCACTGAAATTAAACATAAATTACTCACCTTCTGCAAAAGAAGTTTTCGCTATGAACAATAAAGTAATGTAGACTTTAAACATTGCTTCAGAATTTTCTTCGTTTCTCGATTTATATTTTTTCAATCTACTAATTCATTGTTCCTAAATCTAATGAATGCATACAATAATCTATAATACATCTCAGCCTACTCAACGCATAACATATAATTAACATACCATAAGGCAAGAAGAAACGCTAAATGAAATCGCTTATACGACAATGGGCTAAATAAAATATAAATTCAGAAAATTTATTGCGGGAAAGCATTCCACTCGGTAAAACTGGTTATACTGTTTTTTGAAGTATAAATCATTGATTAACGGCGCGGTCCATCTGTGGCTTATACTCGACATATTTAAATTTTGATTGGAAAGGTAGGTTCTTTATTTCCTCGTCCAAGTAAAAAAAAGTGTACAATGTTAGTGAGTAAAATAAATAAAAGATCGTGCACGTAATATAGGAAGAAATGAATAAAAAAAAATTGATCGCATGAAATGAACGGTGATTGCGCAAAAACGGTAGGAGGTCATCAAGTCATCAATCATAAGCAAAGCAAGTAAAAGCAATTAAATCTTACTGCAAAAACAAGAAACACACTAATAGATTGCCATTCTTGTTTATCATTAATGACCTTTTTTTAATTTTCGATCTGTAAGTAATTCAGGGCCCCAAGAGATGTGACTAACGTTAGATTTCTCATAAACCCTAATATTTATATTATTGATCCCAAATATTTATACTTTGAGGTTGGTCGATTTAAATATTTCTTCGTAATCTTAATGAATATTGGATTGTATATTGGAAGGAAATGACATTTTTGCTTCAAAAACAATAGGTTTTCTTGGAAATTTTTATTTAAAACGTAAGGAGACATTACTGAATTTGCAGAATATTTTTACTCCCTTTTTTATCCATGTAAATGTAGATTTATATTTTTTGAATGCCTTGTCAATGGAATAATAAAAGCAACATCCAGAAACGCTGAACTTTGAAAACAAAAATTGTAAAAAGAATATTCAGATAAATTATAAATATTATTAATTCAAATTATTAATTTATTTATTTGAAGACGAATCGATCGCGAATGTGTAGGATATATTATTCCACGAGAGAACCATAAGCAAACCAAACGTTGTAATTTTGTTTTGTCTACCAATTATCACATACTTAAAATTGAGGTCAGGAGAAAATCTTTGGAATTGGTCACGATCAATTGTAGCGAAATTTATTTTGATCAAAATGCAGGAGAATATACACAGAAGTGCGATTAATTGGTAGCGCACATACAGCAGATGGAAATGATTTGAACAATTTGTCGTATTGCCCAATCGAAGAAAATTCTAAAAAAATATTTTGTTCAATTTGTGTCATTGGTGGATGGGTTCGACAAGACGCAGTCCATCTGAGGCGCATACTTGAAAAAAAATCGGATGATGTAAAACAACGCCTGGATAAAAGCCTTTCCTATATGGACTGCTTCTAATAATATTATCGCCTGGATACAAAGTTTTTACTATATGGAGTAAAGCAATGGTAAAAACCTTTATCATATGATAAGAGATAATATTCATACTTAATTAAATTACACATATGTTATGGTATATATATATATATATACATATAATATATATAAATCATATTTATTTCCAGTTTTCGTGACAGTTGTTTTTAGACCATGGAGTAAAGCAAGGTGCTTAAAAACCTTTATCAAATGATAAAGAGTCAGATAGAAAATATAGTCATACACTTAATTAAATTAGACATATGTTGGTGGTGGGAATTATTTGTGGAGGAATCGGATATACATGAATTAATGATATATAAATCATATTTATTTCCCTTTTTCGTGACATTTGTTTTGTCATGACCGGAAGCAGAGCAATAAAGCAACCTGATCGACTGTTTAAACTCAATGAAAATGTTTTTTGGAAGGTTTTTAGCAATTTACATCCTATATGTATATACGATATGTGTATATGCTTATATTATAAATTTTTAGTGAGATATAAATTCTAAAAACAAATTATCTTGTCATAGTGATTCCTTTTTTTCGGCGAACATTTTGAAAAAACAACCGATAAAGTAAAATCTGAAGTTGGTAATGCCAAGAAATCGAAGACAAAGATATTTTACGATAGTCCAGAATTTAACTAGTTAACTGATTAAATATTGATATCAACGACTTAAAATGACGACACATTCAACGTTTCAAAACAGGTCGAGAATTGAATATTTCATATGTCAGGCGATTTAGTTGTCTACGAAGAAAGAATCTTTTGTTTATGTCTAATGGTGTCTATTACTAAAAAAAATAAATTACTTGCTTTCTGCACTTTCCAAAAATAATAAAATAACGCAGTCTTTAATGATTATTTTGAAATTTCCATCGCATCTGAAAACTTTTATCCTAGTCATCGAATGTTTCTAGAACTATGAAATGAATACAAATGAATTATAATATATCGCATGCCACGATAGCCTAATGATTAATAAATTCTCGTATACTACTTGAATATACCAGAAAATCAATCTCAGCAATTTTGGAAACACTACACAAAATATCCAACTACGAAAACATTAAATTAAATAGATGTAGAAGAAAACAGCGACCAATATATAAATTATTTATTGTTCAGCCGATCGTTCAGCCGATAGTTCAGCCCTTGCGACACAACCTGTCATTGACCCCTGTTCAACAAAATATGTTCAACCAATATAAATTTGACTGGGTACCATCTGTTTTTATAGAAAAGTGAAATTTTTAACAAAATGTAAAATGCGAGGAGGCTCAAATAAATATTTCTTATACAAAAATTGGAACGAGCAAATATAAGTGCACTACATTATTCACTATGCTGGCAGAATTCCCAGAGTGAACCCAAACATTTATACTTATATTCAACTGAAGCTATGATTAATTCTATCATCGTGTTTTAGTCCATCGGTATTTTATGATTACATCAATATACATTAGCGAAATTTTATTGGGAAGAAATATATTCTGCTTCAAAGGGATAATCACTTATGGTGAAAAGAAAAAAACGCAAATTATTCAATTGAAATAGCTTAACCACGATGCGCAGAATTCGTTTTGGTAACATTGAAACCAATTGAAATAAGATACACAAACATAAATTTTGTTACATAAATGTAAATTTTTTCCTTCGCAAATATTTTACACTGAATTATGACTGAGTATATGAACACATAAACACTTGAAATCGTTTCAAAATACACTAACAATGTACTATGTTTATCAACTACTAAATCATTTTTCTGCGTCGAATAACTCACTTAAATATCCCGCTTGTCATGCTTCAGTGCATTGATTCGTTCAACCGTACATTTGAACGTAACATCGAAATAAAATCGTTACGTTCTGCTTCAATAGTTATGGTACAATCCTAGCCAGAAATATATTGACCAAGATGCTTTCGAAAAAGTTGAGCCTAATTGCTAATTGCTGCTGCATTGCCGTTAATAATACTGACAATATCTCTGGTGATTTGCCGAATGCAGTTATCCAAGGTTTGATCACATGCGATTGACTCAACAAAGCAGTTCCCGCCCATATTATGGCAACACTGTTAAAAATGCAATAACACCACAAGACAGTAATTTTACTTGGCGGTATGCGTAGGCGCGGAACATCAACGGCCCATAATTTGCATAAATCTTAACAACATGGCGTTTTTATTATTTTTGGAAATATGCAATTACTGCAAATGCAAATGAACTTTTTTAAATTTACTGTATGGCGATATTTTACTGTACTTTTAAAGCAAATATTTTCGATTTGTTTACGCCATATTTTAATTTTACATATTATGTTTAAAGCGATACTTTGATAACTTTTCTATAGGTATTAGTATAACTGTTGGACATAGATTCAGTTTACTATTAATAAAAGTCACTTTAACCAAGGCCGGTGAAAACGAATCAAGTATTAACCACTTACATCAAAATACTAGTTTGAAAAGTGGACTGGACCATTATAATATTGTGCAAGAAATGGCATCTTCCCCGGAAAAGGAAAAGACCATCCACCACTTCTATATATCTCTCACGTCGCTTCTAAGGATAAAAAAAGAAAGGCGTTTGGACAATCCTGAAACCCGGTTCTGAGATTTAATTTAAATTTTTCAGCAAAATATCTTTATTCACATTTCATTTTAATTTTATCGGCATATTACGTTTAAAAAAGCGATACTTTGATAAATTAATTTCTATACATAGGTATCGGAAGTAATTCATCTCATATTCGATAAAAGATGCGCACGAAACCTTTTGATTCCTAGAGTAACGGGCAGATTTTAAAGTTCCGCCAATTTATTGCACTGTTGTCCATGATTTATTGATAGATCCCGTCTTTGTAACAAAGAAACACCGAGACATATTAACGACAAACAACCTATGAGTCAGGAAAACATGAAACTAATAATCAATCACTATGTTTTAGGCCTCAAATTAAAGCGAAACCAATAATTCCTAAATATTAAAAATGTGGACTGGACTCAACATTATAAATATTTTGTGCAAGAAATGGCAATCTTCCCCGGAAAAGGAAAAAAAGACTATTTCTTAAAATTCAACTTGAAGTTCTTTATATTTTGCAAGCTGAAATTCCGAGTTTCTCCATACACTGTTCAATTCCGAAAGCTCAACTGAAATTGATTTTAACGTCACACCATCCTAGCAAATCGTGAAATTGTTTATATTCAATATAACCTCGATTTTAAATTGGTAGTAGCGAGCAATCTACTCAATTGATTTTAACAACTTTGCAAAAAAATGTTAAGTATTTAGCGGTGAAAACCATTCTTAAAGTACGGAAATATCTTTTCTCCCTTTCTAAGAAATTGATAACGGTATAGTCTATTCATATGTCTATATTAACAGCACTGTGACAAAAGTATAGAAAATTGACCCGTCACTTGCAGTAATTGTATATTTCCTAGATGAGAAACCGTCTTGTGAAACGATTTATGCCGAGTATGAGCTGTCAATGGACGCAACTCGGCGGTGTGTGCAAGCAACGGTCCAATTGGCTTTGAAATGCGATTTTTTAATAATTAGTTTAATCTAAATATCACGAAAAAAAATTACTGTCAAAAAACGGCAACTTTACTGGATTTTTGTGACAACCACAAATCCAAATACCATACGATTATAGATTAACCGCAATAGTATAGGCACGTGCATATACATATTTTTATATTTACATACAAAATGATTTCAAACCTTCAAATACCTAATTCTAAATAATAAAATTTGATGATGATGTCATGTTCTATTGTTCCGAAATATCAACAAGTAACAAAGTATCTCCACACCTTGTAAAATTGATCTTTAAATTGGTGCTTCGGTGTACCAGGTGATGACGAACGATTAAGTGAATCATCCAGAGAAAAGTCCGCAGCTAGAGGCCAAATGACACGCATAAAGAATGTAATAAGGACTTAAATAAACTTTCCGTATGGCCAAAAACGCAATAATATTGAAGTAACCAAGTTAAGTAAAGGAAAGAAGTTTCATCTAGAATAAATTGGTTTTCTATTTTACGTTATTATTATTATTATTATTATTATTATAGTTTATTGTGTCTAAACGAATCTAATCGTAATGTTCTTAGAATTCGTGACTCTTTTACAGAGAGACACTTTTTAGTTTCTAATTTCAGTTTACTAACTTTAATAAAATACAGCCAAATTGAACTTTAAATTGGTAACCTCGGGGACATCATTCTTTGATGCATAAAAATGATTTAAGAGCCTTACCATTTCACCCTTTTCATACCGACAAAATAGAAGACTACCACTCGTTGAAACTAAACTAGTGTATATCGGTAGTAAGGCATCTCATTCTTCAAGCTGTCAGATCAGCTGTCAGATCATACCATACAGAAAATTTTATCTTTCCAAGCATGCACCATAGATGACCCTCGCTTACTTAACAACCGATACGCACACAAAATTGTTTTGTCAGATTATGGCTCTCCTGTCCATAATTTATTGGTATACATACGAAAATCAATAAAATCTCAATATTAAATTTTAAAATACGAACAAAAATACCAATTATACACTATTGAACAGTCCTAACTGCTCATCGAAAAAATAATAACACAACCAGTTCTATTTTGCCCTAAGAAAGCATTCCGAATTAGTTCAAGTAGCTTAAAATAGACAAACAGTGGGTCTAGATTTTTTATGTTTGAGAAGATTTTGCAATACACTTTTAAATTATTCAATTTGTAGTTGCAAGCATGCGTTTTTTCTTCTGTTATTTAAAATATTTTAAAAAAAGTATCTAAAAATAATTTCATCGAAATTCGCCCTCCTCAAAACCTAAAACCACTGCGGAGTCGGAGACCTGCTCCAACATGTGTCACACCAGCAAGTGCTCTGAGTATGGTAAACCATCTGAGAAATAAATGATCTGCTATAAATGGATACAGTGAGCGGTTAGGTCACACATTCCCCGCAAAACGATGATTTTTTTTTATTTCTACTGTACCGCAACCACAAACGGAAATATCATATAAACCTATACAAACCGCAAAATAGACTATATATACGCATAAATATTTTATATTTGCATACAAATATGCTTTTGACATCCGACAAGATATCCCCTCAATAGTAAAATTTGATAATGAGAGAAGCCATGGAAAACGCATAATATATGTGCTACGTAAACACTTAAGGCTTCCGTAACGACCTATTAATATTCGAATACCAGGATTGGGGAAATAGAATAACCAGGACTGTAAAAACGTTTTTTCGAGTGAGTATTTGCACTCGCATTCTACTTCAAATATAATTGCTAATTTTGAGAAAATTAATATACAATATTGTAGTTTGTATATACAACAGTTTTCGAAATTAAACGTGTACCACAATGACACAACTCAATATAAAATGACATATAAAAATGCAACAGTTACAATTAAAAGTAAAATATTACTTTGTTCAAATTATTTTCGCAAATACTATTTAATATTGACTTGTTACTTTACACTCTGTGAATATCATGTCAGAATATTCTTTCTCGGATATACGAATACGGATTTCAAAGTAGTTGAACTTTGAGGTAACTTGATTAAATAAATACAGAACACAGAGTGTTTTTTCTTATTTGACAAGTCAAGAAACAGGTGACAACTTTTGAAGTTTCGTAAGATCAGGCCAAATTCCTCTTAAAGTTCGAGTCAAATCACGTCTACAATTTGTCAATTTGTCATTCAAACAGGGTGAATTATTTTGAAAAGATGAAATGAGTCCAGTCCGAAAAAGATTGATACGACTGTGAAAGGCTTTGGGTCTTCTCCAGGAGTTTCCTAAACATAGCATAGGTTACTGTTCTTGTACTGTCCATTCGTCCAGCGCTTCTGATATCATGTTAAACTTGCATCAACTCATTCAGAAATAAACTATGTATTGAATTTTTTTTCATAAAAAACCACTCAAAGCAGGGACGGAAGCAGGGCCCCAATCAGAAACCAACTAAAAACCACTTAGAAGATATGTAATACCAAAAACTGCACTAACATAGAACAGATTTCTCGTTATAAAATATTATCTGGTAACAATATAGTTCACAACGTAAGATAAAGTTCTACGCGAAATTAACATTCCACAAATATTTACCATAAAAATACGCGATGTGCTTTACGCTTTAAATAACTTTCGCTGGTTTTTTCGTGTAGTGGAAATAAAATGGAGTGAAAAACAAAACGTTTTGAATAAGTCATAAAATAAAGATTAATTAGTTAACAAACATTATCGATCTCATGATTTTCGGTAGTCGCCCGAAAAAGGCGATTTTTCAGATTCTGCGGGCACCTATGACAAAGTCGATGAAATGATTTAACAACAGAACTGTAGAAAAGGACAATAAATTTCATCACCTGCACGAATTTTCAAATATATATAACATAAATTTTGAGATTCATAATGCGATACATTGGCAGAGTAAGAAAATGATTCATAAAAGCATTTTTTTATTTCTTGGCTCACAGTCGGCTTTTCCGACAAGCCTAAACAGTTTTAAAAACATATTTTTAATCTACAATGAGAACCAGGAACCAGCCGACTGATCCAACCTACAAAAAAAATGCAAAAAATCTCCGTTTTTCGACGTTAGTGGTATTCGGAGATATGGAAATAAACTAAAGGATTGACTTTGTGGACCAGTTATGGACTCCATATGCTGTGCCCAGATATAAAATGGGATAAACAAAACTTTTAATGCCAGCACTAGCCTAAACAAGTACAACTTAAGTATATAATCATAAAAAGGTGTTCAGACACTGTGAACAACAAGCAACCTAGGCGTAAAAGATAGTCAAGGTAATAATCACAATCACAATCACGATGGTAAACACAGGCAGCAATACATTGGTTAGTCAGAATACTTGGCCTTAATCATACTTGGCCGTAATCTCGTCAACAAAGCGGTTTCGTGTTTTTAAGATAAATTCTTAAAATAAATGAACGTTATGTTTACTGCTGTTTTGTTTCACTGTATAAGGACATTTTTTAGAATGACTCACTTTAGTGTATCCACAAAAAATATCATTAAAGACGTAAGTAATGAATGGTTAGAAACCCACAAAGTTTTTAACATAGCTTCATGTTGTGTATGGTTAACGTCGCCAAGAACCGACCGATCTGTGACTCTAGTTGGAGTGTAGAGCAGTCATGGAAAAAATATCACGCACAACACTCTGTCGCGGTTTAGTTCTGTTTTAGATGTTTCCGATCGAGTGCGTAGCTGATATCTGACTCAATGCAGCACTTTGCCATAGGGGACTGGTAAGGCTAATGCACACCTACGTTTGATGCCGGATTTCTCGCTCCGGTGGCGCCGCCTACAGGATTTGGCATCGTTCTTCACTATTTAGAAATCGTTGAGGTCGCGCAGGCGGCCTAGTTATGCGTGGTTTAAACTCCCAATGCAATGTTTAAAAGATTAAAGGTAAGAATCAAATAATATGTGATGCAAATACCCTCGTACTATTAGTTTGGCAATGGAAAGCACCGGTAGATCATTTGAATTATTTAAGGCGTGATTTTATTTCTATATCAGAACTCATTACATTCTATTCCAACACAAAAGAAGTGGAAAGAAAGAAGCGAATATTTCTTTCGAATCGGATCAAACCGTGGACTAACAAATATCACATTTTTACTATTACTATTATTGTCTCAATTATGATAACTAGTAAATTCAAATTTACAAATATAAGCGTAAATTGACTTAAAAGCGATGCATTATCAATTACGCTCCAGTCAACGAGCAAAAATTTTCATTTTAACAACGAAATACAACCGATTTTGGTCAAATCATAGCTCTATTGTTTTGTATATATTCAACTGGTGATATACAAACGATTTAATTTGCCAATACATTTTTTTTTGTGTAATGGAAGCGTTCTTACATATTTGTTTAGAATGGATTAGTTTGAGTGTTCTGGGGGGTTATCCAATTTCGAACACGCGCATAGAATGACCCGAGATGTAGTGAATGATCTAATGTTCATAAGCGATAAACGAAGACAAAGTTATTGCATAAAATCGCGTCGTTCCAACTGGAAATGTGTGCATTGGAATCGTTTTTTCGTGGAAGTACTGCTGAAGTTTGAAAAGAAAAGATGATCATATTACAAAGTGTTCTGAAAATTACTACACTCAAATTAAACAGATAAAATCAACTAAATTTTTCTAATGCAATACTCAATACAGCGCTCAGCGATCATTTGCTTTAATATTTAATTCCAGAAATTCGAAACCGCCATGTTGATGAGATAATTTATACCAAATTTGGAGGAGTGAAATTCAAGTGAAAGAGCATTTGCACAATTTAATTTTTGGGTCCGTATTTGAAAAAACGAGATTATTGTCGAAAGAATGCAATGAAACAAAGATATAATTCCTCGGATGAAATAATTCTTACAATGTCTTTGCATGACTCTTTTTAAATATGCTCTCGTAATTTGTATTTTACTATGGAAGTTCAACCACAATCCTTAAAAAAGAATAGTCGTTCTCCTGTGTGTGTAAAATTATGCACTTCGACCTCATATAGTTCAGCGAAACTTTTTCAACATATTTTACAAGAATATGTTTTCCACCTCTGTGTATTCTAATCACTTGTTTACCAAACATTTCGTTTCTTGAAAAGGCTCTTCCGCATAGTTTGCATTACAGTCATCTGGTATGGTTTTCTTCACTAATATATATATATATATATATATATATGCATGTTTTCAGTTTACAGGGATCAAGCGAGGAAATATATTTTTGCTGGTTTTTGTTCTTTCGCCAAATCCATACTAATGACTACAGTTTAAAAAGAAACAAAATCAAATGTAGATAGACGGCAACACTGAATATTCATGCTTTAACAATAAGTCAGCAATTTATTATAATATGAGGCTTATGGCTTATATTATATATATATATATATTATAAGCGATCGACTAAATAGCCGAAGGCCCTTTATGTTGTAGCGATTTTTCGTATATAATAAGCGTAACTATACTAGAGTTGGCAAATCATATTTTCGTTAGAAATAATATTTTGAAATGGATTATTCAGTGGTTTCGATCTTCAAATCTAATAAAAATGCATTATTTGCAAACAATGATTACTAATAGTTTACCTGGTTTTTATTCAAAATACTACCTAGTTTGGAAAGTGAAGTTAGGTTACCCAGTAATACTAATAATTTGCCTAGTTTTGAATAAGTCTCGTTATACTTCATCAAGTTTTAAAAATACTAGGTTGCCATCACTATCCTGTACAATGCATGAACAAATGTGCCGGTGTATCTCATAAATGTATCTCATTTAAAGGAGATTATTCAACTAATGTTTGAAAAAATAATCTTGCATACACAGTGGTACGCATATTCAAACAAATTAATCAGTTTTCAATTTCTGTTTTGCAGATTTTTCCCTATTAGATAAGTTTATTGTTAGAGCATTAAAGGTTAGAAGTATACCGTAACAAAAGTACAGTAAATTTACTGGTCAGTGGCAGCAATGGCACATTTCAAAGGTAAAAAAACCGCCATGTTGTTTATTTACGCCAATTATGGGCTGCTAATAGATCACATATTCGCGGTGAGTTCCATCAACACCCCATAATTGACCAAAAAATAAATACGACCAAGTAAAATTACTGTGAAATATCAGTGATTATGCTGCATTTTTGTTACAGTGTATTACACAAATGTGCTTTTTTCAAAGATATTTCCCGATCATATTGAAAAATCTTTTGGGACGGGAACTTGAAGATGGCTTGATTCGATAGCTGGGCAATTTGATTCAGTGATTAAAAACACAGATTATTCGAATCAGTCGTGAATCGATCGTAGGAACGTGCTAAACGAAGAGGAATTTTTCAGCTTTAACGACAAAACGCAATCGGTTTTGGTGAAACTCGGCCAAAATCGATTGCATTTTATCATTAAAACTAAAAAAATTTTCTCGTGGGCATCAATTATAATTAAAATATATTCAAGTCGGTTTAAGCAAAAATGTGTAATTCGTAGCTATAAACTTCCTATTTTTCATAATGGAGACAATTTGTTATTTTTATGGAATCAGCGATTCGGTAAGATGGTTCGAATCATATTCGAATTCCAAATGATAAAGTCTTGCCCAGCCCTACGTTGATCCGTATGCTACAATATTTATTCTTTTATAGTGTCTCATGTCATCGGAATGTTTCTTTATTAATATCTTCACCTAGTCATAAAGTTTTTTCATCGAGTATGTGCCATTGGTGGATCGCCTTGGCAGCGAAAAATCTAAACTTGCTTTTAACATTACATATTACTTCATTCATACATGTATATCTACCAATACATGGAACCCATAATTTCGTCCACTTTTCGTGATTAAATATGCAAAAGTCGTACAAAAACGTGTGAATTATTGATTTTAGACAAATTATATGATCTATAGATATAATCTGAACGACAATTAATAACTTGATGTATGGGGGAAAGACAGGTTAGATGATACTATAGTTTAGTTAATATATCGTGTGTCCTGTCCACGCGGAAGGGTTGTTAGGGTTTTTGCGACATCTGGTGGGAATCCGCTAGGGAATGTTTTTTTTTCTGACTGATAGCAGGAATTTTCTTTGCGAAGCCGATTTTGAAATGTTAGGGAAGTAGAAATTTTAAGCTACTTTTTGTTACATAGCTTCAACAGATTCTATTTTTAACAACTTTGCTGCAATCGTCTGGCGTAGTATCTCCACCTCTTCATCTTTATTATTAGTTTCCGTTCGTTATAAAATTCCATACTGTTGACTAGTGTCGCATGAGGTATATTCGTGTATTCTAAATAAAACATTCGCAATCTGATAAACAAAAGTCGACATTCGCTAGCTACATATTTTTTTTTCACTTTTCACTCACGAAACAAACGTTTGCTTATCTATTGACACTACTCAAAGCTATTAAGCGAGTTTACCCTGTACCTCATTATTGAGAATAATAGTTATGGTAATTATGTGGAAAAAAACAATAAGCCTCTTAGAGCAGAATAGCATATCTTATTTAGTGTGCCTTGAAATGGTTCTAAGAAATAGCGATTTCACCGTCACATGGGACGGGATCAACCAGCGCATTTTTTTTTTCGCCAGCCACTGTCGAGTGATGGGCATATTATTTAAATGTCTATTGTGACAAATTTATTTCTATTCAAATGTAGATCGAAAAGCACTATTATAGAAAGTTAAATCCTTGTATAAAATATACATCTTCCCATTTATCAATATTTAATGTTTACAAACAGGCACAGAAAAACCCCAAGTTGCCTACGCTACCCTCAGCTTTCGTTTGAGTCCGACGCCTCAAGATATTTCATGAAATATTCACAATATTTTTACTTCGTCAAATTCGTCTCAATCACCATTCTTATATTGTAGTACTAGCATGTGGACGTTTGTTTATATTATCTGCTTACCTCGTCTCCCATAAGCTGGGCCAATGTTTTCAATTAATAGTAGGGGTCTACCGATGTATCGGCGAGTATCGGCTATTTTGGGAGTATCGGTATCGGCCGCCCATCGATTCCTTTTTAAATGTTGGGAAATTTGCTCTAACTAACGACTGGATTAGTTTCTAAAAAAGCCAACTAACGGTCACTTCAATGCCTTAAAGCTGCAACAAAGAAGGAAGCATAAGTCCGATCAGTACAGTCCTGGACAAATCAGATGACTTGCGTTCTTTTCCGACAACCTTAGAAACTTTAATTTTGATTTTTAAAAAGTTAATATAACCTTCAGAATGTATTGAACAACTGAACCACTAACGGTTTAAATTAGTTTATTGTGCACTTTCATATGATATTTCAAACCACTTTGTGTTACATAAGATTTACCACATACTTCACATGAAAAAGGCCGTTCTCCCGTGTGTATCAGATTATGTTTCTGGAGAGAGAGTAGTTGGATATAACTTTTCCCACATATTTGACAAGAATATGGCTTCTCACCAGTATGTATTCTACTATGTGTCTCCAAAGTTCGTTTTCGTGCAAATGATTTCCCGCATACTTCACATTCATATGGTTTTTCTCCCGTATGAACAAGTCTATGTCTCTCCAAATTCCATGGAGTAGTGAATTGTTTAAGACATAAATTACAGGGATATATTCTTCCTGCGCGTTGGCTTCTCTTACGCTTTTTAGATCTACTGTTTGTATCGTTGTTGATATTATTAGGTTCAATAGTTTTATCGTGTATAGCTTCAGCAGATTCTTTTTCTTCAACAACTTTGCTGCAATTATCTGGCATAGTATCTTCACCATAAATATGCTTGATCATATGTTCTTTCAGTTCACTACCTGATGTAAAGTTGGCATCACAGTTCAAGCAAGGAAAATCATTTAATATTAGTTTCCATTCATTATAAAACTCCATACTGTCGACTAGTTGAAGTATACCATTGAAGTATTACATGTAAAACATTGACAATCTGAAAAACAAAATACGACATTCTCTAGCTAAATATTTTTTTTTACTTTTCACTCATGAAACAAGAGTTTGCTTATCTAATTATACTGCCGAAAGCTATTAAACAAGTTTCCCCTAAGGCGTTTCACCTCATTATTGAGAATACTTATGGTAATTATACGAAGAAAACAATACGTTTACTTTTGGAGAAGAATGGCATATCTTATTTATTGCGCCTTGAAATGGTTCGAAGGAATAGCGAATTCACCGTCACATGGAACGGGGTTAACAATCGTATTCTTCTTTCACGAACCAGTGTCCAGAGATTGATATATTTTATTTATGTCTGCTCTGACAATTTGGCACCAGTGGCAACAAAAACACTCTATTCAATTGATCGAAAAGCATTATTACACATAGTTAAATCCTTGTATCTGTTATACATCAAATTCACTTATCACTTTTATCAATATTAAATGTCTACATACAGGCCAACTAACGGCCACTTGAATAACTAAGAGCTGCCACAAAAAGGAAGCATCCGTCAGCTTAGTACAGTCCTCGACATGTCAAACATTATATAATGAAGTGGATCAATACTTGGGGAAGATGGATTGTTAAACTTATGTTCTTTTCCTACAACCTTCGGGTTTTTTAATTTTGATTTTTAAAAAAAATATATTACCACACCTAGGGATACATTCTCAGATTCAAGGTTGGAATTAATTTGGAAATTAAGCCATTTGAATATAAAGTTAATAATTGCTCATACTTCAAAAAATTCAAATACATACTCCGGGAATTAATTTGATTGTCTTAGGGCTGTCGTTAATTTTGGATGTTGTTTTTGAATATTTCTCTTTGTATCAAGTTCTCCAATATTCTTTGTTCCACATCCCATCCGCTATGGGTGTGTTTCTTTGCTATTAGATTTTTAACGAGAATTTTTTGGATATTTTTGTAAAATTTCAGTATTGACGATGTATTTCATACGTATTTGAAGGCATTTGAAATTCTAATCGGCATCGATAATTTCGTGTGTTGGTTGCATCGGTATCGGTATCGCCTCATTTTGCAGTATCGGCAAAAAAGCGGCTTCGGTACATCCCCAATAAATAGAATTCGGTTATAATTGCATTTTATGTATAGAAACACAAGTATCGAAAAACGATACATTTTGTCAGAAGGAGATTTTTCGAATGGAATAGCGTAAAGATATATTGTACGAACATTGCTACAAATATCTACATTTAACTTGTCTCAAGATAAATCCACACGTCCCCGCGCCCTTAAGCGTTAAAAGTGGAAATTTAGAAAACAATTAAGATATTTGAACGAGCCACTACAGGAAAGACGGACAAGACAAAAATATTATCACGATAATGTAGTGGAATGGGATTCTTACGAAACTGCTTGTGAACTCGATAAAGAATTAGAGCTTTAGAACGGCAAACCAATGACGATAATTGGCATTGACGCTGTTAAAATACGTGTCGGATTCGAGTTTGAATAAGATGATGATAAGAAGGATATTATTAAAGTTCTTGTCCAATCATCTTGAACAATCACTTGGGGTACACTTCGATACATTTTTATCTAATTTTCGCACTTTAACGAATACATGTTATTTTGAGACATTGGAAGATAGCCTCATTAGTGAATAAGCGGTTCCTTTGTAAGAGTCAACAATTTATTCTTCGCGCGGTAACAATGGTTCTTTCGGTTTGGAATGTCGTATTTCCTGACAAATAGAACACTTGTTAAACATATCTCTAAATCCCACATTCATACATGGCCAAAATAAAACATCACGAGCACGATAAGAATTTTTTATCAGTTCCATGGCGACCTTGTTAATTCTCTGCAACACATCCCTTCTCATAGACGACGTTGTAGGGTAAAGAGTATTTTCGTGAGCTAATTTGTTGTTATTGTTGACTGTCCTGTCCATCCTGATGTTATCGACAAACCATAAGGCAAGTCCTTCAATGTATTTACGATGTAATTACAGATCCATTATGAAGCGTAAATCGCTTGGCCAGATGGCCAAGGGCCATAGCTCTGTCCTTCTTGCCCTCACGAAATATGATATGCGGTCATTTTGAAATTGTCTAAACTTGCCCTGAAAGCTTATTAAAATAATTCGGTTCGTACTTGTTCTTAAGTAGCCTCGCGTTATAATTGTGGCAATGTTATATAATATAGAATATCATTGATTTAACGTGATATCATTTAAAAAAGCATAGATTTGCGCCAAATTAAAGTGTATTTACTACAATATATGCTACAACGTAATTACAACCTTTTCGCCTTTCGCCTAAGCCTTCGGTCACAGATAATTCGCCCTTAAGACGCAATAAGGAGTTATATCAAGATATAGATCACTTCGATGATCAGGCCATGACCTATGTATCACTTTAATCGGCCTGTTCAAAGTTTTATCAGAATCTGTTTCGTTTCTCAGCCCCTAATATAATTATCGGATATGGGAAGAGGTTTCAACGCCATCGTAGCAGGATGTTCAAAAGCATCTACATTGGGTGTCGCTGCAAAAGGTGAGATTCACATGAAAGCGTTTTTTTTGCAATATCTTCCAATGGCTTATGGTCAGTGTGTACTATTACCTTACGACCATATATACATACTAACGAAATCCGGTGCATCCAAACACTACTGCCAATATCTTCTTTTCGATCTGTGCGGAGTTCTGTTCAGTATCTGTCAATGCTCGGAATCAAATTCGACCCTTTTTCTTGCAAAAGCGCAGCTTCAAAGACACCCACGGAAAAGTCGACCTGAATTACAAGAGGCTTTTTCATATCGTAATATTGTAAAATCTGACCTGGTGTTTTCGTAATGAATCTTTTAATTTCTTCAAACTTTTTCTGGTATTCTTCAGTCCATGTCCAATCAGAAGATTCTTTCAGCAATTGACGTAATATAACTGTGAGAATATACAAATTAGGTGAAAACTTTCTGAGGAAATTTATCATTTCAAGAAATACACTCAAATCCTTTTTCATTATTTGAGCTTGGCATTTCAACAATAGCTTTTTTTACTTCAGGATTAAGTTTTACACCATCATCGCCAAAAACATGGCCAAAATATACTTCTTTTACACAAAATTTGCACTTATCCACACTCAGTTTTATAATCCTTCCTCTGCAACGTTGCAAAGTCGAGCCCACGCACCTACCGCAATGGAAGATGTGAATGCTGCTGAAAATCAAGCAGAGATAAAGAAAAGACTCGATAATTGATCGGTGGAACAGCGTAAAGTAAACTTTGTTGTAGAAAGCATCTTTTTTGCAGAATTCACTGACTCGCTTGGAGAAAGCTTTGCAATATATGCCATATGAAAAATCATTTTGCGATTAAGTTTCGACAGAGAATTCATAGAACTGGTTATACCAAAGATGATCAAAATGTTGAATGTGTCGATACCGCTGGAAATGAAAGTTCAATTTGTTATAATATTTTTTCAAATGATGTGGATCATTCAAAAAATTGTTTAACTATGTGGTGATTAATAATTGTACCATTTGATTTTAAATTGATCGAGGAGTTCCCGTAATCGTTATTTCGAAATCTGATGATATAGAGTCTTATAACGACCCTCAATTACTCAGACTAGAACACACATGTATAGAACTGTGAATGAATAACAAAACGGTAATTGAGCCTCTGGGTAATTACGAAAATATCATTAATCTGAGTCAAAATTATTGCAATTTTGGGACATTTTGTAAACTCACGTTTTGCAGTTGCAACAATATTTGCTGAATTTGTTTAGGCGCATTTAATAAAGGCTTCTTTGTGATGATTTCCAATGGTTCATGATCTAAATAAACACTTTCAGTTCTGCCATTAACATAATGCGTGGGCAAATAGGGCAAGGGCAAATAGGCGAAGTACTCTAATAAAGATATGCAAAACATGTATGTAAGGTATGTATAACTATATCCTGCTCAGTTGGTACGCGTGAGAACTGAAAGATGGCGCAAATGTAGAATTGAGCGTATGTTGCTCAGATCCTAGTGTAAACCCAATTCATTCCAATGACGGGAGGGTATGACGTGATGTGTTGTTTACTCCTTGATGAGTAACGCGACAATGCTTAATTGTCGAGATTCATTGCAATACATCAATTCGTCTCAATCGCCATTCTTATATTGCAGTACTAGCATGTGGAAGTTTGTTTATCTTATCTGTTTAAAACTCGACTTTCAAAAGTTGTGACAATGTTCTCAATAAATAGAGATCGGTTATAATTGCAGTTATTGTGTAGAAACACAAGTATCGAGAAACGTGGCAGCATATAGCTTCAATAACAAATTATTTTCCTGTAATAACTTTACTACAATTGTCTGTCGCAGTATCTCCACCATATATATATATATATATATATATGTCTAATCACGTGATCTTCCAGTTCATTAATCGATGCAAATTTGGCAAGAAATTATGTTCTCTGTTGGTTTTAGATCATTATCAAACTCCACCGTGTTGACATGCAAAAATAATCACAAACTTAAAAACAGACGTGGGAAGTCAACAGCACTGAAAAATTAAGCTCTGCTGAATTGTCTGAATTACAAAGATCGACGTGAAGCTGATGAACTTCTAAAGTAATATCAATTGCCAGAGCACTTATCATAGCAACTACCTGAGTAATTAAACAAATTTAGCCCGAGGCATTTCATGCTAATACAGAAAAACATTATGTAAAGCAAGTATCATTAGACTATCTTAGAGAGAATAGTGCAGCCTATATATTACACCATTATCGACCGTAAGACGAGTTAGCGTGCTGTCGTCACCTCGCACACTTTACGCTCATGAACCAATGATAATAAAAGCGTATTCTTTCAGAGAAAATACCAAAATATGCTATTTTGAATGTTTACTTTGACAATGATGTAGATATTATAACAATTTTTTTTATATCTATCAATATTAAAAGGTTAGAAATTTATTGAGAAAATTTTAATATTGCCAACGTTAACCACCGACCTCACCTGTTTTCGGCGCATTAAAAAGCGGTGGTACATCCAAATATTCTTTCTTCGAAAATCACACATAAACCGAGCATGGTAGATGAAACTAATTGTTGGCCCATACTTGTCATACATATGGAGGCAATGTAGATAGAATCTATTCAGGATGAGAGTTTAATAATCCGGAATTATTTTTTTATTATAGCCACTTCTTAGGATGGAACACTCTGTCCAATGCCCTGTAAAAGCGGCCACTTATAGACGAATAGGATTGAAATTGCTTGAAAGATATGATCTTTCCTCTTTTGGCTTACCCTACCCAAGTTATTACACCCTGGGTTGAGTGGTGAGCATGGATAAGTGAGCCGGACTCGCCGGGACGCGAACCCGAGATTTTCAACCTGCTATGCCAACATGTTCAACCACTGGACCATCGCGTCCACTAATGGGGAAGGTAACACTCACTACCTCTGCAGGCATGCCTTCTTTGTACTGGCGCCGTTCTGTTTGGAATGCACAAGTGGAAACGCTGGATACCGGTATACATTTCGTTATAGTTTCCTGCCATATAAGTGTTCGTCTTCAATAATTTAGAATGGCCTTGCTGTACTTCCTGAGTGCCGTAAAATGCGAGATAAAAACGGAGAAGTGCTAGAATGTTTATCATCGCGCAGGTCAGATACAACTCGCGCCACTTAACTATGGGGTATAGCTCTGTACGGGATGTTACCGCTTATTATATAGTGCAGTTGCTTGCAATTTATCTTGTTGTACCTCTTTGACATAGGCGTAGCCGTAACATAACATATTTCAGACAATGCTTCCGGCCTTGCTCGAAGCTAAAGTCTGTGACAAAACTACTTGCTCATGATTTGTTACCAGTAAATAAGGGTGTGAACTGCGGCGGTTTGCACATGATCAAATCAAGCATTCTTGTGCCACGCGATGGTCGCTCATGAAAATGATAACGTTACAATAACAATGGAATGCACTAAAACAATTTATGAAGAAAAATCAATCATTTGTGCGTGAAACTAGTCACATAGTGTTCTTTTACCCATCGATTACATTGTCGCAGGTAAATATCTCGGGTTCGAGTCCCAGTGATTCCGGCTCGTTAATCCTTGATACCACTTAACCCAGGGTGTAATACCGTGTGTAGGATAAGCCAAAAAGAAAAAAAATGATATCTTTCCAACAATCCTAATCCTTTCCGTCCATGAGTGGTCACTACAAATTTTGAATTTGTGTAATTTCAACAACAAAATCAAAGTATCAATATTGTACAATAAATCTTCAAAGATAAAAAGAAATATAAAAACATTCAATGAACAGATTGAAGTTTAGATATACGGAGATAGACGTGGACGTGACGTGCACTTGTGCGTGCTCTCCAAAATGTTTTATAAATAGAGGTATAATATAACATGAAATATGTCTAAAAGTATTGACATGCTGTCACATTAACTATTACATTGTAATATCTAATAAAAGACTTGTGCGTTCCGAGCACAGATATGCCCAAACGTACTTTCTTTCGGCCAATTTTAGGCGAACAGGATTGGTTATATAGAAATTAGGGATGTGTCATTTGATTCAAATAGATCCAAAGCATAAATTATGGACATAGTTTGAAATAGCCTAGTAAATTCGGGATATTTGTTATTTATGGAACTAATGATTCTATCCTATTCTTATAAGATTCGAATTCTAAATGATTTGGGTATGTCCAACACTAATTGAAATTTTGTTGATTTTTCGGTTTGACCGAGGCTACCAAAATAATACCACCCAGGGTTGTATTATCACATAGAAAGACTTAGTCATAACAAAGTTAATGCAGTTGACAGTACGTCTAAGGTGGCCCATCGTTATCAACATTTTTTGTACTTTGTGGGAAAATCCTTTGTTTTTTGAAAAAAAAAATTATTTTAAGACAACGACGGCCCGACCTCGTTTTTTTTTAAAGGAATTTTCCTATAAAAGTACAAAAAAAAATGTTGATAACTATGGGCCACCATATATATCCATCTTCTCTCAAAAGGTTCAATTCATCAACATAATCCGCAATGACTCTACCCAAAAATAGTTAACTGGAAATTACGTATCATTCCAAACCCGCGGAGTCTCCGATTAAATCTAATTTTATGATTAATTCATTCTTCGGAATCTTTTTCACGTGGGTATTCCGTAATTACTCTTCAATAAATCGAGCTTTCGTTTCCCAGTTTCAGAATTTCCAAATAAGCAATTCCTTAAGAACAAACTGATTGATTTGTAAATATTCGCTTCGATTTTAATCGATTCTTCTGAAGACTTTGTAAATGAAAGATGATATTGTACTTTTATTGCATCCACAGGTAAATCGCTCAGCATTGCTGCTTGTTCAAGTACAACAGAATGTTGCATGTTTACTCTCCCTGTGAGAAAATTAATGTTATTAAAAAGGTGGAAATAATATATTTAATGAAATGTGACCTGATCCGCTGATTTAACGTGATTTTCGTTGCGGAGTAGAGAAGTCTTTTCGATAACAAAATAAAATAAACTTCATTTCACATTATGAAATAAAAGAAAAATGTTACTCATGTACCCAATGAAGAAAGTTCACTTCACGAAATGCTAAACTGTCTTTGAAATGTCTAAAGTCGGTTACCTTTACTTCATTTGCCTAGGAAGAATCAATAGAGTAGTGGTAGTGTATTTTTGTAACGTTACGCAACGCTTGTTACTCTGGGTTATCTATTGGTGAATTCTCTATGACGAGATTCTACCAATATGCCGAAAGTTCAATGGTTCCAAAAGTAATTTTCTTCGTGGCCTCAAAAAGTATAAACAATAAAAGGAATTCCCATACAACATACCGACAATTCGAAAATTCCAAGCGATTGTAAAAATTGACCATTTTCCCAAGATACTTAAAATATGGATGATGAAAATGAACTCACTGTTTTGCATTCCATGAAAAATCCTCAATTGCGAATCACTAATTTCATCAATTTGATGAATCATGTTATTCTTTTGATAAAATAGAGGATTTCGACCTGGAGTTCCGAGGATACGTTCTGATCCGAATGAATCTAAAATTTAGAGATGGAGATTTATAAACCTAATCGCAAAGAGGGTTAAAGAGTTAATATGTGCCTTTGAATATTGACAAGAAACAGTATTATTTTAATAATTGTCATATTTGCGCTTCAGTAGAGTTTAGTCTGGCTATTTCGGTCATTGGTAGGAAGAATTTAATTGATTATACGATTTATTTGAACTCACTGTACAACGTCCAATCAGTAACTGGAGATCTGGCAACGGCACATTGGAATTCCGTATGTGTGGTAGCAATAGTGGCCACGTATCCTCCGTAACCGGAAGTACCTACCACACCAACGCTGTGGACATCGATGTTTTCAAGTTCTGCCAAATATCTGTAAAATATTTAATTTTCATGAATGAACTTGTTTATAAATCCCCCAGATCCGCATTCCAACAACAATAGCTTGAACACACAAAATGCGTTCAAATACGAACAAGATTCCAACTTCTCATAAAGTTACCCGTTCCAATTGTAAGGAGCATATCTTTCGTAGAACACTGACCCTTTTAGTTTCTAAGTGGCGACAGGTACAGGGACTACTTCAAGGTCATCCAGTCAAATAGATTGCTTTACAAAATACTAATTTTCATTATATGATGACATTGGATATAACTAGAGATTAAGAGAGTTAAAGTTTGTCTTGAGGTATTTAGAAATCGAACCTAATAGTGTTTGAGCAATGCTTTCAGCTCGAAATATGTTCTCAAAACTTCACTGAGACAGCTATTTTTTTGACTTAAAATTTTATTAAGAGATCTTCACATGCATGGTTTACCGATGGTGCAAGTATGGCGCACAGATGTGCTGTCCATAAAACGCAATCTATCCGAAGTCGAACTTTCACACGAGGAGCATCTTCTATGCGGTTAACACTTTTTTGTATTTGAGTTAAGTGGTATCTAATCTTTTTTAAACTACCATGTATATATATTTATATATTATATACTTTTTCGATTAATACAAATTGCAGCATCCTGTTTTACTAACAAACTTTCATATTGATACGAGATTCGTTTTCTATTGTACTTCACTAAGACAAGAAGCAATGTATAAGAACAGACAAATAATCATTTTTCAGGCAAAGAACTACTACAATTGTACTTTCGATTGAAAGCAACCAAAGCGAATTATGATCCATAATTATAAAGTACAGTGAGTGATATTTGCCCTTCAATATGGGAATTCATCTTTGACTTATTGAAATGGAAAATTTGCAGCAATCTTCCCCCTAAGTTTTGTATCAATACTCACTCAAGCACAGCTTTCATATCTTCAATTTCTAGTACTCCCGGTTTCTCAGCAACCGATTGTAAGATTTGGTTTCCATTTCCCCCTGATCCTATTACAGAGGAGAAGAAGATTTAGAGATAAAAAAATATTGATTAATCAAAATATTAATCAAATATATCAATCAATATACAGTTCAATATACTCAATATATATATATGTAGATATATATATATATATAAATTATTATTAAATTCAATAAATATAAAGTAAACATATACATAGCGTATACAGAAAGTGAAAATTAAATAAGTACTGAATCATTGGGAATGGGGGATTTGGACCTTTTTAATATCCAACTATACGCTTGGATTCAAATATTTCAACTGATTTAACATATTGGTCCAAATATTCCGAATTTAAAGCACATTGTCATAGCATTTTCTACATGAATAAAAACGATAAAAAATGGTATCGGAATTACGTAATCAAAATATACAAATCCTAGCCTGGCATAGCAAAATTTTAACTGGGATCATGATACCTACCTCTGCCGTCAACGAACACACAGATTGCTCCAATACTTGTTGCAATATATTCCGCAAGTCCCACATTGAATTTATAATCCACAGTTTGAGATCCAATGTCGTCTCTTAAAATGGGAGTTTAAATTTTAAATATGTTGTTGCTTTTCAAAACGAAAGCATTCGAAAATTTTATAATCATTATCAGTGAATTTGCTTACAAAATATGTTATTCGAAGATAATAAAGTCAAAACCTATTAAACCTGTCGTTGAATAAGCTTATTATTTTATGGATAATCGTAACTTGATTGCGAATGTTATTTCGTCAAACATGGTACGACAACACCAAAGTTTTTGAAGAATAAACGTACAATCGGTGAATATAAAACTTGATGTTATTGCTTTCATTGTTCCGAACTTATTTCGCTATAAATTGAAAAAAAAAATATTTTTTTATGTGATAGGACTAATAAAACGGTCTTCGTAAAAACATTTTATTCAATATTCAAAATTTTAGAAAGTCAAAGGTACTAATGGTCTTACTTGAAAAACACGACAGGTCTTTGTCCAACATGAATAGACGACGGAAACAATATCTTGATTCTTATTGCTGATAAAAAACAAGTTGAGACGATTAATATAAATATATTGCGACCGTGCTATATTATGATATTGCTTGTTGTCTCAAACTTCTTTAATCCAAGTTTTAATTTTATGTCATGCAAATCAGGAAATGTGAGGTAATCGAAAAAAAATGCAAAAAATTAATTTTGTATGACAGTATACATTCTAATTTGACTTTGAATTTATGCGTCAAAAATAGAAAAAATAATAATGCTTTCAAAATCTGAGAATACCAAATGTTTGTTTGTTCAACTATACCCTTTAAATATTTGGTAAAAGAGCAACAAATACAAAAAATAATTTTTCAAAAAGATTTTAAAATCGCTCGAATTTCAAGCATAAAAGCAGTGCAAAAATTGAATATGCTTGCGCAATCCATTTTTCCAGACAGTTTCATACTTTGCAAGAGGAATCAAAATATTAGAAAGAGATTTTTGCGGAGGTTGTATTATTTGTACTCTTTGTTCTATGTTTGTTAACGTTAGAGGCACCCCATCATCCATTTCTATCCCCGTTCCAAAACGCAATAGTGCCGTGTATGGAAGACATGGACCTGTAAGAAATAAAGCAAGCGTTAATATTGCAAATAACGAAACGGGTACTGAGAAATATGGATTATTCAAGCAAAACGTAGAGTTAGGCTAAATTTTAATAAGTCCGACTTTCATTCATTATTATTACTATTACATTATTCACTGATGATTTAGTGCGCAAGTTTACTAAATCGAGAATTATAGCGTTCGGAGAAATATTCCATTCAATGCATTTTCCAGAAACTATTGAAAATATTCAGCAAAAGGTTTAACAATTTATGCTATAGGTAGGTAAGCCGTAATTGCAATCATAAATAGCCCTAGTGAATATACGTAAAAGGTTACTGAATGATGACAACCATGTTTACATTCAATGTGGCAAGTTTAACAATATCACATACATCCCGGTACTCACCTAAGCACCTAACAATCATCCACTTCGACGACTTCTCCATACTCGCGTCATAATATCTACATTTCATTTTTGATCCACACGTTAAATTTAAGTTCTGCTGATATTTCGAAGCAACTGGACCTACGGATTCCAACGAACTGATATCACATGTCAAACATTTTCGAATCCCAGTCAAAGTAACCTGATAAACATGGCGTGATCCAGGATGTCGTTCATTGCTGATATAATAGACTAGACGGTTAGTGGTGTCATAATGTAGTAGTTTTGTAACTTCCCAATTCCCATTTGTTAAGAATTGGATTGACGTTGGTTTCTGTAAATATTTTATATGAACTGTTAAATAGTCAAACTAAATACACACATACTAAACTAGTGTCAAGGAAAATGCTATTAGATGATCGAATATTTAGTTTTTCCGTCATTCCAATCAGAAATTTCATTTTTGCCTCTGCAACGCGATCCCTCATTGACCCGCGCTTAACAAGACTTGTATAGTCCATAGATTGGGATAGTATCAAAACAAATGATAAAATCTACAAATGGAATAGTTTCAAATAATTCCAAAAAGTTTGAATATTATTCGTATCAAATTTAACAAATATATATATGTATATATATATATATATATATTAGAATATGAGAAGGAATTTTAAAGAGAAACCCACATTTGTTTTATTGAGCATAGCGAGATGATTGAACTCTCCATTTCCTCCATGGTCACTCGGTAGAATATAGAAGAATACACCTGGATCAGCAGACGGGTAAATTGGTTGATTCTAAATTAATATTGTTATACAGTTTTACGAAATATTATCTCCTGGCAAAATACATATGCTTAACTTATGACATCATGTTTTATCGATCGTGCATAAATCCTAGAACTGTGTTATTATAGTTTATGTGTTTTCCATTAATTGCTAATTTCAAATAGCCCACAATAAGGAACAATTCCGATTTGTATACTAAAGGAAAGGAAATTGTTGGGAAAATTAAAAAAAACTATGAGAGTAATATAAACAAAATATAAAATTTCTAGCGTAAAGTGTTGCATCATCGACTGTGACTGAAATTAGAGATATCCCATAGTTTGCTTGTAGTATGAGCAATTTCCTTGACACTGCCATTTTCGTATCGTTTTCCCATTTTTGTTAATACGCTGCAGTAATTACTAGTGATAAATTGAAGCTATTATGCATTGTACACACCAAGTTTGTAAGCCATCCTTGTTTGGTATTTGGTTTACTTCCATCGGGAACCGTTTGCTGAAGAACGTCATCCATGCATGTTGCGATTGTTGGAAAGCATTGTTGCATCACACCTGCCGTCATTGTTCTATTAGACCACGTGATCAATAACTCATCCTCACTCAACCATGTCAAAGAGTGAAATGTGTCTAGTCTTTGTCTGAATACAAACACTCATCAAATCACCTCATGTCAGCTCAATGATCTTTTACTAGGTATGCCCACCGATTGAATTTGATATTAGGTATGATATCAGTTTTCCACAGATAGGCCGGTTGCCGCGAATCAACATCAACATATTTTAGCGAAAAGAGAGGCAACTCTCTAAAAGTTTAATTTAATTTAGCGCATTATGATGAGAGAAAAATATGAAAGCTGATAGCCTGTTATTGCCAATGACTTGAATAAGAGATAACATCTCATATCTGACAACATTGCTTTTCTGTTTAAATGTCCAAAACATGACAGGCCTGCTATTTAAACTAGAATTTTATATACTTTTCTCTATAGTCTGAATATACCTGTGTAACGAAGGCTTTACAAAGGTTATTTCATCCAGTGTTGATAGATTTATAACATGTACGTTGACAACTGGGTTTGAACGACCCGCCTGATGTGAGAAAAATGGGTGGGTTAGTTAGTTACAAAGCCACATAGAAATTATAGTGGTTATGTGATTGAGTTCTATTTCAAGTTGCAAAAACGTTCCGTAAGTATTCTCTGATATTAGCATATTAGTAACAGGATAGGTTCTATCAGAATCGCAACGTAGCAGGTTATTTTTTGTTAAATTAAACACCAAGAGCAAATATGTGTATACTATTCTCAGAATTGTTTCTTCCATGTTATAATCTTTTTTTTCAATTAGAAAAGAACTCTGGTTTACACCTTATAAAACTAATAAAGTTGATAGCGGCTCATGTTGGCATTTTCATATTTTTAGGTTGTTTTTTTTTGTAAAATATGCTTACCTTTGGATATTTATATTTCACCAACTTTTTGTACGGTAAGACGTCGTCAGCACTTTTGGTCATGTACATTGTAACGTAACTGTCATCCACATTGCTATCATCGAATGAGGCGTAGGCGAGATACAGTCCGTTAGGTGAAAACCAATGAGCAATTGATGTCTTTAAAATCTCTTCTGGTAAAAGTTAAAATAACGTATCTATATTATATACACAAGAGTTAATTTTGGTGGAAGGCTTCTGCATAATAAAGTTGTTTTTAGCCAAATAATGCATGGGTGATTTGTAAGATACTTAACTTACCAGACGTTCACACTTTCCTGATTGGAGATTTGGATTAATTCAAAACTTTTTAATTGAAATATTTCATGTAAATATTTAGCGCTGGGCGAAATCAAATAATTTGGAATTCGAATCAAATTCGAATATTTTTTCGAATCGGATCGAATCACTAATTTAATGTAAATAACAATTATCCCATTTCAACTATTTCAACTTGTCTCCATCATAGATATCGAGAAATTGACAGTTTATACTGTTTTTTCAATTAACACTACATTTTCTAAGAGCAACAAGTTTTATATTTTAACGGCAAAATACTATCGATTTTGGTCAAATTTGACTAAAATATATAACATTTTGTGGTAAAAAATGAAAACTCTAGTTTATTTAGTGAGTTTTTGTTTCTAGGAATAACTCACGATTGATTCAAATAAATTGTGCTTCTAATCGATTCGAATCACCGAATCGAATTGCCCAGCCCTACATTCAATTAAAGTGTTAGAAGTCAAGTGTTTACCTTCGTAAATCCAATCCGCAATTCCATTTTGATAGATTCCCAGCTTTCCACCATTTGTTAATTGTTTTACTTTTGCGCCCTTCAAAACTGATCTCATGAATAAATTTCCATTTATTGAATAAATTAGTGAGTTGCCATCGGGAGAGAAGTCAGCATATTGGAATACTATTTCACCGCTGTCGTGAATGAGTTGCTGTTTTGCTCTGAATTATTCGTGAGATAGTTTTTTTTTATGAATCCGCTTTTGAGTATTCGAAATATTGAAGCGAAAATAGGACTATATGGTAGGAATCAGATTAAACATGAAATTTTTGATTGAATCGAAGTAGCTACATAATTTCCAATCGTTCTAGTGTACAAACAATGTAAGTAACCCTATTTGATGCAACAGCTATAGCCATATGTATCCCGTAATGAATCGTCGTTTTCCAAAGATTTTCATCATTTCATTTATTTTGTGAGTTTTAAATTACTGTATCAAGATTTCTAACAATTCGTTAGTTTCAAAGCGAAATTGAAGATGTCAAGTTGGGTCAAATATTTCATCGGAATAATAATCACGGAGACAACAAGTTAGCATTTAAGAATCGGGCAAATTACTTTGTTAAATATATAAGCAAGTTACACGTTGAAAAATTGGCATATTTGCATGTGTACTAATGTTAATATACATTTATAGCTCGATTAAAAAAAATAAAATTGGCACATTTTTTGTAACTATTTTGCCGCTTTTTCTTTGTTTCAAAGTACCCCAAATAATTGATTGTAAAATTTAAACTGTTATCGTTTCACACAACATCGCATTCATATCCTATACTCACCTAGCACCAGCATAATAAATGTAGTATGAGGCATTATACGAATAAGTATATATTGAGACTTTATTGTAGATCAACAGCGCATATTTTCCGTTGCTTGAAACTTTATAATCAACAATACCGTTGCTTTTCTAGTATAAATAACAAAAATCAAAAAACATAGAATAGGCAAAATGCTTGAAGTATTGATTATATGATCACAGAGCGTCGATCGTATCACCTTTTTTTATTAAAGTTCATTCTGTGCAAGGCTCTGAGCAGAGCCCAAGAGGTATCAAATAATGGTCGCTTAATAGCAAAGAGCTACTAAAAGTTGCAGTACCTGCAACTGCACTCAAAACGATCCCAAATGAAGCCAATTCTCGAAATGATTTAACGTGTTACTCTCACTGTACAGTGTGATAATGGTATCGTATAGTGTTGGATCGTCTCAAAATTAACAAACGGAAAACCTCACTCATTGAGTGGAGTGAGTGGTATCTGCACTAGTTGGTAATATAATCTTCCATTTCTTAATACCGTGGCAAAATATTGCATGTTATCCGGATAAATAGTTTTAGCATTGTCCCCGTGTTCTTGATACAGCTTGTTTCAACAACTATCATATGCTTGAAAGAATTAGAGTTTATACACAGTAAAAAGAAAGATATAAATGACGTTTTTTCATAGGTATTTAACTGTTTATATTGAGAAAAATTTTGAGACTGTAAAATTGATTTTATCGCTGCAAACAAACAGTAAATTTACTGTAATTTTGACTCAGGCGTCTGATTTATATTGTATACAATATTTATAAATAATTCGATGCAATGACCAAGAAGCTTACCAGGAATTCATTTGTAATCAGTATTTCTGGCGACGAAATAATGGGCTTGGTTTTCAAAAGTACGTTTCCGCCATCATCTCTGAAGACAAGGTTTGAGTCGCGCCAAATGACGTCATCAACTTTCCATTTTTGTTCAGTGATGACGTTAAGAGATATTTGAGGAACTACTGGATAGTTGTATTCTGGAAAGCAAATTATTAGAAAACATAATGAATAAATATATGTAATGAAATATACTGTAGCGCATGTTACTTGTGTTTTGGGGCTCTTGGATTCCTCTATAACGTATCGCCTACGCGTCGTAAAAGACGAGTAAATTAGAATAAAGAGGTGGAAGATAGTTTTACTATTGTCCGGGGCGGATGATACTGTGCTTTATTATAGCAATTCACTCGTGCGAGGATCGTTACTAATATAAATCCAGTTACCGGCAGAAAAATTTAAAGTAGATTTTTGCAATATGTGTGGCAGTTAGTTGATTCCCATAAGGCCTTGCATAAAATGAATTCAAACGAGATAAATCTTCTATAACCTAAAATTTGATATATTTGTAAGAATATATAATCAGTTTCTACAAAAAAAAATAACATGCTCGATAATGATTTCCCTATTAGTTGTAGGAAATTGTTTCAATTTTACGATCAAAATAATACATTGTCAGGTATGTGCCACTCATCGACGCGATCCGTCAATTACACATACTTAGCAAAAGATTAACATTTTTATTACGAGATTAAGATAAGCTGCCCAGTAGGAAATCTTCATTTTGTAAAACATAAGTATAGACCGCTGTTAAGCGAAGCGATCTATCAACAAATTTTAAACTAATTTTAAAAAAAAATGTCTAAATGTTTATTAGATTTTGTACCTGGTGTCAGTAAAACAACAGATAAAACGACGATTCCGCATACTGTTAGAATGACAAGTAGTGATATGGCAATTCCTTTCCAATTACGATCTTCTATGTTTGTTCCAACAAGTTCCTGAAAAATGAAAATTTTTTTGAATAAAGACCAATCGATTTTCCTACAGAAGAAAGGATATTTTTTTTTTTTTTTTTTTTGATAATTGTTTGTTGTTTTCGACGCTTATCGTTTGACTATCTTGCAAACATTTCTGAACTTGTTCAGCAAATGATAGTTCTTTGAATCATTTTATTGGTGATAATAAACTTAAACCATAAAATCCTTTTTTATTGCTCAGATATGGGCTGTCTATAGATCCGTGGCGCGTTCCATCAACATTCCACCATACTTGACATCAATGTCAACTAACAGCCGACTTTAAATGAGAAAAAAAATAAAACTACTGCAAAATTAATGGTGAATTTAATGCGCCCTTTTCTCTGTGTGAAAAAAACTTCTCTATATTAATATATTTCAAGGAAAACAAGTTAAATTTTTTTGCAACATAATATATAATGAGTCAATGCTATCAAAATTAGTTTTGTTTTAGTTTTCAATATAACTTTGTAAATCGCGAATCTTTCTTTAATCAGATAAAATAAAAAAATAAATAGCAATAGGTTAGTGTGACTGAAGCTAGCTGCATATAATTTGAAACCTAAAAAACAACTTCATGAATATATACGGGCATCAATTATTCAACAGTCGGTGACAAAGGTGTCAACCGCATGCGATTTGTATGACACGTGTAAAAACGCGTTTAAAAATAGGAACGTATATATACTTTTCTTTATACGTACAGAGCGCACATTCTCTGAATTCTCAGTTTCCTCCGGATATCGGCCCACGCTATGCATGTATATAGGCATGCGCGATGAAGCGTTTTAAAGTAGCAATTACAATTTAATGACAACCTAGTTCGTTTTTATTTTGTTATGAAGTTGATACTATTCACTTGCATTCACAATATAGATATTTGATTTCAGTCAGAAAATAATTGTGCTATACGCGCATATTTGCGTAAATGTGTAAAACGCTGATAGATCGCTACGACGTGGTCCATTAATGGCTCAAAATAAATTTTCCGACATAGTTAACATATCGATATAAGGATATATACAATATAACATACACCGTTATTATATATTAATATACTGTCAATGAGAAAATGCTGAATGTCTAAGCAGGAGAAATAACGACCACTCGCACGTAAAGAAGTAAAGAAGTTCCGGCGAAATGTAGCTGACATTGAAATCTAAACAGAAATAATCTTAATATATAACTTAACCACTTTAACTATGTGCAGTGAGTAACATATGTCCTGAGCAATGGTAGACCATCTAATCACTTCTACAGGGTCTCTGACAAATGTAAACTTTGCACAAATATTTATAAATTTGCAACATATTCCAGGTGTATAAACTACAATACTTGTTGAAAAGCATCGTAATATCAATAATTCTATCTGTTGCAATTGTGACAGTTTCGCAAGCATGTAAAGTCAATCAGAACGGTTTTGTCAAAATATCGTTACTGGGGTATGAGCTACTAATGGCAACCTAGTTATTCCATAAACAAGGTAAAGTCAAACGAATTTTTCCACAAAACTAAGTAAAGTATTACTTGGTATCCTAGTTTCACTTTCAAAACTAGCTAGTAAAAAAGCCAGTTTAAATAGGCAACTGTCGCTTGACTGCATTTAAGGCAGTTTTATTAGATTCGAAGGTTCAAATCTTCAAATAGTCTCTTTTGAAAGCATTTTCATGATGAAAATATGATTTACCTAGTTTTTTTTATACTGGGTTGTAAAATAGGTAAATTTACCTATTTTACCCAGTAAATTTATTAGGTACAATATCAAAGAGCAGACCAGTTACAAGTTGAAATAGATAAGTCATATATTCTTGAAACTAGGTAAAAATCGTTTGAAAATAAACTCGGTAAACTAAGTATACTAGTTAAACTAGGTACTTTTAACCTAGAATTGCCAACACTAGTATGAGTCACTGGTGTGACTCGCAGTACGAAGTTCAATTTCTTATGCTAACAATTTCGATAAAATTTTCAACAAAGCTCCACAAAGATTATTGCACAGTCAAAGCCAATTATTTTATTGTATAATAGCACTCCATACTAAAAAGTGACCATACGTGTTGTGACCATCTTAGATTTCAAACCTTTTTGTCTTTATAATGTAGACAGTATTTCTCAGCACATGCTGCTCTTTATATTATAGAGATATGCTTCTAAGATTCACTTGGGATATTTTTTATTTTATAAGACTTCCCAGTTCCATGTGCTTTTGTCAAGAAGCTTTTTATTTTTTTCATCAAACTATTACTAGGTAATCTGGTTTTATTGTACAAACATTATAGGAGTCTAATTCATCTGGCTGTATGTATTTTGGACATTTTTATTGAATTCCTGATTGAAAACACAGACTTTTCTATTCGAAAAAAAAGTTTTTTTTTATGGATATGCTTTACCTATTTTTTTTTTTTTTTATCAGATTCATTTTAAACTTTGTAAAAAACCTTACGTAGTCAACAATTTCGGCGCGATGGCCTAGAGGTTAAATATGCTGGCATCACAGATTGAAGATCCCGGGTTCGAGTCCCGGCGAGTCCTGCTCACTTATCCGCGCCCACCACTCAACCCAGGGTGTAATAACTTGGGTAGACTAAGCCGAACGGGAAAAGATCATATCTTTCCAGCAATTGTAACCCTGTCCGTCTACAAGTGGCCGCTGTTACAGGGCCTTGGGCAGAGTGGTCCACTTTAAGAAGTGGCTATGAAAAAATAGCAAGTTTTTATCTTTTACTTCGATAGGAGATACTAAGTACAAACAACTCACATCTTCTTCAGTGTCATCTTCTACCGTTGCTGTCGCGTCGCGTTTATGTTGCTGGTAAGACACATGCTGACGCTTGGTGGGGGGTTCGGCAGAATATGCTGCTGCGCGGGCTACTAACATGATTCGCAAACTGGAATTCTCAAACTACAGAACAGATTTTTTACAACAACCCAATTGCTGTATCCACCATGTGCCCTTGGTCGCTAAAAGATGGACAGGGTTAATATTGTTTGGCAATTCTGTATGTATACCATTTTTTTAATGTGAATGGGCGTCTAGATTTTTCTCATTCTTATGATGCTATATGTATAATTTAGTACAATTACCCACACTGTTAACCGTGCAGAACAAATTTGAAATTTCTGCACACAACTAATGCGACTTATTGCAAATAATTGTTATTCCTGAAATCTTTTCCTTAATTCTGCTATACATTGTTAATGGCAAAACTCTTATACAATTACAAAAATTTTTACTCAATCTAATTGCTCTTCTATGAGAAAAAGTTGACACAAACATGTTTTTGCTCATTATGAGTCATCTATGGCTCATGCTTTCAAAAATGGAATTTCTGATACAGTTCTGATATAATTTTTCTATCTATCATAATATCAAATTCATAGATTGGCCAATAGCGAAAATATCCAGTTAAAATTAAGCCTCATTTTAAAAATTATTTGAGCTCTCCCTTATTTCAACAAAAAGCATACAACATGCAATATTTTGCATTCATCCATAAATAGAACGGTTCGAATGTCACATCTTAACAACTAAGGTGCTTGAAATATTGAATTATTAATGATGACATTTTGCAATTACCCACCTATACATAACGTTTGGAAGTATTATTCATTTGATCCGTACACTAACAAAAATAAACATAGATCAACGAAACACAGGGAAAAAAGGTGAAAATGCATACACTGTAATGAAAATGCAAAAAGTCACTGTACTTTCGCAGTAATTTTAATTGCCGTTATTATATTAAAAGTTTTAAATTGACATTACGCCCTGGGTGGTCCATCAGCATTCAATACTTAACATTAAATTTATCAACAAGGCCTTTTGAAAAAGGGAATATATATTTATATACTAGAAATATACAGTAAATTTAATATTCTATTGCCAGAGTGTATGGTAGCAATTATGATAAAAGGGATATTGTAAACAAAATACTGCGGCCATATATCATATTCAGGCTAAGCTTAACATAAGGAAATAGGCCATACAGTATTGCTCCGGCAGGTACAAATCGCTGTAGTTAATCCAACCAGTATGAAATGTTTTCCATTCGTTTGTCCTAAACATAGTTGTTAGGCCTGAAATGCGACCAAATCGTTGGCATAGCAACTATTCAACATTGGAATGTTTTTATATTTTAATTTCTGATTTGCTTAAATGTTATTGCAATAAAACTACAATTTAAATATTTGTTGTCGGCAAAAATTGGCATTTTTGTTTGATTACAAATTCTTTCAGCATGTTGTGAATAGTTACACTGCATTGTATAGCGGATTTCTCATCGTTTGGAACATATGTAATTCCATTTGTATTTTATCCTTACGTACTACAACTTTACAAAGAGTGTTCAAGACATCCCATGGAACATAATAAATAACAGATTTTCAGCATGTTCTAAATTTATTCTTTACTCGTGTTTTGTCTTTGACTCGTTGCTCACAAGCAAATGTGCCATGACCCCCCTGTGTAAGAGAAATACGCATGAAAAATACCATCCACTCCAAATCTTTTCAGCTCTTATAACAATCTTCTCGTTCGCACCTTTTCACCCTTTATACAATTTTTCTGCCTTATTTAACACGATACATAAACTCTATCCTGTTAGGTTTAAGTAAGAAATATACGGCGCTTCATTCATCAAGTGACTCAAGCTAATACGAGCCTGTTTGCGCAAAATATGTTTATCATAACCAATATCGAACAACGCCATTATTCTCAACATCGCAGTTACACCTAATATCAAACAAACCTTTTTTGTTCCGTCATTCTTTCCTTTATTGTTTTTCTTTTCAACTCCATCAACAAGGTCGAGTTTGAAGTCTTTCATAAAAGGAACGGCCGCAAATGCTCCAGGTACAAATGCATTTGATTTAACTGCAGCAGCAAGCATAGTTAAAAGAAATTCGCGCCCAAAAACTTAAACTTGGATTGCAAACAGTGCAAGATCCTATTTGTTGAACAATAAAAGATCAGATTCATATTCTATTATACGTAGTAAAATTCTGATCTTATGTTGTTCAACTCTTGACCTCTTCTCATTCAGGTATTAGAATTTATCTTCACAAGAGAGTGGAAAGGAGGAGAGATAAAGTTGTTGCACAACCCCAGCTTGTCGTCAAAATCAAGTTTATACTTTTCGAACACTGGACAATAGTGTATAAGTTGAAATCCAAACCTCGAATCTATCAACTACGACGTTGTTCAAAACATTAAGGTTGTCAAATGTTGACACCATGCATCAAAAAGGTAATTCTTTTCGTAATAGGTTTTTTCGGTGCGAAAACAATAAATTGCCTTTGAACAGCTGGCAAATTAGAAACCTCTTATAAAGCATTCGTGAGGTTTTGAAGTGGGCCAACATTTTAATCGGTGGGATTCAGACTCCGGACAACAGAGTAAAATGAGTTTTATGTTGAGCCATCAAGTATTTCACTCTTGTGTGTGTGTACCAATATATTCTAAACGTTTTACAAAATATCACAATTTCGCTGATTATGCAATCTTTAAAATGTATCTCCATTGTAATATACGTAACGAACCTCAATATGTATTATATACCGTGGTGAAGAGATTATTGACTTGAATGCCAAGATAGCCCAATTGGTAAAGTTTCGGGTAACGCATCTCTGAATGTCCTGACGTGGGTTCATATCCCATGAAATATGATAATTATATGCGAGAGATCTACAGGACGCTCGCCGGTGCACGGGGGTTCACGTAGCAATACTTACGTCTTTCTCAACCAGCTAGGTCCATGCGCAGGAAAAATGAGAAATACGATGTGCCCAGAACCTTCACGTGGTTAGGAAGTCATGCTTCGCCATATGAGTAAGCCGTAGTCTCGGCTTTTCCCTCCCGCGCTTGATAAAAATGAAATTCAATCCTATGTTACTGAAGACGATGCCCCTCAAACAACACACTCAATTCTGTATATGTTGCTGCACAGAACAGTATATTAGATTTTTTCATACTCAGCGCGAGTAATTTTATTGTATACTGACGCGAAATGCTTTAAAATACAGACTCAGTTGCCAAACGTTGAAAGCTTTCACTTGGTCTATCTTACTATTGAAATCTACCATTTGTGATCCCAGGTCACATCAGAGAACCTTTCAATTGATTTTAAATATAAATTATGCATTAGCTTAAATTAGTGTTTCCATTACCAAATAAATCAAAAAATATAGCGACGCTTTGACTGTTTAAAAATAAAATTTATAGCGTAAGATAATATTTTTCCTGGCAAATCATTTCACAGTCCTTCCCTAGATTTTAATATTCGAAAATATTATAAAAAATAAACTAAATATTTTCGAGCGCCATTGACGAAAAATTCAATCAACTATGAACTGTATTCTCATTTTTTATATTTAAAATTATACTAGCAAACAACTATCCAGCTTTTTTGATTTTCCAATTTTTAATCTACAATATGCTTACTTTGCTCACTGTACGCCCGCGCATTCAATTTTTTTTAAACACCTTTGCAATGGGAGCCTTCAACCCTCATGTCACATGAGTCATGTGTTTACGCACCTATGTAATCACGCAATAAAAGTTTGCTAAATATCTAAATACTATTTTTTTTTTTTTTATGTAAATCTGATAGCTAACAAATGTACTCTTGTCCAGGACATGAGAATATACAGAAAACCCAATACTTAAAATACGAAAATAGATCGGAAATTGAATTTCAAGAAAATTTCAGAATAGATTTAGTTACATAGATTCAGTTTCGGCCTTTTTTGTCGAGCATGAGTCACTGTTGAATAGCGCCGCCGAGGCGCGGTTCATCTGTGGCTCATGCTTGACAAAATAAAATTTCAATTAGAGAATGATAATAGCAGTTAGCCAAAATGTTTCCTTTATTCAACTCCTATCACACAATTTGTGCCTGGTATTCTGCACCGATGAAAAGTTGCTTAAACTTAATCTCTTACTACCCATCTCATTTTTCAACCAGGACTTTCACGCTACAGTCATATATTGATGTGTATTATAGCAATATGTCGATATAGCACCAACATAAATCGTTAACGATCGATGTTTTAAAGCCAAGTTCATAAAATATTTAAATAGGTCACATGTAATGGACCTAATAGTGTCGCTTAGTTCGGGAGAGTATACAAAAGTATTTTGCTAACGTCATCGACTTTATATACTTTCCGGCAAATTAAAAATGAAAAATATTGATTTACTTCTAAAAGCAGTTGCCTGTGTATTGGTTATAAATCTATATAATGCATAAATATAACATGCATGCAACAGTCTGCAGTCTGCAGACTGTTTCGTGTTATATCCCTGTCGTTGAGCGTAGGACACTAATGGATCGCTCTTGAGACGCTGTTAATCTATGTCTCGTGTTCGACAAAAACTTTTGATTTGGGAGCCACATATCTTTACATATGATTCGGATAATTTTTCTGAATCGAATCGAAACGCCCATTTCATAAAAATGTCAAATATATCGTTTTCAATATTTAGAATTATTTCATCACTAAGAAAATCAAGTTAATTATATTCACGATTTACTAATATTAGCATAAACAGATTTAAGTTGATGTTTTTTTTAGTCCAATAGCGAAATTTTTTTTCGTTAAAAATCAAAAATTCCAATTCATTTGGTAAGTTTTTGTTCCTATGGGCAAATTATGATTGATTTGAATAATCTTGAATAATCTTCAAATCGACTCGAAGCGCAAAATATTCAAATTGATCCAATATATTTAAAAGGATGCACTGCAGCAAACGAACAATGAGTAAATTTTAAAAAACACCATGTTGATGAGATTTATGTCAATTATGGGCAATTGATGGACCGCACCTTTGCAGCGCGCCATCGACACCCCATATTTAGCAAAAAAAAAATCATTTTTTTCAATACCGCCAAGTAAAACTATTGTCAAAGACCAGTGATTGTGTTGCATTTTTTTGTCACAGTGTGGTTAATTGGTCATAGGAACACAACCTAGTACAAAAATAGCAAGTCTTATTATTTAACAATAATATAGAACCTAACTGTATTCACCTTCGGCCAAATTTACTTTTGACTATATAGATTGATAATAAACCTAGAAGTCCGTCTTGTTTCATTTTTAGTATTTATTACTTATATTAAATACTTAGATTTGTTTCGATTAGAAAAAATAATCCGAATCAAATTCAAAATACAAAACTTTTGGTTTTGCGCAGCCCTACTTACAGGTTGGATTGTCTTATCCAAGTCAAATTTATAACTGTGCTATTAAGAGACTTATTTAAGCCAGGAAGTCAGTTATAACCAAGTTATGGGCGTTAAGCAAAAATTGCAAGATTTAATCAAGTAAAAAAATTATACATATTCAAAATATCCAAAGTTATAGTTTCTTTATTTACCAGATCAAAGTCACCTAATTCTTTAAACTTCATTTCAAGTTTTGCGCGTTTTCCTGTCCTGCAAGTTTTTCATTTACATTTGTACATGTGATTTGTTTCATTTTTATTATGCTCAGTGATAATGAAGTCAAAATAAGTATTTCTATGTCTATGTTCAAAACACGGAACTATATTCACAAGTCTCTAGGTATTGTAATGACTCATTGTCTCCCCTAGCGGCTTTAGGATGGGATATGGTTCTATTTTGTCTTTTGTGGCATCACTTTTTGGTAAAATCAGTTTCAACAATTCAAGTAATTTGCTATTAACACAAATGTCTTGAATAACGGGAAGTAGAAAAGCAGACCCTAGCGGGAATTTTATTTGGTAATATATGCGTCACTGATGGTCCGCGCCTTGACGGCGCAATCCAACAGTAGCTCATACTTAAAAAAGCATAACCAAAATAGAAAATTTTGATTGGGAATCAGGATGCGCAAATTATATTATATCTGTATTATTTTAAAGAGTTTTTACTTCAGGATTTTTTAATTAGTATTTGAACCATAACGAACTACAAGCGTATCACTGTTCAACCAATATTACTGCGTGATCCTTATCTTTTTATTAATTTTCCTACACTCGATCAAACATTTTCTAACATCTATCCATACTCCTATTTTCCTGCTATATAAAAAATATCATTTCATCTGCAAATTTAACGACGTTTTGATATAAATATCAATAAAAAATATATTTTTCAATCTTCAAATCGAACAAGGTCTGGGTATAGAAAATATGTGTCAATTTAATGCTCAAAACCCCTAAAAATTATTTTTATAATAAATGTAGTATTGTGCATCTCTTTCTCCCAGTATATGGGAGTTACTGTTATTTGCTCGTCACTTCGTTGATACACGTAAAAGATTATCAACTTCATATTTTATTGAAATTCACTTGTTCTTGATAAACTAACATTTCTGATATGGATATCCGAAATTTATTTTGACTCAAATAAATTTTCAACATTTCAGATAAAGTTGCTGCTATTTTAACACGCATTTATCTACCTTACAGCAAAATCATGACTTATACATTAACAAGATAAAACTTGGCATATTTCATGTTTTTACTGCAAAATGAATGAAATTTGAAAATAAAAGAGTATCGAAATTACTCTTTATTAAAATTCCAGATTACAAATGGACTAATGAATAATACCATACATATAGAGCAAAAATTACCAACTTAGCAAAACTCGGCAAGTATACGACAGCATTCCTCGATGGCCTAGTGGTTAAACGTGTTGGCATCGCAGGTTGAAGAACTCGGATTCGAGCCACGACGGGTCCGCGTCGCTTATCCATGCCCACCGGTCGACCCAGGGTGTATTAAATTGAGAAGCCTAAGCCGAAAAGACAATATCTATCTTTCAAGTAATTGTAACCCTATCCGTCCACAAGTGTCCGCTATCCGCTTGGGCAGGGGGGTTCATTCCAAGAAATGGCTATAAAAAATTCTAAAGCTTCTTATTACTTACCATGTTCAAGTTTCTTCACAAAATTTTCAAAAGGACTTTATCAGTCTTTTAACCTTCATTCCTGCATTTATGTGGCTCTCTGCAAACAAGTGGCCTCAGGAGATTTTCATGTATAATCCGTCTGGTACAACTTTGCTTTGAGCAAAAAATAACTAACAATTTCGAATTCATCCCATGAATTCTGCGTATGTCTTTTTTCCTATACTCGGTATCTTATGAAACCACTTTGTTTTGAAATAATGTTCAGTTATAGAAAAACTCACTCAAATCTCAGTCGCTTAAGTACACGTTACGAAAGTGCAGCACATTTACTAGTAATTTGCAATAACTGTGCATTTTGAGAAAGTGAAAATCGCCTAGTAGTTTATGAAATTTATATCAAGTATTGACTGGTGTTTAGCAGAGAATAAAGTCAACTTGGCCTACAAAAATGATTTTGCACTTTTATTTTAATATTAACACCAATTAAATATTCGATCAAAAACAACGATTTTACTGCATGTTTATGGCAGTGAATACTTAGACTGACTCTAACCACAATCCATTCTCATCTTTCCTTATTTGTTTTAATTATTCATAACCTATTCCGCTTCAGTGACAATGATGATTTATTAACTAGATATGATGCATTTGGCCATTTGGATACATATTTAACTAAAAAGAGAAGACAAATCAATTTTTCCTAGATTTTTTTGTTTAACTCCGTTTAACATAACAAAGTTACACCAGCCAAACGACTTATAAAGAGTATTCAGCAGAATCGGGCATTTCGAGTTATTCGAATAATTTGTTAGTCGAATCACTATTTCTATGATAAATAGACATTATTATATCGTTGAAATATGCATTGCAAAGACATTCATGTTGCCTGGGCATTGATATACACATTTTCCCAAAGCAACTGTTATTACATTGACTTTATTGCACCCATAGTGTATCAATTAAACAATGATAAATTCGTAAATTGTCTGAGTTTTTGTAAATATTGCATGGATTTGGTTTACCAAATTTGTATTAATTATTCATCAATCTGAAACAACCTCGTAGTCGAAATTGTATACAAAGTAGCTGAACCTTTCAGGAAATCGTTCGTAAAATCTAATAAAGAAAAAATTATTTCAATAAAAATTAGAAGCACCGGAATATTTTTTGTGTCGAAGAGGGTGAGGGTAAGGGCATTCTGAAATATATCGCCTTCTTTTATATTATGAAGAAGAAATAGGCGATAGAATCGTTGCAAAGATAAATTATTTCGCTAGTGGAATTCCTTCTGCTATTTTTTAAAAACTAATAGTAGCGCGTGAGTTTTTTTGCCCTCGCTGCTTCCAAAATCTGAACTTCTAGAGTGTCATTCATTAGCTGTAAATACAATCAATTCTACGAATATGCAAAAACAATAAAAAATATGAAATGAAATTTTAAAAACGCGCAATGCAGCTAAGCAGCTGAAAGTTTAAATATACGCATGCATGAATAAAAATAAAGACGTTTAATTACACGGGCTTTTGAAATCTTGTAACATCGCGCATTAAAAAAATTATGTATTATAATTTTGCTGATATATAACTACTCTTGTATAGAATATGTCAGTATGAACATATGACAACTCAATCCGGAACTCCATGGGGATATATATATTCTAATCCAATCAGTCCTATGGTTAATACAGTTATCCCTTGATTTTAACCAAACACAGGCTAAGGCATTAGATATCCGAGCCAAACTATAGTTTTCTTACCTGAAGACCACAACTTTTCTACAGATTTAGACTTGTTTAAGTGATCGCTTTGTTTAGTAATGAGAGATTTTATCAATACCTAAATCTTAAAAATTAACCATTACTTTTTAATACTTGCATTTCCTCTAAGAATTAAAATCAAATTTTCAGAAAATACAGTAGAGATTTTAGTTACTGATATGCACATATACACATGGTTTAATAAAAAGCCATCATTTGTACCAAAGACAAAATATCCAAAACAATGCTGACCACTATTATGAATTGCGCAGATAATGACATCTTCCTAGATACAAATTTATACATTAATTTATTTAAATTATACCTCTGGCATTTCACCTTTATCTCTTCTCAGCATTGACACATCTTGATCACTTTCAGACGCCATGACAGCTGCAGTCGTTTCTTGATTCATTTCACGTTTTATTACCTTGTACTTGATGCGTTTTTTTTTTTAATAGTTTCTTGGAACTTTGGTATTTTACAAACAAACTATCGTATTTAAACCAAACATATACAACCGTTCAAATTAATATGACGCATTTTATGGAATGATAATAAAACTGTGCCACTAAGGAATCCATAAATATCCGGTGGGTGGGGATGATTTCAGTTATTAAATTTATGAAGTCATAACGCTCAGAACAGGCGGAAAAATTTAAACAAAACATACACTTTTACTGCCAAAAAAGGAGAATAATAACAAAATTGTGCCGAAGACTCATAACTTCTCAGAAAGTCAGGTCTTATAGGGTCGAAACAGTGAAAACATTCTAGTTTGATAATTTGAAGCAAAGAAAATTGCCAACATAAACTCTTTTAAACGCGCGCGCGCTGGCGGTGCTAGGAGAATTTTTGGCGTGCTATCATTTAAATTAAAAAAAAATTGAGGCTAGATGGGTCTTACATCTGCCACATTCCTCTATCTATCAGCGTCCAGACTGTGCCAAAACAGTTTATTGACATTCTGCGACCTGACATGTTCAGATAACTATTGAAAAACCAACTACCATATAGTAAACATATCGACGTAATAATCTCGAACTACGTACAATATTATTAGACATTTCATCTAGATACGTTTGTTATAATGCTATAGTAATGCTTTCACTCTTTTAACTCTCCAAAAACGAATACATTTCAGTCCAATTTTTTCTCCTATTTCGTCAAGAATAAAGTCACCGATGGACCGCGCCTGGTCGGTCAGTGATTCATGGTTGACCAAATATATTTAGGCAAACTCTCTCTACATGTTCTGTCGCTCAATAATAACGCTTAATTCATAATTTTATACTCAATAAATGCTATATAACGTCTGCATAGTACAAGTCGTTCGCATAATTAAGCTCAGACATCTCGTGGGATTTTGTACGCTGCTGAATATAATAGTTTATGAACGTCTTAAGATTAAATCTGACGTCACCTCCCTCTGGAACATAATGCACGTCCACGTTTATTAAGATTTATAATTTTCTATTAAAAAAACGCTAGCATGACTGGGCAGTTCAATTTGACGATTAGAATTGATCCAAGGAACGAATAATTCAATAGGTCGTGAATCGGTCATACTAACAAAAAATACCAAAGTTTTAATTTAAAAAAGACCAATTGGCGAAATCAGTTATTAGCCCTGTACGTACGAGCATTATCATTGCCCTAACGCATTTCCTGCGTGTCGTAAAAGGCTTTTAAAAGAAAGCAAAGAATTGGTAGATGATTTTACCATCGCCCAGGGTAGATACCACTCGCGGCACTTTACCATGACTTAGTTCCGTTTGGGAAGTTTTCCGTTTGGAGCGAAGTTGCTGGTACTAAATCTTTTAGTAGCTCTTTGCTATTATGGGGCCGTAAGTTGGTTTCTTTTTGGCATTGCTTCAGCCTTGCTCAGAGTGAACTTCAATTTAAAAAAAATATCCTACGCTAAATTATTCCAATCGCAACAGAATCACAAAGTATTCGATTTATCTCCAGGTCTTACTGCAACATCCAGTTTTCACGATTACAGCTATCCGCAAAGTGCTTTGTTGCATGACACGCGGTGAGTCGGACAAGCATCGAACTATTGGCCTTTTGGATTATATGATCGCGACTTTGAGGGGTTCGTGCGAACGCGGATGAAACATCAGTATTAACATTACTCTCCTTCTACAAACACATTCCAGTCTAAAATCTAATATTACCAAGAACAACGTGACAAATAGACTGGCAGCGTTGGCAAAAATTAGCATTAGACAGAATATGAACCACTTTCTGAGTCTGCATTCTAATGGAATTGATATTTCATTACATTTTCCATTTATACATATATATATATATATATAATAAAATTTGCTATCTTTCCATTTACTATCTTATCGATCTTTTCCAGTTTGTTCCAAATGGATTTCATGGCTAATTTGTTGGGCATTATAGCCAAGTGGTTGAATATCTCATTTTGAGTCCCAGCAAGCCGAACTCGTTTTTTAACCAATCATGTGTGGGGCTGGTATAGAGTGGGGAGTGGGGCTGGTATAGAGCTATGTTCAGGGGGATGCACTCAGATGAGTGACTTTAAAAATGTCCTAGATTACTCCAGTGTAGGGCAGACAAAATCGAATCATTTGGAATTCGAATCTGATACAAATATTTTTTTTTTAATCGGATCGAATCAATAATTCCATGTCAATAAAAAATGTCCCATTTTTAGTATTACAACTTGTCTCCATTGTGAAAATCAAGAGTTAATAGTGTAAATTTTCAATTATATTCCATGTCTAAGAACAACAATTTTCATAATTTAACGACAAAATATAATCGATTTTGGTCAAATTTGACCGAAATCGATTGTATTTTTTTGATAAAAATGAAAATTGTAGTTCATCCAGCACTATTGTTCTTATGCAGGATTCACATTTGATTCGAATAAATTGTGCTTCGAATCGATTCGAATCACCGAAACAAATTGCGCAGCCCTACTCCAGTGCTTATCGTACCTCAGGTAAAGTACGCTCTACTTTGATTTACTTCGATAAGAATTGTTGTAGTTGTTGTTTATATATAATTTACACATTTCGAATTAAAATTTAATGTTCGAGGATACAAAAACCAACCTCTATATGAATATCTCAAGCTATTATCTGATCATTAAGAACATAAATACTCACATTGTTTTTAAATTGGGATTGGTTGTCAATGGTATTTGTTATGCATATGCGCAAAACCATGGGCACACCTTGACCAATTTATTTATTGCCACTTCGCTTGGAACGGATTACCGACTGATCAGGGCCCTGGTTTCGGATCAAAGTCAATGCCTCATTATTAATTCCTATTTAAGATATAAAGCTTATTATCGGACAAAGATAATTAATAATAATTACATAATTCAAGGATAAGCACAAAATCACTATTAATATTTTATTGAATAAAATTGAGAGGCAAATAACCATTCTCATATCTTATATATTAAAGCAGATAAGCTGATGGTATTAAAAACATGTGCAAAACGTTCTCAATCGAATGTCCTGATTAAGTTTGTTTAGGGCAAACGCCTGTATGGCAGTTCAGTGGTTAAAAATGTTGGCATTGCAGGTTGAAGATCTCGGTTTCGAGTCCCTGCGAGTCCGATTCGCTTTTCCATGCCCACCACTCAACCAAGGGTGTAATAACTTGGGCGGGCTAGGCCGATCAAGAAAAGATCACATCTTTCCAGCAATTGTAACCCTGTCCGTCTATAACTGGCCTCTGTTAAAGATCACATCTTTCCAGCAATTGTAACCCTGTCCGTCTATAACTGCCCTCCGTTACAGGGCCTTGGACAAGATGATCCACTCTAAAAAGTGGCTGTAGAAAAATAAAATGAAAATAGATTGATGTTCTTTAATTTAAATTTTATGCAGATTTTTACCATATTAGTTGTTTTAGTTGAAACAACTTTTTAAAATTCTAGAACTTTTTGCTATGACCAGTCTGAGTGAACCTACCAGAAACTTATACCCAACAAACATTATGCGCTGGCATTGGGAGCAAATGTGTATCTGTTATATGTTACAGCTATATGCAAAGTGCCTTGCTGAAGAACATGCTCGTTGGTGAAACGGCCAAGCATTGAAACATTGGCTATTCGAACAATACGATCACGCTGTAAGTGTTGCTCCATTTCCTTGTTGCACTGATTTATATATTAAAAGCATTTGACAACTTTTATCGCACATACAAACTTTCAATTCAATGGCATCAACTCGTGTATACCATGCGTTATCCAAAATCAATAAACAGAATAAATATTCTTACCGGTGATTTCTTTACTTTATCTTTAGACTTTCCGGCGTGTTGTGCACTCAACATTTTTTATTTCTAATGATATCTCGATTTTCTTCAAAATATTCACAATGGTTGTATAGGTGGCAACGCTATTCTTCGATATATAAGTTAAACTATATAAAAATGCTGTAAAATTACCTTTCTTTGACAGTGAAACTTGACGCTATTATAGTGTAAGCTCGTTTGTTCTTGCAAATATGGGTTGTTGGTGGAATGCACCGGTGAGGTGCGTTCCATCAACCGCTCATACTTGGCATAAATGTTGAAATCAAGTCGGTTTGAAATAATAAAAATTTACAATTTCTCCAAATTATTCATTTCAAGACGTCTTATAAAGACGACAATTGATTCCATTAAAAATTTCTTTTTGATTAAATTGAAGTCCGTTTTCTCGTAAGAATACAAGCGAGAAAAACAATTCTAAATATGATCATGAGCTCTGTTAGGTGCGTGCGTACGTTGAAAGTACTATTTTATACGTGCGGCAATTTTTCGAAAAGAGAGGAAAGGTAGTTGATAGTTTTACTGTCGCCCAAAGTCGACTAACTACACTAAAATACAGTCAATCATTTGTGTATCGAAGCTTCCCAGCTCAGGATACAGTTGCTGGTTTTACATGTCCTTACGTGAACTGTGACAAAATTTGCAGTAGATTTTAATATTAACTTCCAGTAATTGCATAGTTTTAGATTCCAAATAATCTGCATTGCTAATAATTGTGAATGGGGCATATAGGGTATTGATGGATGCAACTTGGCAGTGTGTTCCATCGACACCTTTGGCCTAAGAAGTCGCTTTTGTAACTTTATTTTAATATTACACAGTAAATTTACTGTAAATGAGCGTTAATTTTTCGGTGCTGCTTCGAACAGCACTTCCAATGATATATGAAGGAAGTTAATTTCACTCGAAAGCAAACTCGTAATATAAGCAAATATTGGTTTGTATTATTAATTAAATATTTGATTAATTAATCATTTCTTCTGAAAAAAACTAGCATCCTTACAATTACGTCTGCAGAGTCATCTACCTTCCCTGTCTATAATTTCACGCTTATATTTCACGGATCAATATATTGAATGACTTATATCTAACAAGAAATTTCTACATGTTCCTGTCTATTACGATATCCTAAGAACTTTCTAAATGGAAAAACTAAGTTTCATTTTAATGTTAATTATTGAATAACATAGAAACGCTTTTAATCGGACTCTGTGAGCAAGGTTGGAGTGAAATATAATATAGCTATAAAATATTCGACATTATCTGCAATTTAACATTGCAGAAGATAAAAACTTCAAAAATAGTCCCTCAAAATTACTGTGCAATGAGTTACTTAACCGCAAAAATAAAATATACACTATGAATATTTTGAAATTATATTGAAATTCGGGGACAAGCAGCGCACGAAGAAAAACCTACCAACGAAAAGCGGTACAAAAAGTTAATGACCAACTGCAGAATATATTTTCAGAATCAGAGGCAACTCATATCATTCAAGGGCGATATCAAAACCTTCTCAATTTTTCTTGGTTCATATTTAACCGGTTTTTGCGGTATACGAAGGGAAATACGACAGAACAATATTATAAATTAAGGGCCGCGCCTTCACTGTAACAGAAATGAAATGAAATCAACTATGTTTACAATAATTTTTGGTAATATAGAAACAAAACTTTAATACCGAGTTTTAGATCATTTGAAAGCTGTTAATAGACCGCAACGCCCAGGTGCGATCTTTCTACAGTCCATACTCGGCATAAACCTCATCAACAATTTTATGTCAAAGTTGGCAAATATACAATTACCGTAAATACCCAAAAAATTTACTGCGCTTTTGACACAGGGAATATACAACTCATATAAACATATTTGAGAAATATTATATTGGCAACTTGATTACAGAAATCAGCTCATTGTGATCATTTGTATTTAAATTTAATATCCACAAAAAATATCCAAAATATGTTATTACTTTGGATTCAATGATGGATCATGCGGTTGAGGCACATGCCGTAAATATATCACCATTTGGGCAAAACCCATTCATTTAAAATATGACACTGCATGTCAGAAAGCGAAAGTTTTCATCGTTTGTCGTTTAAATATAATCGATTTTGTTCAAATTTGGTCAAACGATAGTATATAGTCAATCTGAGCGTAAATGCAACAGCTCTCGCCTGAATTATTATGTTCTCAAATTCTAACAACAAAGTCTTTGACTTCAACAACTCTTATCAAAGTGTGATATTCACTTTCACTCACCTTCTCGCAAGATCTCTGTGCTTTGATTTAAATCTGTGCTTCAATTTCGCATCACAAGCGTTGCTTTTTACCACACAGTTATTTCGATCAATACTTCAAAACATCATTCTACGCCTATTAGGTAATTCGATTCTGCCAACCCACACTACAACAAAAAACAGTCAAATAACCTGCTTTTCGTAATATTGCACTTATCACCGCATTTTCGATTCGATCAACCTGCGTTTATAGCTCTATTTTTAGTTAATATATGTTATAATATATTTTTATTTAGATCACGGGAGTTGTTGATCATACATGAGAGGAATGTATATAACATGTCGTAGGCTAAGTTCCAATTTTCAACCTTTACATAATTTGATTATAGATTATATTTATAATTTGATTTATTTGAAATCATGAATATTAATTAATGTACAGCTCCATAGTGAACGTTTCCTTTGAGTTCATGCAAATAGATACGCTGTAATAAAAATACGGTAAAATCGCTGCTCTTTCACAGTATTTAAACGTCGTGACTTTGAAACTGATCTTTAGAATCGTCTTTTTTGGATAGTCACGGAGGTAAGTCCGTCAACATAACTTGCATAAAAATGATTCCGAATTTCGAAAATTTATAATTACTGTAAATTATAGGTAAATTTTGGGTACTTTTGTCACAGTATATAAAATATATTAATAGTAAAAATAATAAGATCCACCCTGAAGTGTCATCTATAGGTATACAAAGTAGTTTCCCAACAAAAATTCGTGTTTCAATATCAAAAAGTGGTAATATTCAAGATTATCAATAACTAACTATTATCTTTGAATTGTACTTAACACTTCAATATACACTCTGTGGCAAAATGTATTTTACCGCAAATTTACAGTAAATGTACATAATCATTCAAGACTCAAAACTGCTTTATTTAATAAGTGGTAAGTATGGACTGTCGATTGATTATGCTGAAAAAACCTAAATTTTATTTCATCAAGCATTAGTCAAAGATGTTCCAAGCCTAATGCCTAAATTGAAATTGCTTTAAAAAACAGCGATTTTGTCATAGATTTTCACGATACAAGTATTTGAAAACAGATTAGCGGTCAACCTTTCATTCCCAATGCATCGGTGTAGGAAGTATTTTATTATTTATAACTTTTTCTCGAATCTAATTGAATTCATTAGCGGTGGCCGTAAATTTCCCAAAAGAATAATTAGGTCTGTTGGAAGAGTGACGGCTAAATAAAAAAATTAAATTTTCGTCGAGTTTAACCCCGTACTATTGATGCTTGCTAAAAGTTTTTCAATGGAATTTGCTCTAAAAAGGCTAGAAGCAAAACCTAGAAAAATTCAAATAGCGGTTATCGGTATACTAAAGATATACATCAAAAAGTATAATATAACGCAAAAAAGTTCCAAACAAGACCTAACGCTATTTTAAGCTTAGTGAGGGCACCTGTTCGGGGCATTGGTAAAACCATCTGCTACCTCCTGGTTTATTTTACGACGCGTACCACTGAACGCAGAAAATACGTCAGGCATTTCCAAGATCCAAAATCAAAGGGCAGAAAATGTTGTGTGGTTTCATTGAACTTTTTCAGGAATGAAGAATACCAATGAAAGTAAGTATAGTGTCACAAACTTCGAAAGGATGTTTATGAGAAAAGTGAGGCCGGAGGTATCATAATCTCTATTCCCAGTGAAGAAGTGTATTTTTGGAGCCATTCAAGTAGTGAAAAGTGAACGTCATAAAATAAAAATAATTAACTTTCGAAAGAAAGTAGCACTGAACCAAATTGCTTATCGAGTAGCGATGCCCTTGTTTCAACGTCTCTCAGTACCAGAATAATATTGAACTTCGAGGACATCAAAAAAATAAATAAATAAAATTGTCATTAAAAGTGTATCGATTGACAATATAAATGACCATGACCTGGTGATTATTGAGAAAGCCATGGCATATAGCTATAGAGAAATCAGCATTAAAACCGAGGCTGATGAGCGGATGATTTTAATGGGATATTGTTGAAAATTTTAAAATTGAATAACTTTAATAAATATCCAATCCTAGTTTAAATAATTTGATTAAAACATATTTAGTTAAGCATGAGTCACTAAGGATGTATTTGCTGTGCGAAAGATCAGGGACTCATTCTAAACAAAATAAAATTTTTGATTGTGAAATTCTTCCTTTTGACGAAATTAATTTGCCATACGGTGATTTTAATTTCGGTCCAATCAAAAAAAATGTACAAGATTATGCAGCAAAGATGTTTTAGAGCGGGTACTAAATTATAAAAATTGTGCAAAATATTTTAAGATAGATCAATAAATCGAACACGCTAATATTTTTTTCGCATTTATTCCTAAAAGCTGCAGAAAACGTTTAGTTTTTCATTCATATTTACCAAGAGCATGTAGGCATAAAGTTTGGGAAAAGCTGGGAAAATAGCACAACTTATTGAAGTATGGGCGAACTTGCACCCTGATATCTTTTTATAATCAGATTAAAAGTTACCCGTATTAAAAATCTATTTTAGTATAAATCAATCATCATTTGCTGGAGACTAGACTAAATCAATTCCAGAAGATTTGCGAAATACAAATTCCTTACAAAGGCGCAATTACACGGATTTGCTACATTGTTTTCAAATTTGAATAATGTTTGAATGTCGCCTATTGAATTGGATATTAGAGGAGAATGTTGGAATGTTTTTTTTTTTTTAATGATATCGTTTAAAAATAATCCTGAGAAGAGTTGTTCTGGGCACGAATACTGTTCACGAAACTTTGTTGCAATTAACAACGGATCATACATACTTCACCTCTTTACCAACCGATTAGATCAATCTACCAAACGACCGATTGAAATGGATATTGGCAGTGTGTGGATGCATTTATAGCATTTAATTTGAAATATAGGATCGAATATCCGGATTCAAAAATGTCTGACCCCGCCGACTTCCCATATTTGATGCATTCCGAGCGCCATTACGTGGCTAAAGTACAGTTTATACAATTCAACATACTGTAATAGATCTTTGTTTTATGACTCTTTAATTGGTATCTCTCAGGCTTTACGACATTGCTCAGATATCTAATTGCAATAAAAAAGTTTCATGTTTTACCCTTATGATCAAAATGTCGATAACAAATTCGATCGATTCGACATTGACGCACATATTTCAATATTTGGGTTCGAACACACGCTAATAGATTTTATTCGAAAAATACGCTTTTGCTCGTCTAAGAATGTACTGATTAAATAAATTTATATGATTCCAAATATAGATATATTTATATATATAGTAGGGTGGTGATTATAACGCAAAAACCTACAGCAATCAATGAATGGCACTTGGGATAGAAAATAGTCCTAAAGCGGGCGATATCCGGAGTTTCAACATATTATAATTTTACGCAGGAATGGCAAACGGCAAGGTATCTGTGAAACATTATTTTTTGTGCGGCAATATCATGACATACTATTTGGATGGTCATATTTATAAATTTGATTTCAACCATTCTCAACAAAATTTGTTTTGAGAAAGCGAGGTTTTGTTAGAGATGAAGAGGTACGAATTAAAAAGCTTGCAGCGTTGTACCCTGAGAATTTGTTCAAAATTCGGTATTCAAACCATTTTGTACAGAGTTCTTTTAAAACCAATCTTTATAAATTTCATACAATCCCGTGTAAGTATGACCTCATTTGCGACACAATAGAAACCGCTTCTGCACGGTTGGCTGCTCATTGCTCATAATAAAACGGAAGTAATACTTTTGACATTGAATAGGGTGTCATTCCACCAGAAAGCAGATCATATATGTCATACAGGGACTGAGATTTCGTTTACAAGTAGAGATTTGCTTACTTTTTCTAAAGCAACAATTTGAATAAGCTAAATGAGTATAAAATATTAGTCAAGGATTGCATACTGTCAGTGGTGTATTAAAAACCTATGCAGAGTTTGAAAATTTCGCGATGTCAAATTATGACGTCATATTGAACGTCTCAGACAAGAAATTTCCTTGAAAATAATTCTTATTGTGTCACTGTATAGCACTATAAAACATAAGCAAAATTGCGCTGAAGGCTCGAAAATGTCTTGATTGAAAGCATGTCAGTTGCTGAAATGAACAAATTTACAAATGAACTACAATTTTATGGTCTTATAGGACTGAAACAAATACCGTGTCGGTACACAATGGTACACATGGTCGGTACACAAAAAGCGAACGCGTAAAAGTTAGTGTGGCTAAAGATAAGTCCTACTTTTTATCTTATTTCATTTTTGATAATATTATTTTCTCGAATAACCAATTTTTTATATTCATGATTGTTGTTTTTCTCCTGATAAAATGTAGTTTTGATTTCTATATGCGACTTACAGTCCATGCAGACAAATAGGTATTATTTCACAAACATAACTATGGAAGACGAATTAAGTAAGAAAGTCCAAAAGAAAAGTATGTCAGTAAGTATATCTGTAATATTTGTTTTTGGATTTAAGCTATCATCAATAAATGTTGTTTTACACTGTTATGGTAATGGTATGAAATCACCTATTTCAGAAAGATTTAATTGGTTTTTCTGAATTTAAACAAGATTGGACCACCTAGGCGTGGTCTACCAACACTCTAAACTTGACAAAAGTTTTAACATCCACGCGATTTCAAATTTTTGAAAATATACAATTGCTGCGAATGACCAATTAGCTTTACTTTTTTAATGACATACAAAAATGAATGAAATCCAAAATACTTTTCCATGTTTCTGTTCATATTATTTAGTCACTATATTAGGGAAGGAAGAAGAAAGAATAATACGCACAACAAAAAATAAATAAAAGAAATTCAATAAAGTTCTTAGAATAATTATTATCCTCTAAATCCTACATCCGTTTTTTTTTTTTTTTAAATTGGCCTTCATTTTTATCAAAGAATGCTATATGCGTACATATTCATTTTACACCATTACCAAATAATCAGCACGTAGCTGGCTAGTTTGCGTTCCTTGTGTCTAATACATCGCCTCTATTTCTACTAATAAAAAGTTTTTTCAGGCGTCACAACGCTAGTACCCCATACTAAATAATTATCTTTGAACAAGATATCTTTCTGATGCTTGCTGATCAGGATTCCTCCCAACACATAACCACCTCCCAATAACAAAGATTGGTCATGTTTCTTTAAGCCTGAGTTGAAGTTGGGTTCAATTAAGGATCATGCTCAAGAAAGTGATTTTTTATTCGGACAGTGGTTATTGTCATCACTCGATTTTGTTGTCAAGCATATGCCTAAGATGAACCGCGCCCAATTCATCATTGTCTAGTGTTAAACATGATAGGTAATTTGAAGAATTTTCTGTTCAAACTCATTATCAAATAATATCATAACAAACAGCAATCAGGACAACAAAAACTGGTGAAATATATTATATTGTCTGTTCGTTCAAAGTCCCCAAAATGAATATTCTCTCATTCTCAGAATACATCACTTTTGGTTTGCTGTTCATTTTTCTTGATCTTAAGCAACCCCTCCGATTAAAGAAAAATTATCGAAATGTATGCGGTCAAATAAAATTAAAGACATTTAATTCGCCACGTGACCCGTACTCTCCTTAGTGTCCAATTTTGAACAAAGCGTGTTGTAGAATTGAATATACTATTAAGTATGGGTCATTTGTATTGCCCATTCAGATCAATATATATTTGTCTCACATGTGTTTTAAAAATTAAAATTTTCATCTTCCAGATGCTCTGCCGGACATGGATTTCAATGAAAATTGCAAAAGGTATTCAAATGGTTATGCTGTTGAGTCAAAATTTTTATTCCGTGTTATTCAACTCTCTGTTTTTATACTGCAACGATTTACCATCTGACCGATCTAAATTTCTAAAGCTAATTCAGGACCCAAGTAAGCTTTCGCTGCGCTCTCAATGGTATTTCCTTAATCAAATTGGAAGCAAGCAATTCTTTAAAAGAATGCCCCCCTCCCCCCTCCTAGCATGTAGCACAGCGCATGCAGCACACTACGAGGCATATGAAATTAAACTTGTATTAATTTTTCTTAAAATTCGTTGAGAACAATGTTGCAAATATCTTCTAAAAGCACTTGTGTGTAAATGCATATAAAGCGGGAATGACACTTAACGAAACTTCATTCTTGAAAGATATTTTTTAAAGATGTATAAAACGAAGGACCCAGGAAACCAATGACAAAGCACTGAAATTCGAAGCTTAGATGTACGTAAAAAAAATGCATGTGACACTATAGAACCCCCACAGTTAGTTAATGTGAACACGAACAAAAAACTCATGTGAACCCTCAGTACGCCGCAGGTACGGATTCATAGCCCTGACGTGTTTCCTGTGTGTCACAAAGAGCGACTGAAATGATAAACAAAAAGTCGTATATGGTTTTATCATCATCCATGGGAGATAACACTCATTGAATATTTGATCGTGGTTCAGTTTCGTTTCGGAATTACGTTTTGAAGTATATTTCTGCTATTTGATGGCTGTTGGTTAGTTTCTTTTGGCTGCTGCTTCCGGCCTTACTTAAAGCCAAAAGATAAAGCAAAAATAAATATAAATGGCAGTATTTTTTATTAACCTGAATTTAATTTTTGTTTCAGAAATGCAAGATACAGACAAAAATGATGACCAGGGTGAGATTATTTTGTAAATCCTTACGGCCATTTATATTTTATTGGTATTTATTGACAGCAGGACTGTTGAATTCCAGCACATGTGCTGTTGGTATTAAATAATTATTATTTATTTAGATAAATTGCGCCTTGTCTCTCGGTTCTGCAGGAATACACGAGTCCAAGTGGACTACGTCTCATATATACCGGTATTCTAAAGAAATATCAAATTAGACTGGCTGTATCAAATCAGATATGATTAGCCGGCTGTTCCTGGAAAACTATTCGAAAACACGTGATTAGAGAAAGGCGAAATCGAATCATTTAGAATACGACATCGATTCGGATTATTTTCTCGAATCTTATCAAACCAATAATTACAGGTAGATAGCATTCGTTTGCTTTTTTACCTATTCATCCCCGTTATCAAAGCCAAATACGTCAACAAGAACCAATCTACTGGAAATGTATATATGGGACAACATTTACATTGTCTCGGATGCTCACTAGTGAATTCGCGCTTAATTTTCTAGGCCACAAAAATGTTTGCCAATATTTTTTTTTTTCAAAATGTGGTGAATCTATTTTTTTTTCTTTTGTTCCCATTACCTAATTCCGACTGATTCCAATTATTTGTACTTCGAATCGATACAAAACACCAAATTCAATTGTCCATCCCTCATCGTACATTGTGCTGACATATCAAAGACAGGGAATAGAGTAAACAGTATAAAAGCCCCGACCTCAAATAGGCGAAATTTGCCTCCGAAACCGGATAGATCGCTGTTGAAATACAGTGTTAGAAGTCTGACTTTGCTCATCGAAGGCCCGCTGCGAGATAGCGAGTGAAAAACTCCTATTCACATTTCGTCAATTTGAGGGACTCCCTAAAATAGTAAAACTATTAATTTTAGATCTTGCAATCTAATATCCTATGTTATAATCGATCTAACTATAATTAAATAATGAACATTTGACTATTCTGATTTTGTTTACTTTACTTCTAGTTAATAAGTACAATGGGTGAAATTGTTGCCCGTGGTAACGTAGATATCGAGTTTAATTTTTTTTATTAAAAACGCATAAGAGTACCTCCTTGCGAAACGTAATTTACCTTCGCCAACATATAATATGTTTAGTGTAAATCAAAGGTGTCCATTTCTCCTCTATTAAACGGAATATTCTCCTTTTTTATGCTCCGTATTTTTAGATCCGAAAACATTTCTCGAATCCGTGTCACAAGGCGCTACTTCTGGGGCCATCTCGGGAGCCGTGTACGGACGTATTGGATCTGCATTTGGTGCTGGAATGGGAGCTGTGTCGGGAGCGTTCAGAGGATTTAGGTTTCTTGGCTTTGGCACGTCTGATCAAAGTATCGACGGTAAACCTGTTGTCCACCCAAACACTTATTTATTTCATCAGGGCATTGTTTTCACAAATGCTTTGCATTTGTGGTATTGTTCTAAAATTCCGACTATTTCTGACATGCTAATAGTCCGTTTTCAGCAGCGCAGCATGGTAAAAACCAAATCGAGATAGCCTGATGAGATAATTAAATATTTTTTAATGAAATTTCGCTCAAGCAAGGCTACTCGCACTGATTGAAGAAATGAACTAAAGTCCGTCCACATGTCAAAGTATAGATATAAATGAAGACATATTGAATCTAATTGATGATCATCATCACCGGTTGAGCAACTAGATTTAATATAAATATTCCTGGTGGCAATCACTCAATCTCTATAAATAACGACGTTACGACTCTGCAGTGACTATAATCTGAAAAACTCACATTTAGACCATTCTGTAAATTGGTATACGACCTTCATGTATTCACTCTACCATTGATGATTCGTTTATTATGGATCCAACGAAAGTTTTTCTTGTAAACTTATTAACAACAAGAAAAATTGTGTTCACGTTATTTTTTATTAGGTCATTTAGAGCCGCAACATAAAAAACCTTCGGTCGAGCATAACCTATTTCTTACACACTGATCCGAAAGTTCATTTCATACAAGTACTTGCAATATAGATTCATGTAATGAAAATGTTTGTATTTATACAGTAAAAAAAATGGAAAAAGAAGCCAAGATAAATTTCTACAAAAAATCTGCAGAGTTATCATTTCAAGAGAACGTCTCTCAATTGAAATCAGGCCTACTGCCTTTATTAACTCTGAAAGGTGAGGTCGTTGTTGGCGCTGGTAAATTTCATTATTTTCAAAATACATGTACAGATCGACTTATCGTTCAGTCTTGACGCCTTAACATTGATGGCTTTAGACTGAACTTAAACGTGCCCAACATATTTTTTATTTTAATTTATTCGTATTTTAATTAAATTTATATATATAATTTTTATAGCTTTTCCAACCATAATAAGTGGAAGTCTTTATAATAGATGAATTTGACAGAATTCGCGCAAGATTTCGGAGCGTATTTACTGTTTGTTACATGTCTTGGCATGTGCGTTTATTTACGAAATTCCATATATTTATAAAATGTTTTATCGTTTTTGCCTTCAAAATGGTAATTTAAAAATTACAGAGAATTTCCGCATTCCCTTGGGCTGAACTTTCTACAGCCAAATTTTTAGGTCCCGCAAAATATATATGACGTAGAAAATCCCGTGTTGTGTTCACATCAAGGAGTCATATCGCTTTCAATGAACAACAAAAATATTTTTTACCTCCTAGAGCAAAATTATATTTGCGCCTATTTGTTTGTTCGTTTGACTTGTTCTAAAAAATATAAAAATTCTATTTTAAAATATATCAGGAGTTTATATAATTATTTTTACAGCCAAAGCGTATTTTTGAAATGTTATACACTCTTATGGAGTTGTTGCCTTCAGGTAGACTCATAGTTATATTAGATTTACACGTCGGTAGGCCTTAAACAACAAACACAAATGTATTTCATCAGAGCATATCCAATAGAACTATGTAATATACTTTTGTTTACAGAAATATCAACAGACGGAGGTTGCATCGAAGGTGGCGGTTGCAAAGTGTCTTTCCCCGCTAATGCGATTCGACAAAATTGCGAGGTCAAACATTTCACCATGTTTGGTGATGGCCTACTACCAGATGATTATATCCTAGCGGGAAGAGTTCTTGCGCTAGAGTTTCCTTGCGAGTTACGTAGATTTGTCAGGGTGGAAATAGAATCATTTTATGCACCATTATCTGGCGAAGATGTTGAAGTTTCGATTCTTCATCTAGCAGATGGTGCCACTTCCTGGCAAAACATTCAAACAATGCGCCTAACTGAAATGGACGTGATTGAATTCGAATGCAAATCATTCAGCGTTGTTGCTGCGGTAGTGAGAGCTTATCATTCCCTAGTTGGGTATCGTATCAAGTCGCTTCTTTACGGTAGTGGACCAAATTTTAGATTTTTCTTTTTCTGCAAAAGTTCCACTCGCAAAGCAAATATTATAAAAGATATGAAAGAAATTGGGTATGCGCAGCTTTTTGATTATGATTGCATCACTGTCGAATACAACAACATTTTCGGGGCAAAATTTGATTTCTCTCCAAAAGATCGTCTGACCCTCCGATCTGATGACATCCTGTTATCTGTTGAGGGCGATTTCCCAACTATGTCGACATTGAAAACATTTGATCTGACACTTGCGCCTAAGCCTGAGATGGCGCAAACAAAGGTGGTTGAAATCAACTCACAACTTCATGTTAACTCAAAGAACGTGGGAAACAAACGATTTCATACATGGAAGTTCCCAAGCCATGGTAGGCCAAGTTCATTTTTGCTGTTTTTTCTTGAAATTTACTTGAAGGTAGGCCTGAAACATTGCCCTAAAATACTCAACTAGCGACCCCTTACATGGCGAAACGCTAATGCAAAAGGCAGTACCAGCAACTGTAAACTAAGATGGAACCATTTAAATTTTAATTGACCCACAAGCATGGAGTGTAGTGAGTTACATCTGCCCTGTGCTTTTACAAACCTAGGACAAGGAAATACTTAAGACAATTTTCAAGATAGCACCAAAATTATTTGAAAGATAACAATAATAACGGTCGTGACTTAGAAAATTGTTTATGCTCTAAAGAGAGAAAATAAACCTTATTTTTACATAGATAAACAAATATTAAGCATTTTACTGATAAAAAAATTATAGAAAAATTGATCCACCTTAGGGTGCATGTGCAAAGTATACTCGAAAAAATTTCTCGAATCCACAATTTGTTGATTTTGAAAGCAAAACTCCTTCTTAGGTTAATATTTAATGTGTATAATATATTCGAAAAATAAAATCCCTCATGCACACATGTTGATGCATAATAAAAAAAAGAAATGAGGGATTACTCAAAATCATCTAAAAAGGGCTTGCTGCAAAAAGTCAGACTTTTTTAAAACACTTGTTTGTCTCACTAACTTTTATATTTAGGTTCATCAGTAAATGTACTCAATATTGAAAAAAGCCATATTGCATCTTTCAACGTGACCAACTAAATAAAAAAAGGTAAATATATATGTCGAATTGTAGTAATTTATTATGTTGCAGTAATTTAAGTAGAATTAAACGAATGCAATGTAAAAAATTTTTAGATAATCGCCTCTTATTTTTGTCAGTAATCTTACTCTGAGAATTTGTGATGAAATCAAAATATTAATCTATCTAGAGAATTTTGTCAAAACATCTTTGGTTGGGTATTTGCCACTGATAGACTGCGACAATAAGACGCGGTCCATCTGTGGTGCGTACTTAGCAAAATAAAATTTCTGTTGGCCCAGTCAACAGCCGTGTTGTTTCGCATTTATTTGATTCGATTCGTATCATTCGAATATTCGCATTGGTGAGCCGGTATGATTTGTCAACTATTTTTGGTAAATTTCGGCCCGATTCTTTCAGGTTTTACTTGTTTTTATTTTGATAAATTTTATCGAAGAGTTTAAAGTTTTGTTTTGCCAAACATTAAGCACGAATAGGCAAATCACTTCATAATGGAGCGATCCATCAGAGGCTCTTATTTCATAGCAAATATTTTTTTTAACAGAGCAGAATAAATATACCGATAAATTATAATAATCGAACCAAAACCAAAAGAATTGATTCGAGTATAAATGTTTCTTAAATGGCAAAACTACATACATAACTCTGTAACATACCACTCAGTAATTTAAATTTGTTAGGCGTGAATCATACACGGACCTCGCCCTGGCTGCACGATCAATCCATTACCTTGAACTAACCAAATATGTTTCATTTATTAAAGTTTGTCTGACTGAGACGGCATCGATATTTGAAAATCTGAAGACAATCAATATTAGAAGCAAACAAAGGTTCATCTGAATGATTCTCTTGTATATAAAATTTTGTAAAAGTAAATTTTTTCATTTATACTTCTTATTTTTGTCATTAAACAACGTCATTTAAAAATTGGTCTATGTCCCGAATGCAACTAGATTTTTTGAGTTGGCCAATAGTTTCGATATACGCCAAAAAACAATGTGCAGTTAATTTTTCCGGGCTGCAGGCTCGGTGTGGAACTCTGTGAAAATTATATATATGTCAGGATAAATTTTGCTATAATCGGCAAAGTTATCAGTAAGTGAAAACATGCCTAATACTATGAAAGCATTGCGAGCTATGATGTAAAATGCGTTTTTAATATAATTTTATTACTAAAAATTGTTCTCAGCGAGTCGGGGGAAAACTCCCAATTAGAATCAACTATCGACTTGTTTTCAAAAAGTATCCCACAAAATGTAATACCCGCAACTGCACTCAAAATTTGTGTAGTCGGAGCTTGGACAAAAATTTCTTCCTTGGCGTTGGAAATGATAATTTGTTGTCCTCAGAATGTTGATTAAATCGGATTTAATTCTTACATGTCATGTTAAGATTTTAATGGGCCGTTTTTTTATCGTATATCGTTTAAGTCGTTAAGTATGAAGTTTCTGAATTAGAAATTATATATTGTCAGGCTTAGTTCACGGATGGACCGCGTCTCGTCGACATAATCAATTAGTGACCCATATTTAAATAAATACACCAAAAATACTTTAAAGAAGGTTTTCGATAGGGTCCATGTACATTCTGTTTACTTTTTATCTTTATTTCATCATTTGTTCAAACAATAAACTGTATGATGGATTTATAATAGTTTCATTTTTATCAAAAATGTGTTTTCACTCATATTTAAGTAAACTACTTCGAGTATGACCTTGCACAGACATCAACTTAGACATATACAGTTAATGTTAATGAAAAGATGTGCGCGAACCAGTTCGATTAAATCTTGCCCAAGTTATAACATTCTGAATTGAATGACTGGCATCGATCAGAGAGTCGGGTCTTTCAGAACTTTTCAGACAATAGTATAAGTATAGTAGTAATAACATAAGCATTTATTAACTAAAATTTGATTCATATTCATTTGAAAAAGTGAATAAATTTTAAAGTAGGAATCAGGAACTTCTATCAAGTAAAGGTTAAATTTCAAAAGCTGCAATAGGTCTATGACCGGACATACTTTGAGTTCTCGCTCTATACCTCCTTCTCCGCATTTGTTTGTAATGTCTGGCCCTTAGACTTCAAGTTAGTTCCTACGTATTTCCTGCTTGTCGTAAGAGACGACTAGGAATGGAAACAAAGAAGCGGTAGATGATCGACTAGATGCAAATCAAACTCACTGCACTTTACTATGATGGCTAAGTTCTGTATATAATTTCTTTTCTCTCAGAGTGCAGTTGCTGGCACTACATCTTGTAAAAAGTTCTTTGCCATTTCTTTGTTCGTGCTGTTCGTTCGTTCGATGCTGCTGCTGTTCTTGTTAATAGCGAGCTTCTATAACCAAAAACTATCGTTTTTAGCAAAGGCATGGAGCGATTGACTGACAGTCATTTTTTCAAATGACTAACACATATCATGAAATATTGAAAAGGATTTCGCGTAACTGACTAGCGAAAATGTTGTGGTATAGTAAACACGTAATGATGCTGGAATATATTAACTATTTAAACAAGTATATATACATATTTATGCATATAAAAAAATAACAAATTTAGGATACAATGTGCCGATAACACTTTTATATCGCATATGTAGTGCGATAGTCGGAGTACTTTTAAAATAGTTCTTCCTGAGTATCGGAAGATGCGACCAGAAAAAAATATATATATAGAATATAATTTTCTCATCACCCCGGCTATCAGCACTTTTTCATGGTGGCTTTCATCTGTATGACATGTTCTACGCTTAAAGTGATGTTGCTGACACTTTGTAATGTAGTAGCTATTTGCCATTTGAGTGACCGGTAATCATTTCGTTTTAAGCACTGCTTTCGGCCTAATTACCTAATGCCTTGGACGATAAAAAAACCTGAGTCTGAAACACTTCAAGTTCGCTCGGAATGTTTTTATTTGCTTATAAGACCTACTCTTCTCGGTCATGAGTAGCTTATTGATACGTTTAGCTTAGGACAATTTTTATCAAACTAATGATTAGAAATAGAGATGTACCGATCCCAATTTTTGCCGATACCGACACTCATTTCAAATTCCTTCAAATATGTTCAGAGTACATCCTTGAAGTTAAAATTTTTCAACAAATTTTCAGTAAATTCTTAATAAAAGAAATTTTCTAAAAAAACACACCCATAGGGGATGAAATATACGTGCAGCAAGAACACAAAAAATCGCAGAACAAGGAATATTGAAGAACTGGATACCAATAGAAATATTCAAAAAAAAAAAAAAAAAACATCCAAAATTAACAACAACATCAATACAATTAATAAAAAACAACATTATAACAAATTAGTTCCCAGCAAAATAAAATCTTGATTGGGATAACATTTCCAAATCATGAAAACGAGTATATGTATGAATTTTTTTGAAGTATATTTCGGCGATTCTTAAGTCTATAACTAGAAGGCTAAATTGCTCGAATCAATTCCAACCTTTAATTGTATAACTGGTCGTGGTAATAACTTTTTTTCAAAAATCAAAATTAAAACCCGAAGGTTGTAGGAATGGACCAAAAAGTTTAACAATCCATCCCCAAGCAGGCTATCCACTCCATTACATGAAATGTTTAACATGCATGTATGAGGACTGTACTGTGCCGACTCATGCTTCCTTTTTTGTAGCTGCTCTTTGTTATTCAAGTGACCGTTATTTGACTTTTTTAGGAATTGATTTCGGCCTTGGTCAGAACAAAATTACAAACATTTAAAAGTCTCGGTAGTAACCGCCATTTTGGTGGCCGATACCGATACACCCCTAACTAAAAACATAAATAAATAAACCGCAATCTAACAAAGTTCCATATCCGTAGTAATAGCAATGATAAAAAAAAAAATAATTCCATTATAAAATAGATTATTTGTATAAGATCATTGAATACTTTAAAGAGATATGTAGATGAGAAATTATAGTTTATTGACTGCCGCAAACGGAAATGCACCAATTATAGCCTTTTTGGATATAACTTGAATGTAAATAAATCAGCGGAAATTGGAATAAATTTCGTTCGACTGAAGATAATCGATGACTGCACGATAACAGAAAAGATACTGATCCTGAAAAAAAAATATATAATTTATAGTGAATAATTGTCGATGATTTTGGACATTTTGTCGAAATTGAACAATCAAATTTGCGTTGTGGATATTTCACTACTATGTTATGCTATGCAGGCGCGTCATTCAACTGCAATTTTTAATTTTTTTACACTTATTTGTGAATCACAATGAGCACCCCTGTGCTAGCAGATACATATAGGCGAACAGGTTCGGTCAATCCAACCCAAGTAATTGGTGGAGTGGTGGTCATGATTTAACCAGATTCTAACTCGAGATATTCAACCTTCGATGCCAGCATGATTATCATTACTTTAATGCGCCCACTATGGTATATTCGTGTAACTTTGGTAAATATTGAGTGAGCAAGTTTTGAGAATTTCTAGTTATTGATAGATCATACCGCTTAGACGCTGTAATCTGTGACTTTTGCTTTACAAAATAGTATTTCCGACTGTGACAGTTTCATAAAAATTGGCGAATACAACGTGGCAAATTAAAACCTTTTATATACCATTCATCTTGTGAAATAAAGTTTGGACAAAAGTTGATCATTTATTGGAGAAGTCTTTCTCCGAGCGAAGCACTTGGGAAAAGTTGAATAAACAAAAGTGTCATACTAACTTTGTTTTTTTACCAAAAAAGTGTCATTCTCGGGTAGCGATCCCATGTATGAGTTACTCATATTACATAGAAAGTATTTCGAATTTTTCTATTGAATACAACATATTTTCTGCACATTCAATTCATGTAAACCGAAATTGCAAACTTTTTTGGAATTATAACAAAAACATTCCATGTTCTCATTCACATACCAATGTATTGACCATCTCCGGTCTACAATCTCTCAGATCCTTCACTGTTCTGAAGACATCAACTTTGTTTTCAAGTTTTATTCGATCAATCAGGTTGTTTATTGCACATAATGCTCCAGTGCGTCCAAACCCATCACTAAAACAGAAATAGAATACATTATAATCTAGGCCAGTTGTACTCAACCGTTTATGTTTGCGGAACAGTAAATGTTCAAAAAAAATTTTGCGAACCGGTGGACTTTCAAAATCAACCCAAAATGCAATTAAGATAAAAACTATGCAATGAAAAAAAGCAAAGAAGTATGAAAACTTCAATTTAATGAGAAGTTTTCCACTGTCTGTTGGATATCATACGTTTTAAACGCGGTTCAAATGAGGTTTCTGCAAGGCGAAGTAGAGCGTTGACTTCCATACAATTTCTTTGTTTCGTCTTGATGATCCATGCCAACATTGCATGATCGTTTCAAGCGATGTTGTAAATTTGAAGCAACAGGGCTAGTTTCCTCCTCAGTGATCACCAGAAACTCACCACTAACTGAAGCAGCAATATGGCTAGTCTTTCCTCTGACCTCACCAGTATCGCTAACTTGATTTTTACTGTTGGTTTTCTTTTGAAGGAACTTGATAATACTAGTTTGCTTGGCTCCATTTTGCTATCAAAGTTTTTTTCTAAATTTTGCGCATTTAAACATTTTGGCATCATACCCACAGTATTGTGACGTACGGCAGAGTACAAAGTGGATTCTGAACTTTGTCTTACGTCACAATACTGCAAATTACGGAACGTGCGAAATTCTAAATCAATTTAAAATTGGATGTTTCATTTCTTTTTTCAATGAACAAGCCTTCAACATATTGCATTTTGCAATTGAGATAAAAATTGTAATATGTTTGTCGGACCGGAAGGAAAGTTGATGCGGACCGGCGGTTGAGAACCACCGATCTAGGCGGACATAAGTTTATGTGTAAATTGGAAGGTGGAAGCTTTGTTTAGAGAACACACCAATACAAAAGTTAGTGTTCTTTTATCTGGAAATGTTTATAAATCAACACCGCGAGTGAGTGTTTTTAGCTGGTTGTTTGTAATGCGCCAATAAGTATACCAAATGACACAATGCATCAATATACTTACTATGTAATAACGCAAACTCAATGTATTTTATTTTGTTAAATATGAAATTAAAACTTCACTCAAATCAAAAGATGGACATAAATTGGCCGAGTCTTATACATAGAGCCCTGTAGGTACGGATTTTAGTATAGTCGTAACGTATTTCCTGCGTGTTGTAAAAAGCGACTGAAATAAAGCAAAGAAGTGGTAGATGGTTCTTTCATCGCCCAGGGCAGATACCAGTCAATGCACTCTACCACGGTGATTCAGTTCCGCTGAGATGTTTTCCACTCAGAGTGGAGTTGCTGTTACTACATCATTTAGTAGCTCTTTGCTATTAATTGGGCGTTGGTTGTTTCCTTTTAGGCTCTGCTTCCGGCCTTGCTCAGAATGAATTTCAATAAATATATATATATATATAGGAATAAAAATAAAAACCACTTATAATGCATTGCTAACATGCCTTCCATCTTTAAGAATAAATTTAATTAAAATTGGCACATTGTCCACTCGACGAAGGCAATTGAAGTCATATTACTGAAGTGTTTTATTCGAAAACATTGATGTAGGCTACCGAGCGTTCTCTCTTGAATTTTAATCGCAATAAATTGTTCGGGCAAATTCAGGATTGATTACGTCGTGAGTGACACCTATCCATGGATATCATATCGGGGTATCATGTCACGCAGCGAATTGAGGGATCAAATCAAAAATAAGTCTAAAATTTGTTAGCCTTGCTGATCAGTGATCTTAAAATGCCATTGCTTCTACTGATTAGATAATAATCATTTAGCGATTGAGATAAATATTCATTGGCAAAATTGCCTATTTTAATTTTAGCTGTGTCAGATTGATTGAAATTTGAATAAACTCTTGCCTGCATTGAATCATCGTAAGGAGTATGTTACTTTCTCTTAATGTTTTCTGCATCGTATCAATCAATGAGATAACTTGCTTTGCATCAGAAGGACAATCGTGTTCTGACCATTCCGAGTATTGGAGATGAGTTATCACTATCTGATGAAAGATTAAATGAACAAATGATGATGAATAAATGATTAAATATAAATTGACTGGAAGAAAGGTAAAATATTTTTATAAGTGAAATTAATTTTAATAACTGCAGTAACAGTACTCAGCTCATACATTACAGTATACCCAACAGCTGCACTTTGGCCAAAAAACACAGAATACAGATTTGAACAGCCGTATTAAAGTGCAGAGGGTTATACAATCGTATCTTGAATAAATCAGTCTTGGCATGTGGCTGACGCGAACAAATTAGCTTCTTTTCATTACTTGAAAAAACAAAATTAAAACAACCTTTTTATCACTTTTCCCAATATTCATTGTTCTTTTTATGATGCAATCCTCACTAATTTCTTCTTCTAGCGATATGTCGACGTCCCCGATATGAAGTATTTTTTCGTTGGAATTTGGCCAGTATTTTACCTAGAAAAAGTACCAATAAATTTTGAATTACAATGAATGCTATGATTATCATTTATTTTGTGCTTTACCCTTGATTCTAAGTATTCCCCATTGTTGTTTTCAAGTCATCAACTATATATTAGCAAAATGATAATCTTTGCTGAACGACATGAAACAGTCATTTAGGGGCGTCGAACTTCCTTGTGGGATCATTTCGTTGTTATTGGCAATGCAATAATTTTACTGTAGCAAATACAACACAGTCTCAGTTTATTTTTATACTCAAAAATTTATTGATTTTGTTCTTCGAGATTGTATTTTTTGTATATGTTTTATTCAATACCTATTAATCATTCAGAAAAGCAAAAATAACTGTCGACATGCTTTGTGGAAAATGTGTATATATTAAATATTCCATACCATTCTTCTTGTTTAACCCTTTTGAATGTGGCATTGAGATGTTGGACTACAGTTTTTCGAAAAATCAAAATAAATCAATTCAAATCTAAATATCAAATTAAATCTTACAAAGTTCTCATCATTTTCGTTTTGAAGTGCAACAACCAGTCCAATATTTTTATCAAGTACAAAGTTCCAGAAATTCTCAACAAATGAATTGTCAGTTGGTGCATGGGCAGCAATGGTAATGTTCGATTCCTCATAGAGCTTAAACACAAAATATGGACAATTCCGATAAGATACACAGAGTCAAAATATTAGCAACCCTAAAGGTGATTGATTCGCCTAATAAACGTTCGCCTTGTACAGTAACAAACGCGAAGGTTCAATGTTTTCAATTTTCAAAGTTGGATTCATTGATAACTTTTAAAGTTTCCCTCGATTCTCTCCATTGTCCTCTTGCAACGTATGTCGTTATTTATTCTTTTCGTTATTTTTGCTTTTTCATACCATTCATTGCGCAAATTTTCTACTGGTAAAAAGACTTGACTATGACTATGATCTAAATGAGATAAAATGAGATAAATGAGATGAGTTAAACTTGATACACATTCATTATATTCATGTCGGGTTCACAGATCAGGCCCCGGGAGGCGCGTTACATAAAAATCTCGCATTGAGCTTGAAGGGAGATTTATAGCTTTTTTCATTGTAAAAGTAACTTGTGCAAAATTACTATCAGTGGGCGATGAGTTAAACTTGATACACATACACAGTCTAGTTGATTGCAAAGATATTTCCAAAAATAAGACAAAAATGAACAACCTTGATGTAAGCAGCATCTCCCTCACTTGCAATCTTTAGTTTCTCTTCATCTGTAAAAGAAATCGTATGGAATATAAGTATGAATAGTTAAATGTATGAACATATTTTTATTTTTTTTTCGAAGTAACTTAAAAAGAAAAAAAACTCAATGAGAATTATATTAAAAAAAAATTTTACGTTATTTTGAAAGAAACTAAATAAGAAAAGCTTCTGCAATAATTTGATACCGATTCTATTACAATAATAATCCCGTTACAAGTTCAAATCAAAGAAATAGAAAGCCTATACATGCTTGACAGTTATGGTCTAATAATACACATTTTCTTACTTATTGCGTACCTCAGTATAAATAGTCGCAATATATTTCATTTTAGTAGTTTTTTTCTTCTTTTTTTACTTTTTAAGTAAAGACATTCATCTCAAATAAGCTTTTTTCCTATTTCCGATAAAATGACTTTTTTTTTCTTCTGAACATACCTTGATTTTGTTTCCTTAAAGGTTGCATTGACAGCATTGAGTTAACAATTTGTAAATCTTGAAACTCCTTTTCTGCATTTGACTTTCTGTTGAAAATGAAGTAATGTTGCACTGGTCAAGAATTATTATCTTAGTTTGCATTTTTGTTGATTCAAAAAGACATGATACATTGAAAAAAGATAATTTTACTATTAAATATATCGAGTATATCTATTTACAGTGATTTAATGCTACGACGAGACAGCAAACATATAATTAATTGACTTAAAAAAGCAGTGAGCTTGTTGGAACATAAATCTTGCCAGACATTAAATTCACGACATTGTGTAAACCAATGCTACATTGTGAACAAGCGTAATCAAACCAACTTACATATTCTGGTCGCCGTAGTATTTTCCAAAAATATGAAGCTAAACTGTTTTGCTAAGATAAGAAGTTACAAACAAAAAACGCCAATATTTGACTTACAGACTCCCCAGATAAGTTGAACTATATTTAAGAATTTATAGTAGTATTTGTCACATGTATATCTGTTTAACACAAAAGCTTTACTCACAATAATTCGTAATTAGCAAATTTGTCTAGAAACACAGTCGATGTAATGTCCATATCGATAAACATGTATGATTCCACAATCAGCTTATGAAGAAAGATGTACTGGTCCTGAAGAAACAAAATGACATGAAAAAAAGATGTGCGCTGAAATTTTTTTTGTTTTAATAAAAATTGCTGTATTGCTCGCCACGGGAGCCAAATCATACTAGATAATTCTCCTGGAGACATTATAGTGCAAAGAGCTCCCAGAAATGCAGGAATAGGAACCAAGAAACCCCCATCCCCGGCAGATGTCCACTAACGCGAGTTTTAAAGTCTTGTAGATTAACACGATCAAGAAAGCAGTGAGAAGGCAAAAAATTTCAAAGTTTATAAATTCTTGGAAAAAAGCTTTCTGAATAAAATTGCCTGTGCCATTGCAAAACACCAAGAATGCAGAACGTTTCAAACTTGCGGGAATAAAAAATTACATTTTTAGAGTAAAATAACCAAAGAAATCTTTTGCTTATTTAATTATGTATTTTCATTCAATTTCAAAATCTCGAAGATTAAAAATAAATGAACAACTTACACAGTTCTGCACCATTTGAACACGTTGTTGTCTCAGCTTCAGCACACATTCGTAAACATCAATTTCGTTATGTTTTCTGCTATGTTCCAGTAAAATATCAAACCCGATAAACGTCCCAGTTCGCCCGACACCGGCGCTATAAACATGGAATTAATATCTTTAATAGGATTCGTTACAGTCTGGGATACTCAGCGCGTTTGTATGATTGAATAATAATTCAGTGGAGTCTCAATGAGAAGTTTTAGAGTGTTAACGAATCATGCATTGTGAGAAATACCTGGTAATAAATAGCAACAATAGGATAAATAAATAAGCGGAAGTTCAATAGATTCTGAGTGGAATTCAAACGCACAAACATGGGCAAATAAAGCAATAGATATATTAAAACAGTGTTTTACTTAATTCTTAATTCATTTTGATAACCAGTGGTTGTCACGATAGTGATTGTGATATTTTAGATTTAACCTGTTTTTCAAGTCCAGGCCGAGATCACTGTTTGAATAAAGCTAACTGAAGGTTCCTTAACAAGCCAAATAAATACAATATACATTGTTTTTTTTAACTTCATTCTAATTGAAAAACATGTATGGATACATGAAAAGCTTTATATAGTGAGTGGTACTTTGCGAAGGAAATAAGGAATTAAATTTGTCTTGTGATCCTGACCTGCAATGTACAACTATTGGTGAGATATTTCCACTTTCATCCGAACATTTTTTCATAGCAGAATGCATTCGAAACAGATGAGAAGTTGAAAGAGGAACTCCGTGATCTGGCCATGTGCAGAAGTGAAACTGAGTCACAGTTAAATTAATTTTTTCGCCCTGGAAATGTATGAAAATAAATTACCGCTCAATCGCTTTCACTTTTTGCTGCTTACCCATGTCATTTTTGAGATACTGTACAGAAGAACAATCACTTTAGAGGTTTAAAACTGTATTTTCATGAGTGGAAATTTGTATTTTCACGTGTATGGTACTCATTGTAGCAACACAATATAAAAATTATATACCATCACCTTTAACTCTGCACTCAAGTTGAGCATTCTTTGCACAAACCCGCAATATTTCAGTTCCTCCTGGTTTGTTACAAACACCGATCCGAATTTTGATGTCTCGTTTGGTTCCGGCCAGTACTTTTCGCACTTGCGCTTAAAAATAATAATTCTTTATGGCACAAATTGACTAAATTGTTACTGAATGGATCATATTATCTCAAATTTGTTTGATATGCAGTCAATGTCCCTCTTTCCTATATTGCTGTCTCTTCCATATATTTTTAATAATGATATTTAACGAACAATTACACCTTCCTATTCAATTTCAATTAGACTTTATTTAACAATTTTAGAATTCAGTATAATTTACGAGGGGAGCTTCTAAGACCTTTTCTTGTTACGCTCTAGTATATTTAATATACTACATTCAAGCATAACTACATTTAATAATACAATAATACTCGGCTAATAAATTGTTTCCACCATAAAAATTTTGTACTATATTTGTTTATGAAGGTTGATGAAATCTGAAATAAGTTGAATTGCTTATTTGCCGTTTCACATTTGGAACTGTTGAAATAAAATAGACTCATATATAAAAAGACTTACTCTTCCGCCTTCATAACATTTGGCCAACATTACTATGATGTTACATTTCTGTTCAACGACCATCAACCAAAAATCATCCACAGTTCTAGGAAGTGGGCCTTGTGTCGCAATGTATTTACGCTTTTGCTCGTGTCCCTGTATGGTTAACGATAACTTAAAATACTAATATTCATCACGTTTTAAAATAACACAATTAAATCACAAACGTGAAGAAAAAGTTTTACTCAGTTTGTCGATGCATAAATGCAAACCAACATATATACAAAGTATTATGAAATATAGTTTCAATTTACTACTAACACAAATACGAAATTTATTGTTTTCTACGCCATCTACAGATTTGCAAGGTAGAACCGCAAATACTTTATTTTTGCCATATTAGTGACATTATGCGAAAATTCTGTACGCATCTACCTACTTTTCATTATGATATGAGTGGCACAATATCCTGAATTCTTGGTATCAGAATAAGTATAACCCAATCCAATAAATCTAACCTCCACTTACGTCAATATAACAAGCATTGATATATCCGGTTTCATTGTTTGCTATCACAACTCTTGTGCTGTCGACTGAACAGGTTAAAAAAACTAAATTATGATAACGAATCAGATATTTAATACCGGGTCAACATTCCTCCTCGTGAACAAACAAAATATTATTTCAAAGCTTTGTTGATGTTTTCCAACCAAGATGTGAAAAGAGGCAATTAGATATGCATTTATCATTTGAATTGAACAGTCTCTATATTTCATTTCTTTACCATTATTTTAGTATGTATAGGAAATGAACTTACATGGCAAAATATTTTTGAATCGGTTTTTTAGTTTTTAAATCTAGATTCAGCGCAACTGTTATATCTTCTAGATTTTTCCCAGCTTCATCTAGCATTTCCTGTCAAACAAAAACGTTATGCACTGAAAAGTAGGGTTGCTTTTATAAGTCTGTGTCAACGATGTGTAAAATTCTTTATCTAAATAGAATATTGTTTCAACATTTAGAAGAAACAAAATTGCTATGTGAAGTTTTGCATGAACTAAATGCTAACCATTGAACACTGAACTAAATTCTAAATTGATCACGTATCATGGACTGAGCTGACTGAGGTACTTTCATTTTTATTGAAAATTTAAAAAAAAAATTAAAAATTAATTCAACTAACTTTGAATTGTTTTTTAAATAATTCTCCATTATTTTCCATCATCGCCTTAAAAACTTCCAATATTTTCATTCATTTTTATACGAGTTATTGTTTTCTCGCATTCTTTCACTCCGTGTTTCATATTCACGTTTTCATACAATTTTTTGTCTAGAAAAAATATGACTATGATATATAAAATTTATGCATATATATACATATACAGAAATTTATTTTTTATCAAGCACTAGCCACAGACTGGCCGTGCCTTGATGACGTAATTCGTCAGTGACTGATACTTGTCAAAACATGTCCTGACAATATTATTCTGACTGAGTTATGTCATTGAATCTATGCTATAAGCAAGGTCGGATGCAGCTCTCAAAAGAAACCAACAAATGGCCATACATGCGGCAAAAAATGCAGCACAAAATGTAAAATCAGCATCTACGCATGATCAGAAAACATTCAACACAGTACTGCACAGATGCATTAGGGTGTTACGAGTTTTATCGGCATTTTCCTTGTCACAAAATACCACTGGAACGAAAAAAGAAGGGTTTGTGGTTTTGCAATAAATCACGGCTGATACCACTCATGACACCTTAATTTTGTTTTCTCAACCTTCTCTGTGAGGGCTGAAAATTTGTGGTTTCTGGTACTGCTTTTTGAGATAGCTGCTTACTACTTAATTGGCCTTTATATATGGTCTTTTTAGCCGCTCCTCACGCCTTGCTCGGAACAAGTTTCATTACATAAAAATATAACAACTGATTCGTTGGAATATGTTGGGAATATGAATTACATAGAGTTTTTCTTTGGTTGCACTGGTATTGACTCACCAGTCTCCAATATTTTAACATTTTTTTGTTGTACATCCAGGTGTTCAGTAGAGATGACTTTTTGTTCCGAAGACTGAAGGTTGTCAGATTCGGTTTCAGGTTCCTTGAATATTTTTCTAGTTTTGATTTTTCTGTACAGGACAATGTATACTGACATGAAAAATACTCAATAAGTTGCTACTATTATGTGCGATTACTAAACATATTTAAGATATATCAAACCAAAGAAAACAGAAATAAATCTATATACAGTGAGCAGTTTATAAACTTATAATCTAATTATAAGTTGCATAGAAAGGTAAAGTTATACTGGTGTTGATAGAGGATGAATTTTAAAGTTATAACAGGTTCGCTCTGTTAATATCCCTTTGTTGCATATATTTGGTATTAAAATTATAAATTGATATTCGAAAAGTTGGTAACTCAGCTATTTATATTCAACTGTTAAATATATCATACCAATTATGAATATAATAAATGCAAAAAAATACATAATAGGTACCTCATTTTGTATATGATTGCTGCAACGACGCACAAAATAAATATTGATATCACTGGAACAATAACAATGACGTAATTGAACCGTGAAATGGCAGTAGGTTCGGTAACATCTGTAAAAAATATTTAAAATTATCTTAAAAAATAAGACTGGAACCAAGGCTAAAAACAACATGTAGAAAATGCTGTATGGGAATTTGAAAGCGCATCGAAATAAAAAAAAATGATATTGAGTGATATCGATACACATCACAAATCCTTTAAATATGCTAAAAGTATATCCTTAGAAGTATAGCGAATATTACATTTTTGGTAATCAAAATTATGAACCCAAAAGACACAGGAAAGGAACATAAGTTTAGCAATACATAACAAGTTCAACAATTCATTCCCAAGTAAGCTACTGATGCACTTCATAACATAATGTTTGATATTTCGAGGACTGTGCTGGGCCGACTGATGCCTTCTTTTCTGTAGCAGATTATTGTCATTCAAGTTACCGTTAGTTGGATCTTTTGAAACTGATTTAGGCCTCGGTTAGAGCGAATTTCCCAAGATACCCCAAAAAAGGTATCTGTGGTATCGGCTAGTCGCAATGAAATGTATTCAAAGCGATTAAAGCCAGATTACTTTTTTAAAAAACGTATTAAAATAATGAAATAAAAGTGTGTGTCGTTCCGGGCATTTATTTTCTATTGCGATCAAAGCTGGGTGCAATGTGATATTTTCATTAATTTATATTTCAAAGAACAAGATCTGATTCAGTGTCAGATAAATTACAGCACTTCTTGAATTTGTAGCAATCGGATTAATCTAAGAAAAGGCACTGCGCTTGCCTTCTTGATTATGCGATGTTTTCCAGTCGTGTGTGTTTGTCGTATCTTCCGAGAGTATAGACATTGTTGTTTGTGTCCTGGTTACAATTGTTGATGCGTCTGAAAACATTTTGATTTTACATTTGTTGCATCATTAACAAAGTCTGGAACATTATCGGTTGTGCTATACAATGTCATGTAGTTGCTCTGTCTTTTTTGATTAGATCAACCTTGAACGTTAGTTTCAGAAATCAGAAAGGACAATTTTTCGATCATTTTGCCGCAAAATGTACCAAAATATATAAATATCGTTTTTGAGATTAACAACGTTCGAAGACTTCAAAGTTCCACATTCAGCTATGCATGTCAAATAAAAGGAATCACTGGTATTTTTACGATTACCAAGTTGAAAACGTTTAATGAACCCTTTACCGGTCACTGCGTGCAAGCGAACTGCGTTGTTATTATTGAAAAGACGTACGTTTTCTACTTACAATGTTGCCCAATCTATCCTATCCTGATTTCAGTGGACAGGGTTTGTTATCTGGACTCGCCAGGACTTGAACTAACGTGAAAATCTCTCGGCCACAGCTCTCGGTACAAAAAATAGAATAATAATAATCAATAATAGAAAGGTTTCTCGTTTCCTTGTCGCAGGGTAATAAAACACTTTGTCATTTTCAATTTAAATTGAATTTTTGAAACATTTGTTTTATCGGACATTTATAAAAATTACCAAGCGAAAATTCTATTTTTATTAAAAATGTAGTAAACTTACCAGAATTACACACTGGCACAGGACAATATTCCCATCGTGTAGAATGGTTTGTGGTGTAGCACCACGGCCCTGCACCCCCGTTACTAGCCAGATTTCGGCAATAATTTTCCTCTAATCCATTGTTAGGATACCTTGCTGGAGTTCTTAATGCATATAAATTATGTAAAATAAAGGTTGTGACCAAGAATATGAAACTAGGGGATTTTCAATATTTCACCACGGGTTCGGAGAAGGCTCCAGGCACTATCATTATTTACTTGGCATATATTTTACTTTCACTATACCACCTTCAGTTTATTTGTAATGTGAAGTAATATGTTTATGATTACGCTATCAAAAATTTTATTTTTTTCATGTATGTGTCACAGATGGAGGCGTCTGATCGGCGCGATCCAACAGTGACTCATACTTGACAAAATATAGCGAGTGGTTGCCACCACCGACGGTTCGAATATCTTTTCAAACAATCATCGTGTTATTAGCTGCCCTGATGAAGCTTGTCTGAATAGACATTTGATACATCGAAAAATTACATTGTTTGTATTTCACCGATTAAGCATATAAAATAGAACTTTGATAAGGAATATTTCAGAAAAATTATCCGATTGGGCATGCCTTTGATTCAAAATACAACACAATAATATTCGTTTTCAACAACATTAATTTTCTCACCCATTATGCTTGTGTGGTTTCTGACTATCCCACCGTTGACAAGTTTTTCCAGTCTTTGTAACGTTTATTTTTCCACGATAACTTGTTCCATTATTTTCTTTTGCAAAACATTCAACTGCAAAAAAAGTATTTAGAAAATAACTTGTAGCATGACTAAATGCACGTAGAACACACTATCCGATCACATCATTCACATTGAATGACAAAGTTATGATAACAATATATAAATTGCATTTTGAATTATGTGTATCCAATCTGTTCTGTTCTTACAGAAAAAAAAATTCATAGTATGTTCGTCTAACATTAATATATTTATGTAGATGTTATAGATTTGAATTTTTTATACTACATCATCCAATGTATCATTCTTCCTCTAGATAATAAAACTAAACAGGAAGAATAATTTGACGATCTTTTTCATATTGTATGATAGTTTCTGCTCTTCGTGAAAAATCCATTCAACATGTTAGTTTCAATATAGTAACGTACGGTGGCAAAATCAGAACTTCGAAGAAACGAAAAGGGGCGAGTTGAAAAAAATCAGATTAACTTATCATATTATAATGGTTGCTCCAGGCGAGAAAACGTCTGGAAAATTGCGTTTTTAATTTATATGAATAAAAAGATACCAAAAATCACGCCGAAAATTTTTAATAAAGGGATTTCAGGGTCTGTATTAGGTTAAACACATATAATACCTATATTAGGAAATAAAAATTTCAAAAGTTTCAATGGATATGAAATTTATTTGGTTCAATACATGAGTGAGAGGGCACATGGCAAAATGCTACAAATACTCTGGCGGTAAGATACATATGACATTATTGAATTATATTGAAAAATATGATTTTTGTGGATATGGCTGCTTCATACTTACCCATTTTCCAAATTAGAAGGTTGTCCAAGAGCAACATCATCTGAAATTAGCAAAACACTTATGTATTTTGACTTTTTTTTAGCAAAAAAAAAAAAGTATTTATTAACACAACATCGCATTTATTTTTTTAATCAATTCAGAGTATGAGCGATAAAGATTTGTCTTGTGTAACCCAGCTATACCCTGCTTCTTATATTTACAATTGTATCATTTTTGGGTGCAATGACATCGCCTCAGTGTGAACAATTATTTGCAACAATCACAAAGAAGACTGGAAAATGTAACGCCTTAAAAAGAGTGAAAATCTTTGAAAAAATAGGGTGTCTTTATATACAAAATTTATAAACCGGTAGACGTTCAAGTAACCTCTGATTTGCGCGAAGATAGTGGGGTATTTAAATTCAGGAGTTTTCTATAACGTATTCACCATGCCTTTTGAGGCAATCTGCTTATATCGCTGATTATATTTTTTGTCGTCGAGCTATGGACTGACATTTGTTGTTAGAGTTTATATTCCCATTTTGAGCTTTGGGTTATCTTGTTATTTTCAACTTCATGGAAAAAATATCAAAAATTAGGCAAATTATTCATGCTCTTTATGACCACCTCGCAACTAGACCTCTGGCGGAAAATTTATAAAAGTAAAATCCACAATCATTTCACGGGTCCTTTCCATTCAATCAATTTTATTCGTCGTTTTCCTTTTTTCCTTATCGTTAGATGATAAAATTAAACAATTCTCACCTTTTATACACAGCAAAAATACCGAGTAGGGTATAATATACAAAAATGTCGCCATTTAACTCCTTTGTTATTCGCTATAAAAAGAAAAAATATTATTTTCATAATGTTGAAATTTTTAACTAACTATTTTTTATTAAACCCCAACATATGAAAAAGTCAGATGTGTGAAATGCACTATGCGGGTGTTTTTATGTGTATTTCTAGTTTTAGCAAAATTTTAAGCTGATAATTTTTTGAAAAGCATTATTCTTGTTATTCACATCTTTCAAAACAAAATATTTGGGCGATAATAAAAAATTGTAAACGACACTAAGGGAATTTGAATTATTAGGTGAAGGTAACTAAATAATATCATAATATGCGCGAAATACACTTCATTTTGAAATTTAAACATGAACAACAAGCTGCAATGAATGAGATGGGTGGGTAATTCAATGAATGTTTTTTTTTTTTCTTTGAATAAAAAGATTGACATTTACTCCCCTAAATTATGAAGTCACATATGATACACTGATACACTGTTACAAGTTTGTTCGGTCGTCTGTTGGGTTAGGAATTATTTTATAGCCTCACTTGCTAAGTACTCGATAGGTGATTGGGAATTAAATACAAGAAAATACATAAAACATGATTTAAAGTATACAGTCTTGTTTCAAATCAAATAATAATAAAAAATTGAATCCCGAGTCGGTACGGTCAAAGCGTTGCAGAACAGCAAAATATAAACATATTTAAAATTGTTAATTGCATATACTAATTATCTGATACCTTGAACTTAACTTGAACTTGCTGACATTATTGCGCCACAGTGTGGTCGGTCATTCGTTTATACCCAAAAATGAAATAATGTTACGAAGAAATCCACGTAATGTTGTAATAGCAGTTCACGTGTTTTTTTTTATCCAAGGTACTCCCTAGTTTTGAAAGTCAAACTAGGTTGCCTAGTAGTTCTTTACCTAGTTTTGTAGAAAGCTCGTTTTATTTCTCGAGTATATTACTACTACTACCTACTACCATTACTACTAAGGTGCACCAAATAGACCAGTATTTTCTAAAATTGCATTCATCATTTCTATCAGCGTCAAAATATGTCGATTCATGCAAAACCGGTATCTAAAGTTTTAGGCCCTACGATATCCGTTTATCTTCGATCAAGCTCGCGTTTGGCTGAGAATGACAAAGTCTTGTATTATGGATATGACTGCATTCATTGATTTTTAATCTGAAATTCTGAGTAAAATTCCCGTTAAATCTTGATCCTTTTAAAAATAAGCGATAAATCACAATGGCAATTATTATCGATTTATATTCGATTAAACTCGATTTTGGCTTGAATACCACAATTAGACTTGTAGCTTAGGAATGTCTTAGCAGAGTTCCGTAATTTTGTTTAGAAGAATATTTCCTTATTTAACTATTAGAAATTTATGTAATGTGCGTCGAAAGCATGGTGTATAACGAAACTTACTTCATGAAAATTGACACAAATCCAACTTTTGTTGTCTATATATGATATCTATTATCTCATGTCAATTTCTGTGCAGCATTTTCAATTTTAAATATTGGTCAATTATTCCTCTCCTGATAGCTTCCGAAATTTCATTACCTGCGTGACCTGAGCTAAAGACTTACTTATTTTCTGGACTCATTTGCAAAATTACTTGTATTTACGGCTGGGCAATTCGATTCGGTGATCCGAATCGATTTGATTTATGAATATCATGTAAATAACAAATATCTCGTTAGGACTGTTTCAATATGTCTCCATTGGGAAAACAAAGAAAATATTATAGTTTATAGTGTATTTTCAATCCATACTGCATGTCACATTTTAACGCCATATAATCAACTTTGGTCAAACTTGAACAAAATCGTTTTGGTCGTTTTACTTAATTTTCCCGCAAAATAAGGCAGCGACGCATAACATTGTATTTACAGGTAATTTACTATGCAAAGAAGCAAGCAAGTTTTGTAACATTGACAAAATGTAACCCAGAAAATGTGTAACAACAACCATTTCGGTATCCATAATATAAGTTCTAACATATAAAATCTCCAGTGTAGTGGAAACTTTCGCAATATTTTATTTTTTTTCATTTAACGCTCTCATCAATTATGTCACAGTTTTTTTTTTTAACTTGGGGGATTTCTTCGCATAAACGACTGACAGTCCAAACTCCGGCGCAGCAGTCTCCAGCAAGTTCAATATTTCATGTACGAGTTTTTGAATTCCGTATCAGATAATTATTATCTGCAATTTACAATTTTATGTATGAATGAATTTTTCTTTTCTGTAACGTTTTGGCCATACCCACATAGTATTCAAAGCAATATTCCAAGCTATATTCGAAAGCCTATGACATGCAATTTTTGTTAGGCATAATTAACTTTAACTAAATCGCAGCGTTACTTAGTCATATTTGCAACATCATTTGGTCATATTCGCAACATAACTTGAACACATTCGCAACATTACTTGGACCTATTCGCAACATCAAGTTACCAAACCTTTCACTATAAATATACTAAAAACTCCCCCTGTATATGTGCTGTTCATGACAACATTGTTTCGTTGTCACTAAATCTTTCTCTGCCGAGTTGTTGACACTGCTGATCATTTTCCTGCCATCATCTCATTGTACATATGCAGGGGGTATTTAGTGTATGTCAAGATATTCAAACAATATGTCCTATTACTGAGAAAGTCACTATTGGTTCAAATGAGGGCTAAGGATATTGTCAATGTATTACGTAATACATTATACTTTCCTGTTTTGCCAGCTATCCCTGTCAGAAATTTAATTTTATCAAACATGGGCCACAGATAGATCAGTGATCACACGGTTAACAAAATGTAATATTTTCCTGATATCGCCCACATCGTTCATGAAAAACGTTGGCTTCATTTGTTCAATGTTTGTGTTGAACTATTCACCCACTCAGAAATATTTTGAACAAAATGCTTTATTTATTATGAGTCAGTGATCGTGCGGCTTAGGCACGGTACATCTAAGGCTCATGCTTATCAAAGTGATATTTTAGACATGGATACATATTTCGTTGTTTACGATACTCATGTGAGTATTTTAAAATTATTCTTTTGTCTAGTTTAAATAATTAAATCTCAATTGTCGCGTTATTTTGTTGTGTCAATATTATTTTAATATATTATGAAGGAATGAATATAAAAATGCACAGCACGCAGGTAAGACGGAACAACGCCGATTATTCGAATTGAATTCGAACTATTTGAAATCGGAAGGAACACAAATTCCTGGCGCATCCGTCCATCTATCTCCTAGGCGAATACAGAACTAAATGTAGTTTCGGATTAGGTATGGAGAGCGTATTAAACAAAATTAAACTACTGCAGCTTAAGATATATCAGACGAAAAAAGAATTAAAGAAATAAATCCAGAGTACAAACTTGCAAGTTAGGCAGAGGAACACTAAATGATTTTGAATCTAAATCTGGTTAAAATATTTTCTCAACTCGGATCAAATCATCATGGACAGGCGCATTCCATCAATGGTCCATACTGGACTACGTATCTTTTGTGATTGGGTATAGACAGCGTATTATACAAAAATTAAGTATTTCAAGATGGGATATATCAAATATTGTCACCAATAAAAACAGTGCCAATCGCGAAGAATAACAAACCCAAATTATTTCAAACTCGAATCTGATTCAAATGATTTTTTATCTGATAGATTCATTCATTCCATAATAACGCCAAATTCTGCGTTCTTCTCATTACAACATAGAAGACCGTAGCTGCAGTGTCATTATTAAGCTTCAATCAATAAATTATCTCAGTGCACACATTATCTTATAGTGATCAAAAATTTGAAGAAAAGTGTTATTTTAGTTCTATTTTATTCTTTAAAATGCATCATTTTTTGTCGTAATTACGACTGGTTTAGTTACTTTTCGTTCGAATCGATCTGAATTACAGCATTTATTGCCCTACCAGTTTCTTGAGTTTGTGTTAAATTTCATGTCCATTTCCTTGATTTTTTTTACCTAAGGTCAACGAATGTAAATTTCATGTTCGATCCCCCGGCCATGTAAATAACTTTAGCGATGGATTTCATTGTCGTTCCAATTCGTCCAACGATTAGCTCAGCAATGACGACGTGCTTTGATGATCTAGACAATTGAGAAGTTGTGACGCAATAGTCAGAAGATGATGGAATTCTTGTTTCTTCGATGGTGATTGCCATGATTTCTTTGAGTAAAATTTTTACATTTGTATCCTTCATTATGTTACTTTTCATATTCTAAAACGGTAGAACAAAAATAAATTCAAGAAGTGAGAAAAATACACATTAAAGAGGTGCTATTTATTCTACCTGTGGTCCTTTCTTTGGGGTTCACTATAGTATTTTGGGGACGGCTGTATAAAGCAAAAAGAATTAACTAACGATCACTTGAACGACAAATAATTAATTCGAAGACAATTTTTTCGAACATTCAGCCTCTGCTACAAAACGCCATTTAGAAAGGAAAGTTTGCATCCAAACCAAAACGTCCGAATACAAAAAAATGCTAATCTGTGTTTAAAACAGCAGCATTTTCAAGACCGTTTTGAGGTCTTTTCAACAGCACTTATTTATAGTCACTTCTTAGAGTGCTCCAAGGTCCTGTAACAGCGGTCACCTATAGACGGAAAGGGTTACAATTGCTGAAAAGATAAGATCGTCTTTTGTTCTGCTAGCCTACTCTAGTTATTACACCCTGGGTTGAGTGGTGGGCATGGATAAGCGAGCCTGACTCGCTCGAGATCTTCAACCTGCGAAGCCAATATGTTTAACCCATAGATAGGGCTGGGCACAACCGAATCATTTCAAATTCGAATCTGATTCGAATATGTTTTTCGAATGGGATCGAATCGCTAACTGCGTGCTAAGACGAAAAATAAAAATGAACAGCTATAGCAAAGTACAGTTAGTGGTGTATGGCCCGGAAAATTATAGAACCATTTACCGCAGTTTTGACACAAAAACATTCTTCAGGACAAAAACTTCACCAACTCGAAATTTAAAAAATAGGTACCAATATCTGTAGTGCATGTAGTACTCCGAAGCTATGATTTGTCCGTTTCCATGAGATGTGTATTTGTGATGTTGAGCACTTCATGCCTGGTGCAATTACAAAAATGAAACATATTAGCTGGAATTTAACGGTAATTCCATATTAGTATTCATTTTAATGAAAATAATTAAAGATTTGATGTAAGTGTTCTCAAACTATGTTGTTTTCACCCTGATAATATATTATGTTTTAGCCGTTTAGGTGAACCATCCTGAACAAGAACATCTCCCGATCAGAAACTATCTTTCGCCAAGCATGAGTCATTTATGGGTCGTGTAGCTCTACTCGACAATAACATTAATATTCAGTAACACTATTTTTGACTGGGATACCGCCGGCCACTCACAGAATAGATGCACTGATATTGCTTTTTTCAAAGCATGTGCTTTGCGATCTGGCCTAACTAACCGCCACCGTACCAGCAATTGCGCTACAAGCAAAAAGCGCACCAAGCAATACTGAACGGATAAAAAAAGGGGAAAATGATATCTATCCCTGGTCTGATAAAAGTATCTTCCACTTTTTTCATACCTATGATGACACACTTGAAATACGTTAGGGTAACTTTGAAGCCCGCATTTAAAAAAATATTAACGCTGTACTCTTGTTTATTTATTTAAACGCATTGTAATGTGGTTCTTGGCAAACCTTCCCCTCTTTTGTGTCAGCTACTTTGCCACGATAACTTGCTCCATTATCCTCCTTCGTGAAACATTCAATTGCTCAATGAAAGAAAAAACATTTTTTAAGCTAGTATAGTTTACTAACAATTTTGTAATGATGTGCACGTTCTCCGTTTTGCACAGCGATTTTGCCCGTATTACGAAACATCAGTATAAATTAAAAATGGCTATTAAATTTGTTTAAACATTCTTTTAAATAATATATGATTTGATTGAAGTTATTTGATTAGATAAATGACTCTAAAACATGTGTCTTTGAAAGTGGCATCCAAATAGCGTCAATAGCAATATATCATTTCAAATAAGTGAGTTGATTTGATTTCTTTTAGGCCCAGTTTATGACTTTGTTTAGGGTTTATTTCAATAAGGATGAATGACAAACCTTCAACTGAGTCTAATAATCTAAAATGTCTTTCTGATATCTTCGTTGCCATATTTAATAAACGCGTCAATCTTTTGCTTTGGGTATACATCGCATTTATTGGCTGAACCGACCAAGTTGTGCCCTGTTTTGCAGTTGTTGAACCAGTATGTTTTTCCAGGTTTTAGTTGTGTGATTCTTGAAATGTGTGAAAATTATAAATTAAATTGTACAGTTTATAGATGTTCAAAAGCAGACTATCAATTAAGAGAACATAGGTGATTTCAATTGTAAATATATTTCAAGAAAGTATCTCTAACAAACCGGATTTTATATGGCGTCAACAACTTGAAATTTCCATTTTTATTTATTTATTATCTTATCCTTTTCCTATAAAACGTTTTGATATTTATATTTATTTATATTTTTAAAATTTATGGGAATTGGTATACTATTATAGTTGTCGTCATTCATTTTCATTGCCCCGATGAAGAACATTTATATAGACATCGAAATGTTGGAAAAACAACTTTCTCATTTAGCTGATTGAGAAAAATAGTTAAAAACTATGAATATCTCTGGTGGTAAACATTTGCTATCGGGACTTGAAATTACTTTTGAACTTGAATTGACTTGTTATTATTTCAACGCAAAATCGGGTTAAATTGAACTTGTAACTTTCTCTAATCAACGGATAATTAACTGTATACAATCTTTCTTAGGGTTGCTATTTTCAATGTGCCCTTGCGATCTTTAAGTAGTTCATTCTTTTTTCAGATTGCCTGTCTTTATAGTACGTGACTCAGTCCGTTGAGCGATAGTATAATACGAAAGACATTTGACTGGCCGATGCACCACCTACCGTACCATTTGGCAAGGCACTTTCTAAGTAGTTAAAATATGCAATTCATACACAGTCACGTTATAAAGGTCCGTCCCCTGCAGTGTCGGGCGGAATTAAGCTCTTCGATATTTTCACAGGCAAGCCGTAACAAATAAAAATAAGTAAATATTTTTCTTTTTTGTTACTATTACATTTCGATAACTTATTAGAAGGTAATTCAAACCAAACTCTCTAGTTTTAGCATCACGGGCACACACTCAGATGGCTCGTGATGGTAATCTTTCATGAGGCAATAGTATTTAGATCAGGTTCCAAACTGCTTCTTTCAAGGCAATTCCCTTGGTATTCAATTTCTTTATAAAGGTAACTAACTTCCCAATCAATAACTATCTTTTGTGTAATTTGCATGAATTTTTTTAGCTGTTAAAATAAAACATTTCATTGGCAACTCTAAAGACATTTTGAAGATTTTGGATGTGAAATATACCAGATTTACCTTATGCATGATAAACTTAACCATGTATGGTATTTGGCCATATATGGGTCACAAAAGTGTCGGGCTTCGTTGGCGATATCTAGTAGAGGCAATATATCATTGAGAAATATTGGAAAAATACTCTATATCAAATTGGTTTTAGTAATGGAAAACAAATGCTATCTGTACATTGTAAAACAAATGTGATAAAATCGCCGCCACTCTTTAACAGTAATTTTATTTTTATGAGTGATATTGGAATAAAAGCATATGTTCGACTCATTTGAACAATTATAGACAGCAATGCATATTTGGAACAAATCTTATTAACAGGGCAAATTCTGAAATTCTGCAAAAAAAGGGAAAAATTATTGTATTTCTGCCGGGTAAGAGCCCAGTGTTGGGAACGAGTCACTCCACTTCGATTCCTGATTCACGTCATGTTGAAAACAACATGAGTTGCGAGTCGAGTCCGAGTCTTAGCAAAATTTTTATACAGATCCTCGGGTCAGTTGAGTCACTCAACTTTTAGATCCCAAGTCAATTCGAGTATTGCATTCACGAGTCGCAAGTCGAGTCTGAAGTCAATTTCTAAATCTATTCAACAGCAATGGCGGATTAATTTGCCACTTCTCACACCATAAGTGCTGCTTAGAATTATCATTATTGGGTGAAAAACACGGATTTCACATCAGAGTGCATCACATTGCTAAATTCGCGAGTAGCTCAATTCGCGACTGCATTTTGTAAAGTCAAGTACGAGTCGAATTATTTAGACAAGAGGATTCTATTCGACATATTAAAAAAGATGACTCATTTGCTCGAGTCTTCCCAACACTGTGTAAGACTCCCATTTCAAACATGCAATATACCTTAAGTTTGAATATTTATATCCCAATCTTCATCAAGCATATCAACAGACAATTCTATTCCATTTGTTTTATCGTTTGGGTCAAATAACAATATCTCTCTTCAGCTTTAATGGCAGCTGAATCAAGTTTCGGTACATGTATTGAGCCTTGTTTGTCATGTATTGTGACAAACGTTCCATTTTCCAAGCAGGAATTATGTCCAAGAATATTACAACCTAAAATTAAGGAAACTTTAAAATTGTAAGACTATGCAGTATGTTATATTTCCAATAAATTTGAAATTTTTTATATTAATGCGATTTCCCTGTTAGCTCAATCGGTAAAGCATTAGGAATACGCTTCGAGCTACATATCTTTAGTGCCTCGGGTTTGAATCCCATGAGGTATAATTATATGCGAGAGGTCGTATGGTTCGCCATCAGTTCAAGCCCTATTTTGGGCTTCCCTCTCCCGCAGGATAAAAATGAAATCCCATCATATGCTATTTGTCCAAAGTGGGCGAACATCGACTTTTGATGACCGCATTTAGATCTAAAACGAAAATATCAACAAGTAAGATTATTGTCTGCGATTTAATTGTAGTCTTAAGTTGAAAGGTTGAGTTATATTGAAAATGTATTTCTGAATCTTTTGAAGCAGCGTTTGAACAAATTTTTAGCACAAAGAGCTACTGCAGAATGCAGTACCAACGACTGCACTCTAATAAATGGGGAAATATTCAAATCAAGTATCCAAAGTATTCCTAGATAATTTAATTTCTTAAACACAGTAACTTCTATATAAACTTAAGGTCAGTTTATTAATATTAATTTCAAACGAGGTGGAAATCCCTAGACTGAGCTGAACCTAACAAGCAAATATCTGCACTCTTAATGATCAATTTATTCAGAAATAATATATTAGAATGTTTTTAATATGTACATGAAACTATGGTAAAATCACCCATCTTTCGACTTATAGAATATGCCAATAAATACCTCGCTGATTACAAATTTGTTATGTAAATTTATTCCTATCTACTCGAATTTTAAATGAAGTTCTTTAGCGGAATTGCTTTTTCATTTCTATAGATTAAAACTTATACTAAACACGAATATTCCGAAATATTCAGAACACTACACTACTCTATGATAAGAGTACAACGAATTCACTATTATTTGCAATATTTGTGTATATACAAAATCAGAATTTTCACATTTGTCCAAGTAGGCCTTGGATGGCGCGACTCTTAACAATGGATAATTGTGAAAAATGGATTTATTAGTTTTATTAAAATATCTCCTGGTTTACAAGGCAATTGGTACGCAAAACCTAGTTGTTAAGAGCAAAAAACGCTCCATTGTGTATATGCGGTCCTGAAGCGGTAATTTTCCTAAAGTTTCATTATTGGAACAAATTGGCATTTTAACATTCAACAATAATTGCTCACCTTCAAACTGCAATAGGAATAAAGTTTGTCCTATTTCAAGTATTGTCTATTAAAAAGAACTAAAGATTACTAGAACAAAGATCCTTCATAGCACTATAGTGTTATGCATATATTTTCGAATAAATCGTCTACTTTATCGTTTGTAATATACAGTACAACAATATAGCAGTGCTGAATTATGATATTCTTTATATCTATACAATGGCTCAGTTTCTAATGCAAATCTACACTTTGAGAAAACGATAGTAAATTTACAAGTCATTTTCAGGCGAGGTAGACTTCCGAAATTCGAAACCGCCTTGTTGATGTTATTTTTGCCAAATACGAACTGTTGATAGATCGAACATGTCTGATTCGGTGTATGCAATACCTAAATTGTGTGATACCGCGAATATAAAAATATTAATCAATCAATTTATTGATTGGTTCAATTCTGTCACCTAGAAAATCATCAGATTTTTTTACGTTGTGACTGTATGCAAGGGCGTTTTTTGTACGGGGTATGCAGTGGTCTGTAAACCTCTTTTGTCCATTGTTTGTTTCAATGCCTTCAGTCCTACCGTGCTTTTGCCATGTCATAATTTTATACAAGATATTCTCGCAATAGTTATACAAGATTCGCCCACCCAGTTAATACAGGAAATTGTTGATATCAATAAAAAATCTATAACTTCCGTGAACAGTTACCAATTGAAACTTAACTGCAGATTGACAGCGTTGACCAAATTATACTGATTAACGGTATCGACACTGTTCAAATCTACAATCATGCTTACTCTTCTCATTCGAAAAGAGTTCATTGAGTTTCAGGTTTTCCTTTTGTATAATTTTCTTTTGTGTATGTCGTAATTCGCCTGATTCTGTTACATCATAACTGTTATCGCTTGTATGATTTGTTTCTAGTATTGCAACATATTGGAATATTTGATTATTATCAGTGCTGATCTATTATAGTAGCCTCAATGTTCAAAGATATAATGCTTCTGAAAAAAAGATTGTACCAATTCGTCAAATTTCTAAATTTTTAATATATACTTCTACATCAAACATAGCACAAACCGAAATGCAAAAACAGTTTGAACTTAGGTTTTCAGCTCGCGAAATATCTGTTGCCAGAATATTGCATGGATAACCATTGTAGCTACAAACTGTAACTATAATTATACTATAACTGTAACTATAAAACTAGACGATTTTTTTCTCCTGATTAATAATTCAGTATATCAATTATATTTGAGCTATACAAAAGTAGAATAAACATAAATTGATTCAATCATCACAATAAACTCATGAACCCTTTGTAAGATAACAATTTGACAAGCTTCATTTATTCAGATTAACCCTATTTCAACATACTTAATAAAGAGTCTGATTAGAATTGTTATTTATTATATAATAATGTATTTTCAGCAACTTTGTTTACTGCAATTTATTGACGAGATGCGTTTTGATTTCTGTCATATTCCAACGAAGACAAGTTGGAACATATTTATTTGCGATCTTTTGAAAGCGCTTTTTTAATTTGCGCAACAAAAAAGCTTTCCCATCTTTACTGCGAAACCACAGTTCTTTTTTCAGTAATATTTTCATATTTTTCAGTAATCAGTACAAATATGTTCTAAGAGGCATGCAAACATAAAAATTCACAAAACGAAAATTGACGGCATTGATGTGTCAACCTATTAATCTTCCCCTGTGTTCTGTTAAAAAATGCAGTAAATAAAGAAAAGTGTTTTCAACGCCCAATGTGAGTGTTTGCAAGAAAATTGTGTCAAATGGTTTTACTACAACTGATGGGTCACAAAAAAAAAGACGAACAACTCAGTTATATTAATACATATATCTATCTATATAATCTCGCGTGTCCGTCAGTAACGAACTTGCATCCACATCTGCTCTGAGAGAACAAAACGATTTGACCTCAAATTTTAAGTAATTGCTCAGATGAAGATAACATAACTTAATTTTTATTTAATGATGATATTAATTTAGTGGTTCTTGTAAATAGTTCCAAATGGGGAGAAATGCGTGAGTAATTATTCTGAAAAAATCATGACTGTCTATAATGATGAACTTAAAAAAAAACATGCACTATGGTGTTACGAACGCTGCTAAAGTTTCCTCTCTAAACAGCAGTGTTAGGTCGCTCAAGACCATGTGGGGTTGTAGCATTCCGATTTTGGCAAAACTGACAAAATCAGAAGCAGCATCTGAGAAGAACCAGGGTGATGACCACTGATCTTAACCTATCGTCGCATATCAAAACTTGCACGATCTATCACCCTGAAGTCAGTTAGGTGGAGCTGGTTTTTGGACAAAACTACATCAGTTTTTTCACATTTCGGACTGTTTCATTGGTAGTAGGCTATGGTTCTAGAAACAAATATTCTATCTATATAAATATAGCGTGTCCGTCAGAAAGAAAGTAACGAATTTGTATCCAGAACTTTCCGACGCAGCAAGACTGTTTTGTGTGAAATTTTCAGAAAATACTCAAATTCCAACATGGCGTGTCATGACACCTTTCGATTTCTATTTGATAAATGAGTTAAATCAGTTGCATTTGTAAATAGTCGGAGAAATAATGGGGTAATTAGTACGCAAAAATTTAAATGTCTATTGTGACGAAAAATTTCTTTTACTTTTCTTCCAGACAGCGGCGTTACGTTGGTCGAGATTATGTGATTTTTTTTATCGCACATATAGATTTATGTATAGATTTATGTTTAACACATTGAAAATATGAGACAATAAGTTTTATGAACTATTCCAATTAACCTAGAACTGCTTCTGAGATAAACCAGTAACAATTCCAATGTTTTGTCACTCAGTTACCAATCCATAACAAGCAAACAATCCATTCATATAAGGAAAGAAGAACAAAGAGCTTAATTCTTATAAACGACAAAGATAAATAAATTACAGTGCCAACCTTTGTGTTCTGTTTTTTCTCCTTTTTTCGCATGATAATAATTTAATAAAATTTCAGATTATTCGCACAATTCAAAATCTGAACACAAAAACGCAAAAGTACGTTTTACCATCGTCGCTTTATCGTCCTCCCTCGTTTAAAGTAAGTCTAAGGATTATAACATGCTTTATAGTCATATTGGATGATATTAACAAATTAAATGCTTATTGTCCGTTTTTGGGCTGTGGACTGTGAAATAATTATTTACGCAATATATATATATATATATATATATATATATATATATATTATTGGAATTCACTCTTGGGCAAGGCCGGAAGCAGTGCCTAAAACAAACCAACCAACCAACTACTAAAAGATGTAGTACCAGGAACTGTACTCCGAACAGCTATAATGAAGCGCAGTGAGTGGTATCTGTCCTTGTCGAAAAAAAAATCAACTACCACTTCTTGAAATTTCTGTTACACAAGCTTTGTTTTAATAGCCTACAAATCAATACCTGACAATTTGTAAATGAATAAATTAAGATAAAAATTTTGCAACTGATTACCACGCCTCGGTTCTTTTTGGCATTACTCCACATACCGCGATTTACTACAATAATCTCGAGCTTATATTGCGGGTTTTGCTTTGAAATGAATAGCATCATCTAATAGTTTTCAATTGGTTTGACAATTGATTTTTCTTAAAGGTGATTGATAAAATATTATATTATTGTTTAAGGATTGGGAGTGGAAGTACATCTCCTCGGCGAACGTTGGTTCACGTAATCGCTAATTGTAATTTCTCCGTCAATCATACACATGCTCACGAAACATAGTAAACTGAAATATGGTAGAAATTCCACATTCAACTTCGAAACCTCGCGAGACATCGTACATCGCCATGTGGTTAAGCCGTTCTATCGACTGTCCTATACAGCAGATTAAATATGAAATTCAATATTAACATTAATGTTCGGTAAAAAGAAAGTAACTTCAAAAAATGCCGCAGTTTTGTCAGTTGTGTCACATAACTTGCTTAACTCTCTTATTAAAATTCTCATAATATGTTCACGTAGTCCCATACAGTATATTGTTTACTTCTTGTTTCTCTCCTTGTTCTTGACAAGAATGGTAAAACACATTGTCCGCCACATTTCGACATGTTTGATTTGATTCTGTGAAATCTGTTACTTCATATGCGTTATCATTTGCAGTTTCTTTTACATCAGTCAGTGCAATTCTGTTTCTCCTGCAATGTTTAAAAGCATAAATCAATTTTAGAAGATCAAGAAAAATACACATTTTGAGCTCATACCCCCCGTTAATTGTTCTTCGTGTTCACGGTATATGTTCAGATGAATTACAGATAATCACGGGAAATTAAAATCTTATCATTACGATATCCTTGGAACAGATGCAATCGAAATCTTCATAACACATCGACGTGAAAATTTGTACTTAATATTATAAAATTACAAATGTTGGAAAAACATCTTGTAGCCATCATAAATAACTCAGTGGTAAATGTGCGATTGTTGCGAGCGAAAAGTTTTGGTTTTTAATGCTTCTCAAACCCTGATTTTGCATTTCTATCAGGTAATTATTGCGTTGGCGGAAAAATAAAAATATTTTCCATACCCTGCGGGATTTGGTTAATTGATACAGCAATGCAAATTATCAAATGTCAAATATTGTGTGTTACGTAACCAAATGTAGCGACGAGGTATTTTTAAACACTACAGATCAACGTTCCCACCTAAGCTTAGGTAGGTTTTGTTAAAGGTGACACCTCGTCATATTGACCTTGTCGTGATCGCACTAATAATGTGTAGTTGATTTATCCGTCTCTTTTTCTTGGTTGTGATTATTTGAAGCCTTCACAAAATCACTTTAATATACAGTGTAGACCATACTATTTTTGTGATAATTGTTTTTTTTTTTTGTGTTTTAAACATTTTGTTATGACACTTTGATCGTATATCACATGCGTTGCTATTATTCCTGATGGGCTTTGTGAAATTTATCGTTACATATCCTAATTCATTAGTGAATTTGAATTTTATTGTTTTTGCAGGGAACCCTTTTCATTTCTGTCCCGTTCTGAGACAAAGCTATCATCCGAAATTATATTTTTCAACTTCACATTTCGTTTTTTGCAAAATATTTCTAAATTTTTTCGCGGGACCCGTCGCGTTATTTTCCCCGCATAACTTACCAATTTTATGTTTATATTTGGTTTTGTCAGGCTCTTGTCCCAATTTCTAAATAATCAATAATTAGATGCTAATAGATTTGATTAAGCCAAACACATATCAAGGTGCCAAAAAACAGCAAAATTCGTTTTTCTTTTCAATATCCCAACTTCTACAGAAAGAAAAAGATCTAGCCTATATGGTGATTTCATTTAATATATTGTTTTTTGATCTGAGGCTATGACCAAACTAACGCTTGAAAATAAACGAACAATTTGTTTTGTTTCTTGACTCCAACACTATATAACCCGCGGTTCGCTGCACGACAACTTTGAATTTTATTCTTTCATTTTTTTTTTTGAGATAAAATAAAGACAAAATATGAAACAGTTGTCGCCATTTTTTATATTATTCAAGTTTCCAAAACTAAATGTTTGCCTATCCATTAATGTTAGTTAATTACCTTCTAATCCATATAATAATTAATAATACAAGAAGTAACACGATCAGTGAAGCAACGACTGGAATTGCAGTAAGCAAAGTATTATTTCCTGTTCCTACATTTTGATTTGTCGACTGATCAGTGGTCGAGCTATCTGAAACATTGAAGGAAATTCCGTGATCTGATTTGATTCCAAACATGTTAAACGCGTGAAAAAATATAATTCTTCTGTAATCTCAGGAAAGGTGCCACGAAACGTCTATTTCTATATTTTGCCGTTTGGGGAATTGTGAGTTTACCGATTTTTGAAATTAGTTATCTTTGTAAGTTACTAAAAACTACAAGTAGCTACTTGCATAGCGGAGGGGTACGTGAACATTAGTACCGGTGAAAACCATCGCGTAGGTGCCCATTAGCAGAGCAGAGTAAAAGCAAAAATTTGCTCTGTAAATCATGTCTACTTACTTACCTGATGGAGTGTATGATATATACACCCTAGATGACGTTTCATTCTGTCGAAGTGATGTAACTTCTGGTACTGCACGTGTTGTTGTTTGGACACCGGTTGTAGCTGAAGTAGAAAAAGATGATACTTTTTGTATGATGTTCAAAAACTGTCTTCGGAGAATTCGTAGATCAAATGTTGTTAAGTTCAAAAATGGATTAAGATAAAACGAATTCTTTTGCGAATTTATTCCTAAACTTTGTAGTTATAAAGCATTTATTTCTCTAGTTTATTGCTCGCTTTATTACTGCATTTTGTTTTCGGACTGAAAACAACTACTATCAATGGATAGTTCCAACAGCTTCTATTACGTGACTTAATATTAATGCATAACTATTATGATTGTTAAAACGAAAATCTGTTAAAATAAAACCCAACTTAAAAAGTGAGAGTGTACGTAAATGTATGTAGCGTTATCTTCTTCAAAAGTGACAGGAAAATTTCTGATTTAAGACACTAACCATAAAATTGTTCTGAAGCGAGATTTCAATCATAAAAACGTAACTTGTCTCAGGTTTAGTGTGGTAAATTTTTGGAACATTCTAGTTAGCCCCAGTCTTCTTTAAAATGTATTAAGGGGGCATGCATATATCAGTGCTGTTAGCGCGCTATTTCAATTTTTGTATCTCTTTTGATCGTATTAATTACGGTGTTGGTGAAAACTGTTTATTCCAGTTTATAAAAACATAAACATGAGTTATTTCAATGTTTCGAAACATTTATAAAATGAAGTTCAAATTTGGTTTGGGATTTTTTGACACGATTTTTTCAAACAATTAAAAATAATACAAACCTTCCTCAGAGCAATCAATAATTTTGTAAGTTATATTGAATGATTTAGTTAGATCTTCGTTATCATATTTGATATATGCATCCACTTCTTGCTTCAGCTGCTCATCACATTTATTGGACGAATAAGCTAAATTCTGTCCGGTTTTGCAATTGTTGTAACAGTATGTTTTACCGGATTCTAGTTTCGTGGTTCCTGCAATAAATATGTATATTGAATCACGTTTTCAACTCTTACCTTCTGAATGATATCGCAAATTAATCGAATATGTAAAAATATTTGTTTTTGGGAATTTTAATTGTCGCAAATTGAGAATAGAATCTATGATAAAATTGAATTAAAATTCGCTCCAAAAATCGATCCCAATAATACTTTATTTCTTCTCGTTTTTGACTCTCAAAGAGATACAGTTCGCACTTTAAAAATAAGGCTTTACCAGAAATACAATCTATAATTAATAACCTGGAGTAATTTTGTAGGTGCGATGGTCTGGTGGTTATACATGTTGGCATCACAGGTTGAGAACCTCGGGTTCGAGTACCGGCGAGTTCGGCTCGCTAATCCATGCCACCACTCAACCCTGGGTGTAATAACTTGGGTAGGCTAAGCCGAGCAGGAGGAGATCATATTTTTCCAGCAATTCTAACCCTGTCCATCTTTAAGGGGCCGCTAGTACAGGGGCCTTGGGCTGGGTGATCTACTCCATGAAGTGGCTAAAAAGAAATAAAAAAATAGGTACTATTTTTTGTGTATAATTATGAATCACCGAAGGAAGGCTTTGCCAAAGCGCAGTTCATCTGTTGCTCATATTTGACAAACAATACTTCTGATATTGGCAAACATAAACCACATATTGAGAGCGCCATCCATCAGCAATCATTTTTTTTTTTTTTGTCTAATTCTTATTTTTCCAATCAAACATAATTTATTCTTTATTCTAACTCAACTTACTTGTTTCAGCGTCGCAAGGAATACATTTCGATAGCTTATTTGGTTTATTTTCAGTCAGGCATTTATATGACGTCCAAAGAAACAAAAAGGTTTTCTCAATGCATGTACCATGATATTCAATTCCTTCATAAGTGTAGTTTGATAAACAAAACCCATCTTCTGCGCAACGTACCTGGAGTTTGTTTTTATCTGTTGAAATAAAAATGCTACGTTAATGATTCTGTATCCACACAATAATTTACCAGGCTTTGAAGCAATCATTGCCTGAATTCGGATTTGCTAAAAATATATTCTTTGATTTGTAGGTCAAATTTAGATATATCAGCAAAAAAAAAACTAAACAACACTTCAAAGAAAACTCGTTTGCAGAAAAACATTGCCCATGGCGGAAGATGTGAATTGTGATGTATATCTCGCAATTTTTATATTATGTTTCGACTGTTTGAACTTTTTTTAGGTAGTACCTTGCATTATCGGTTCTCAGTGCATTTAATCAGTAGACCAAATAGAACACGATTCGTAGGAGCACGAGCGATGATTGTCATGATTAACAGAAAAGGTAGCAAGAAGATTTTGATTTCTCGTTCAGAAAAAATGTTGTATTTTGATATATACGCCAAATTTACCTCTAATTTGGATATCGACATCTTTGACCCCTTCGAACATACCAACGGTCAGTTCTACTCCATATGTTTCCTCGTTTGATGCAAATTCCCAATAACAATTCCTGTTTTCTGCTTTGTTGACATCTGAGTCAATTTTCGGTACGTAGATCGTGCCTTGTTTTTTATGCAGTGTGACAGACGTACCATTTTCCATACAAGAATCTTTTCCAAGAATCACGCATACTGAAATAGAAGGAAATGAATGCAAATGCCTTGAAGTTGTGTATGGATGTTTTCCTCTCGGCTTGAAGTTTTTACTGCACTAAAGTCGTTCTGCGTTTTATAAGGTTTTGCTTAGATGCTGTTTTAAAAGTAGGGCCAAGCAATTTCAAAATAAAAATAAATTATGAAAATCAGACTTCTATCAAACGATCTTTAACTAATTATTTAACTGGTTCCGATATCTCGAATTGAGGGCAATTTAAAAACATCAACTTCAAATTTAATAATAAATTCTTACCTTTTAACTGCATCAAGAATAAACAAGAAAGCGGAAGAAATACGGGATTTAGCATGCTAAAATGTATTATCTATCAAAAATAAACCAGATAATATTGTTTATCGAAGTATAAATAAAAATATCAATAATAATACCAATAATAATAATGGTATATACCAATAGTAACGTTATTGCATTAGGTATATAATTTAAGAAAATTTCTCAAGTTTAATTAAGACTTCAGAGTAATATTCCCCACAGCCTGCGCAAACCAGAACCTGCCTATTGAGATTTTTTTTGGGATAATACCAATAAAAATTGTAATTGTAATAAGTTACATATGCACGAATGCAGTTCTTCAAGATGTTTCGATAAACCGTTTAACAACGACTTTTCAACGCTAGTGCCTTTAGGTCGCAGTACACCACACCTAGCGCGAAAACAACGTGCTGATCCAGGTTATATATGTAGTAGTAAAAATAAATCAGGTCAATTAGGTTTTCTATACAATCCTAGATAAAACGCTTCGACATACTTATTTTATGGGAATGCATCCAGCGTGACTTTTTATTTTGATTGAGTCGAACCTAAATATCGCAATACCTCATTATAATTCCATCTTCTCCGATATTTGAAGACAATCCAATAATTTTATTTGAACTGGTTGCAACTTTCGTAAATGTGTATATTGTCACACATGCGCTTGCGTTGTATTAATTTAGATTATACACATCCCTGAGCGTTGCATTACAGCATTGGGCAAGGTGACACCATAAAAATAGATGCGTGTGACCAAGTCCATCTAGTATTACCTGATTTTTCCCTGATAATATATTTTATCCTAATGAAGCATCTTGCCTTATACACCGCCCTACTGCTTACTTGACCATACAATATTGTTCTATATTTGGATCCTTTTCCGAGGGCTCATTGAAGTGAGAAGCTGAGTACAAGACAAATATGGTGAGAATGAAGAGGTCATTGTTTAATGCAGAGGCGTTTGCGTTACAGTGACAATACATACGTACGTGTCAAATACGTGAGCAATTAAGAAAATTTAGTATTTCCTTAATATATAGCCAATACAATATTGCTTTATATATCGACCTTTTTCCGAAGGCACATTGAGGCGAGAGGTTGAATACAATCCAGATATGGTGAGAGTGAAGAGGTCATTGTTTAATGCAGAGTTTGCGTTACAGTGACAATACGTGAATACAATACATACATACAATACATAGAATTATTTTCCCAGAACAGCCATATAGTATTTCTTCCTTCCTGTCCAGCAAACAATAATAGTTTGTGTGATAGTGCATTTTATCCTAATGACGCACATAATCCGCCTCACTGCTGACTCGACTATACAATATTGTATTGCATTGCGACCTTTTTCCGAGGGCACATGAGTGAAGAGTGAAGAGGCCATTGTTTCATGCAAAAGAGTTTGCGTTACAGTGACAATACTTTAGCGTTTATGTAAATTTTGTATTGCCTTAATATACCACACATAGCTAGCAGTAACGATAAATAATACCGTAACTTTGCTTGTAAATTGATTTGTCTTTCGACATTTTAAGTTTATCAAAAAAATATCGCGATGCCGCTTTTTAATTGGTTTGTAATGCAATAAATCCAGTGCATTTTATTTGCATCCAAAGCGAATTAGGCGATATTGGCTTAATGTGCAGACAATTTCAGTCCCCGAATATTATTCAAAAAATTCTGTAGCTGTTGCTTTTGTTCCACAATATACGATACGATACTTTTGAACATGACTTTGCATGGACTGTTTCTAACCTCAAAACATGTATGCGCATGAGTTTACGTCATAGAAGGTCGCTCTAAGCAAGGCCAAAGTCAATGCCTAAAAGAAGCTAACTAACGAACTCAAATGTCAAAGAACTACTACGTGATAAATCAAATGCCTGAAACCGGAAACTTCCAATACAGAACTTAACTAATATGGTAAAGAGCAGTGAGTAGTATCTGCCCTGGATAATGATAATCTAATTCATCTCTTTTTGTCACGTATTCCGACACGCAGGAAATACGTTAGGACTATACGTTATGAACCCTCACCAACGATCTATATGTAAGCGATGTGAAACCAGTGAATAACGTAATTGAGACACCAATTAAAAGACTGATGCGTTTTCTAGGTGAACAATGCCTTCTTCTATATTTACTGTATTCATTGCATGATTCTTCCCATTATACGGGCGAGGGGGCGTAGTGGTCAAACATGTTGGCATCGCAGGTTAAAGATCTTTTGTTCGAGTCCGGCTCGTTAATCCATGCCCACCACTCAACACAGGGTGTAATAATTTAGGTAGGCAAAGCCGAACAGGGAAAGATCGTATCTTTCCAGAAATTCTTACCCTGCCCTTTTATAAGTGGCCGCTAGTACAGGCCCTTGGACAGTGTGATACAGTCCTAGAAGTGGCCATAAGAGGAAAAAATTAATTGGATAAAATATAACTAGATGCGCAGTAGCAACCTTGACACCAATTTCAGTGTCGTAGAAAGCATTCATTTCGAGGTGAGAAACGAATTAAAATATAAAAAGAAACAAAAGTGTGTTGAGCTGGAAGATGATAATGAACTAGATTACGAAAAAATACGTTTAATTAGCAAACTTTTTTAAATTAGTTAATCCATCCAGTTAATGATATTTTATGCGTATATATAAATTAGAAGGACATGAAAACAAGTAAAGTCGCCATGACTGAAAATTTGATGAATTGAATGTAGATCTGTTTCTTGCATTAAATCTTTTTAAGTCAAATGATCCCCCCAAAAAACTTCCGGTTTACTTGGATTGTTATCGAAGTTATAAAGGCAATCACAGTCATAATTTTTCGAAAAAGTAGCAATAACTTTTGACTAAGAAACAGAGAGATGATGATTTGGTGGCATTACGTTAAAGGTCAGTTGTATTTTTCTTGTGTAATTGGGTTTTTACGGGTTTACTTCATTGCTTTTCGGTGATTTAGTGAAATCAGCTATTTTGGAATGTTTTTCTATGAGAGTGAAGTTACACTTCTCATTTCAAAGTAAATTTGATGTGCAAATGTCCGTTATGCCTTGTTTGTTTCGCCTCGCTTATGACAAATGTTAATTGAAAAAAATATATGTTAATGTTTTGTTGCATATAAACATTTAATATCAAAAAAATATTAGTAAATAAGTACAGTATCCTATTTTTTTGTCGATTTGATCAAAACTTTATTTTCGAGTTCATAACAGGTTATCATCAAGTTAATACGACAATTTAACCATGTCGTTAAGCTTCTCTTATCTTAACCTAAAGCTAACCTAAAAAAGTGCAAATCAAGATCAATTTTTTGTTACGAAATGCGTTGTATTATAGGTGATATACAATTTTTTTTCCTGTTTTTGGTGATTTTATTTTCCGATTTATCGACGGATCACAAAAAACAGCCTGTGCTATTGATAAATGCTATCAATTTATATTCCCGAACAATTTCTACTCATATAATGCATTTGGGGCCATTTTGCCATTATTATTGCTTTAAACAAATATAAATATCTGTATAGGTTAAAAAAAAACAGGTTGCTTTGTATCTATTGGGAATAATGGTTGGATTTATGAATAATATTTATTTATATTCATATTGTGTTTCTGACATTGCTCAGAGTAAATTTCAATAAAAAATGTAAATTTGTTTTTTCGGATATTGCAGCATGCAAATAACTATAATGGGTTTTTGAGCTACATTTAAACAACATTTGTTTCAATTTTCTCTAAAACTGATCACAGAAAAATGATATAACACTTTTGCCATATTGAATGTTGCTTTTCAACTTCTTTATAAATATGTAAATGCGATGGTTTTAAATATTGAGTGTGCAAAATTTATTACTACATTTCTAACATTTAATATTTTTTACATATTTTTCTGTACATTCTGAAATAAATCTACATTATGACAACGAAATGTGATTTAGGCAATTGATTTAATTCGAGATATTAAAGATGTTATGAACATGAACTTATATAATAAAGTTAAATCAACATGAGTGTTCTCTATTTTATATGTTGACTAAAAATATAAAATTGGATTTACAGGAGAATTGTTTTAAAAGCTTTTTTACACATACTTTTTTATCCTATGAAGGCAATTAATTTTCGATTAAACACATTGAATTGTGAAAACATGAAATTGTTCATTCGATTAGAGATTAAATTCAATTCGCAAAATTTCCAAATCGGATTAAAATTCTTAAACAACAAGTCTTTCATAACTCAACTTCAGATTTTATAGAGTCGTTTGTGGACGTCCATTTTACGAATGGGAAACTGTATGATTTAGGAACAAACGGGGATTTATATAAACTCATCAATTTCCTGATTCTTGATCGGTGTATCATGTCCGATTTAAAAATTTGAAATAGCTAGCTTTACATTTGTGTATCTTCCAAATTGAGTATTTATGTATATATATATATATATATATATATATATATATATAAATGTAGCTTTAATTCACTACAGAATTGGCACTTCAACATCCAATTTATAAATTCAGCATGAAATGTGTCATATTTATGTGTCTGACAAAGTGATTTTTTTTTTTAATTTTAGACTTTCATATTTGAGCGCTTGAACATCGCTTTATTGGTTGATTAATAAATGTTACAAATATTGCAAAGTTATTCATATGTTTTTGCGCAAAGATTGTCAAATGTTCATTGTTTTAAATAAAATTTGTCAGGAGAGTAAATTCCAAGAAAAGATAAATAGTTAACATAAAGTTCTTTACACATGGCTATCTATATTAAACGAAACTTACATTATTTATCAGACTTTAATCATATATAGAAAGATTAAATATTATGAAACTTTATTTATTTAGCTTTGCTTTGCTCATATCATTTCAAAATTTTGATACTTGACTGAAGAATATTAGAAAATTATTTGTATTTTTTACTCCATTTTCAGAAGTATATTTTATATTCTACCGACTTTGTCGACGATTATGGTTTTTTTCATAATCTAGCCATATTGGATCATCCTGAGCAAGCAATATGCGTTTTGTGTTGAAGGATATATCATGATGTTTCCTCACGATGTTTTTTTTTTTATTACATTTATCTTTTTCACCGTAATGTATCTCTGAAAAAATGATAAAAATATGTCACTCATGTTAGAGCTCAAAACACAAAAAGTTCGCAAAACACAAACAAACACATACATTGTTTTTGTTCAAGCTGAGCATTGAACATTTGAACAATTAAATTTTTTATACGGCGCTCAGTTTATTGACATTCATTACCAATTAATAGCTATATAATATGCTAGAAAAAAAAGCTACCACAACACTAACTGCACTATAAGTGGAAATCAACATGAACTTTATCAAGTTAGTATTATCTGAGTTGATAATAAAACCATCTAACATCTTTTTCGCGCATTAAATATATTTACCAACCACATCTTTGCTTAATCTTGATCATCTTTTAGGTTTAATATTCTTTATATATAGATAGATAGATATATACCACATCTATGTTTAACTTTTGTCATCTCTTAGGTTTAATATCCTTTAGACTTTACATAAATCATAGCATTACTTCTAGTTAAAAATTACAAATATATATATTTATATGTATACGTTTCTCTATATCTGTTCAAATCAATATTATTCATATTTTTAAACAGTCAGACTTAGTTGTTCATTCAACAAACATGGCAATTATTAGGTCTTCTATTATAAAAGCAGTGGAAGAGTTTTGTGTTACTTTTGAATCATGTCCGACTAAAACTTTATTCCTCATTGAATGACAAAACTAATATACATACATTGTTTTTACTATTTTACGTCTTGTTGAGTGCAATATAATTTACAATAGAGATCAGTGACGTATTCAGAACTTTGAAAAGGGGACAGAGACGAAGATTGAGTAATTAATCTATAACGCCCTAATAGCCACGACAGCATGGAAGCGTAAGTATAAAATCCGGACATAGATAGTTGTTTATTGTAATCCCATAAGCAAAATTTTTAGACAAGGGTCCAGGCACAAACTGTGTTAAGACGTAGAATGCGTCAAAAAAGTATCCAGTGTGTCCTTTAACAAACAAATGTTTGACGACAAGCCATATACCATAAATTTTGTTAATAAATCATATTGAAGTCACTTAGTCGCTGTCACAGTTTCTATAGTAATCCTGACGTATTTTGCAATGAATGCAAAAAAAAAAACAGGATACCGTAACACATTCGTGTGCGTCATCAGTAACACTTGTAGGCACCATTGAAACTTAATCAAACATTCTATATCTGGGCATTGTTCATCATACAGAAGTAGTTTCAAGACCCCAAGAAACCACAATACCCTGGGTTACGAAGGGTTTCACTAAAGCATAGTATGTTCATAAAAAATGCATATATATTTGATTGTGAGTCATACATAGCCAACAGAAAACGCATCATTGCTATTTTATTAAACTCTAGTATTCATCATTCAAGGACAAATTTGTATTTTGTGCTTAATTACTGGCGATAATGCCAGTAACTATATATAATGTTAGTTATTAATGAATATATTTAAATTCAAAATAAATGGCGGGAAAAAAATACGTAATTCAATATCATTGTTCATGATCTATATGTCTGAAATACATTTAAAATACATTTTTCGTGTTATGTAGAATATATCCAAGTACATTCAACAAATACAAAGTAGCAGTCGTATAATTACAAATATTTTTGATAAAAAAATCATTGTCGAGGTTTGATGAGAACATTTGCGGCACGAAGAATTTTTTTAATCAAGTCGATTATGAGGTCCAGAAAATATCATAATACATAAATCTACAAAAATTTGTCAAAATCAAAACCGATTTTTCTGTTATCGTGTTAATCGCAATCTCAGTCCTTCAATCTGATTGGCAAAAAAGTGAATAAAGACCTAGTAAACTGAAAACTATTTTCAATCAGGTGAATAGAGTTTTGATTTAATCGTATTAAACTATTTAATACTAACAAGTATTATTATTGTATAATATACAAGGACAGAATAAAAAAGTCCTAATAAATATTTAAAAAAACCTAAAATATTCGACAAAAGTCACACACGGAATAAAAAAAATGTATATGACAAATTACAAGATTTCTGTGCAATGAATTTGAAATTCAACTTTTTTTTAATAGAGATCAACATGCCCTCTAAATGCTGACATTAGAATTTGCCTACCTTAATTCCTGAGTTTAGTATAACGAAACTAGGAGGCAACAAAGAAATGGTACATGTTTCTACCTTCGTCTATGGCAGACATCATAACTAGAACTACATTTTGCAGTAGCTCTTTGCCAATAATATGGTTTCGTTTGTTCAAAATTTATCATTTTTCATTTGTCGTATAATATAACAGTTTTTCAATCACCCCGAATAATATACGTGAATGTAAGTACATCAGTTGAAAATGATGAAACTTGAGCAAATAAAACATTGTAAACATTTTCAGGAGTAAACCTGACCTTACAGATGTTATTGTTGGTTGTTTATAAAACTGTATTCTCATAATAAGGCATGGTGATTTTTTCATAAATATGTACTGGATATTGCTGATCATTGGACTGATTTTCATATACCGTCGATGGACCTTGATCAACAAAAGATGGCTCTTCATAGACATTCGAGATATCTGAAAAGTTTTTTGTTGGTTATATTTATACTCCAGTCGGAAAGTGCAAAACTCAATGTTTAGCGCATTCATTCAAACATTTACAAAATTGCTGGAAATTATTTAAAATTAAATGGATCCAATAATAAATCACATGAGAAATATCGGGATTTCACTATTATGTTGTGTTTGAATGAAAAAAAAATATATAAATACCTATTATCTGGACTGGAATTACTCTTGTCATGAAGATGAAATTAAACACTAAGGAAGTGATTTATAACCAAATGTATGTTTAAAGCGGACTCAATTGAATAAGTGAATATTAATAAATATGAATATAAATATAGGTAAATTTATATTTAAAATTGAATACCTAAAAAAGTCGTTGTCAATGTTGTGTAGATTATTATATCACCAAATTTTCCATTTTTAATATTATAAAAAAAATATTGTTTTCAAAATTACGAGCGCAATGTACTAATTTGCCTTTTATTACCTATTAATATTAATGATTTACCTTTTACATCTCTACAATTGGGTTCGATATGGTTTACTTCTGTTTGACCATAGGATGTAAGTTCTTGTGGTTTTGATGCTTCAGCAGGCTTCTTGCATCTAAAAGAGACGTGCATATTTTGTTGCAAAGGAATTAAATCAAAATGGGATTTCAAGATTTATCGGATGTAATAATGTAATAATAACTCATTGACGGAAGATACAATGTCATATTTTGGTGAACATTCACCATTTGAATTACCTAGATTAAATAAGAGGTCGCGACTGTATTATACAACTTTTTACTGTATCGAGCAAAATTGTACAATACACGTTACTATTGGAGATATGTGTCTGTATGACCCAAGACGTCTAAAACGCCTCGAAGAGATATTACAGCAATCTTACCTCTTTTTATAAATTATAACTACAGTTATGATTAACATGACTGCGGATATAACAGGAACGATTACCAAGATGTAGTTCAATGATGTTTCTAAAATAGAAAAATAATATTAAATCATGCAATCAAAATACCGTTGATTTTCAAAATTCTAATACAAATGAGTTGTAACATCAAAGCTCAGGTAAATATCTGAACTAAAGGACACAGTCAGTGTATATTCCCTCATTCATTATCTCATTATCAGACCGACTGATATAGATTTTTCAAAACTGATGCCAATATTTACACATTTAAAAAAAAAATAATATCAGCACATCAACTATCAACCCGAAGCCAAATCTTCTAGAATAATTTAAAGATTATTTGCAGTCGAAAACAGCATCTTTTTAGTTTAAATTGTGTGGGTGTGTGCATTAATATGAATGACAATTAATATTTACCGATACATTAGAGGAGGAAAAAAACTTTACAACCTTACAGTTTGCTGAAAAACTTAATCTTGTTTTGTATCTATATGTTTCATTTAAGCAGAAAAGAGAATAAACTTAATTATTCCACAATTGGAATTGTCGCATTATATCGATAATATCTCGTCGATGTAAAATATTATAAAAGATACACAAAACTTAAATTATAGGACTTTCTTGTTTTTATATTGAGTTGTTGTTTGTAATCAGGTTTTATGATGATAATTATTCCACAATGTCTTCCGCTTTTTCTACTTCCCCAATTCAATTTCCCGTTTATTTAATATTTCGTACAACAGAATATTGATATATTTCTCTATTAAATTTTTTTAACCAACTGAAAAACAATTATATATAAAATATCTATTTTCAAATTGCAACATTCTAGTTTAGGACTTCTCTAGGAGATCCTAGCCACAATAAAAAGGCAAATTAAATGGTTCAATGTATCTGAGAGATGGTGAGGCAATATAGCATTCAATCGCCTCTTACGACACACAGGAAATACGTTGGGACAATCGTAAAGCCCGAATCTAAAGGGCGACAATAATTATCAGAACAACGGCAATATCAACTATAAGTCATTCCATGAATCCATATATACTGGCCTTGCGTTTTGTGCGATGTTTCCTCGGGAGTCGGTGTATTAGTGACTATTCCGGAATCTACAACGATTGTTGTTTGTGATTCAGTTACCGCTGATGTTGTCGCTTAAAACAAATAGATTAAGGAATCAAGTAACTTGCTTTTCCTGAAGCGACATTTTCTTTTTTCTTTAAAAATTGAGAGACTAAAACTAAGGTAAACGTTAAATGTTTAGAAAGACATTCTCAAGAATTTGTAGAAGATCCACTTAGCAATTTATGAACGAACGCTTAGTAATATTGACGAGTGTTCAAAATATTTCCCGGAGAGAACTATTGTAAATAATCCTGAACAATACTTACTGAAATTGCACTCAGGCACTGGACAATAATCCCATCTCGAACTGTTATCCATCGTAAAACACCAAGGCCTCTTGTCGAAGTCGAAAAAACTAGTGCAATAATTTTCATCCAACCCATAGTTGGGGTAGTTTTCGGAAGTTCTGTATATATAAATCTGATTAGTGTTGATTATTTTGATCCACAAATGTAACCAAGTAGATGTAACCTCAATATTTTTGTTACGCTTAAATGTTTGTACACACATGACGTGTCTTATCATTCTGATGTGGGCATCGCGGCCTGCGTCTTTTTTTATCAAGTGGAGACGTGACGCGAGGTCTTAGGAAACTTAGCAGTTGGCCCATTAACTCAACCTCTGCTTGCCAATCCACCCTATAAGCACATTGAGAATAAATGATTCAAAATATATGTGTAAACGTTCCTGGCGCATTCCAATTACGCGCACGCATGTATACAAATAAAACAATGAAAATTTGACCGGTGCTAGAGCATATAATCATTTATTTTCAATTTCAATTCAATGCAAACCTATCATTGTAATCTGCATGTCCGCTTTGTCACTTAAAATTTTACCTTACAATCTCATCATTTAAGTAATACAGTAGACCCGATAACATTACATATCCACCAAAACCGGTCCCCTGGATCACCAAAAGAGACGGACATCTTCACACTTCATTGATTGGCGCGGAATTAAAAAACGGCGCTTTCAAACCAATAAACCCGCTGGACCTGCTTCCGAATTGGTTTGCGAAGTGGTCGAGCTCTTGCGTGTTTCTAAATTCTTACTACTTGTTACCGTTAAGCTAATCGATTAGCTGCCGTTGCATGGTGGCTTCTGAAGGTAAATTTTCGTTTTAACCTGATGTTATATTAATGTTATCAAAAATCTAAATTTATATTTTCTAATGTGCACAACAGCCATGTTTATTTGTTTTATGAAAATAAGAATGAACAACAGAGGCTCGATTTATTCAGTGTACGATTTTTTGCAGATTCCTGAAGTCTGAAGTGAACAGTATTCGAATATATACATACATAGCCAACATTATTAAGATCGATAAGCATTTTTAAAATGAAAAATGAAATCAATTCAAATTAGAATTTAGAAATAACGAGCTACTCAGGTGTCGACGTCTTTTATGGTATGCGCCTGTGATGGAACATGACCCAGAATCGCGCGAATAGTTGTAGGTACAGGTTCGATGTGGGATATGTAATACAATTTGCAAACGTTCAGATAGACCACTTTGACGAAACCGATCCACTGGACCATTTAAAACTGAACATGTAAACCGACGTAATGGGTTGTTCTTTTATATAAACAAAACTTTAATCTTTATCTTAAATATGACTAAATAGATAGATACTTGTAATCTAAAGTTATCAACGCAGTTCCGTACATTATTTTTATTATCAAAATGACTAATTCAACAAATGCGTTATAAATGTTGTTAATCCCCCCCCCCCCCCCCCCCTAAAAAAATGGTTATCCTGTTGGCAGCGCACATATAGAGAGACCGCTCATACGCATGCTATAAGAGACCGCTCATACGCGCCCTCGTTCAGGGTGATCCACTCAAATGAGCTGCGAGAGTGCCAAAAACGGCACGTCACGACTAGCATGACGTTGATCACGAGGCGTGCTTCAATTCCTGTCATGTGCTGTGTGCAGAAATCTCCAATATCACTATGTCATGATATATATATATAGTTACCCACATCGTATGTTTGTGGGGTTCCTGACTATCCCATCTTTGGCAAGTTTTTCCAGTATTTGTAACGTTAATTTTCCCCCGATAACTTGTTCCATTGTTTTCCGTGTCAAAACAGTCAACTGTCAAAACCAAGTGATAAAATGTTCGCTCATTATAACCACATACATGCAGAATGTGATAACAAGAAATAGCATATACTTTGAAATATCTTGAGGTAACATTCACTTCACTGGAAAATATCGTTTCAATTTCGTTTGGGAGGTATTCTTCTCAAAGTGCAATTGCTGACACTATATTTGGTGTTATCGCCCCTCACATAAGTGGTCGACATGACTTAGCTAAATTGCAATGACTTATGGTTTGAACTCCTTAGCTGTCATGTTTCTTTTATCTAAAAATGTAAAACTGACGAAACGAGATTGCGGACAGGTATCAAGTGACAGTTGCATATGTTCCGAAATTTGGGTGTCAAATGTGAAAATAAAAGAAAATTTAATTTTAGAATGCGCTATTTTAATTTAATTTAATTTTTTAATTTAGCGGTATTTTACACTTTTCAAAATTTAAGTTATATTGAATGACTTTGTAATATCTTTGTTATCATATTTGATATATGCATCCACTTTTTGCTCCAGTTGCTCATCAGATTTATTGGACGAATCAGCTAAATTCTGTCTGGTTTTGCAATTGTTGTAGCAGTATGTTTTACCGGATTCTAGTTTCGTGGTTCCTGAAATAAATATGTATATTGAATCACGTTTCTAACTTTTACCTTCTGAATGATATCGCAAATTAATCGAATATGTGAAAATATTTGGTCTTAGAATTATTTAATTGTCGCCAATTGAGAATAGTATCTGTGATAAAATTGTCCATAATTATTATTCTTATTTTATTTAATTTCACTCTACGCAAGGTCAAAAACAACGGCAGTGGACTAATGACAAACTAAAGATTGGAAGCTATTATAAAATACATTCCTCTAAGTAGAAAACAATCGGAACAAAATTGAATAACTATAATAAAGTGAAGTGAATGATATATGTGCTTGGCGATAGTAGAACCATCTAACATTCCCTTGTTTTATGTTAGTCGTATATACTGAAACGCAGAAAAAAGTAGAACAATGGACCGACTACGTTAATGGCGGAATTGAATTTGAAAATAACTTTCAAATTTCCAAACTCTTAACAACATTGTAAAAACATTCTACTGGCAAATTCATTAGCCATTATTACATTTTCAAATTTTCAAATTTGTAAAATTTGTTCCAAAAACCGATCCCAATAATGCTTCATTTCTTCTCGTTTTTGATTCTCAAAGAGATGCAATTTGTACTTAAAAATAAGGCATTACCACAAATTGCAATCTATAATTAATACCCTAGAGTAATTTTGTGGGTGCGATGGCCTTGTGGTTATACATGCCGGCATCACAGGTTAAGGATCTTGGGTTCGAGTCCCGGCGAGTTTGGCTCGTTAAACCATGCCCACCACTTAGCCCAGGGTGTACTAACTTGGGTAGGGTAAGCCGAGCAGGACGAGGTCATATATTTCCAGCTATTCTAATCCTGTCCATCTATAAGTGGACGCTAGTACAGGGCAGGTTGATCCACTCCAAGAAGTGGCTAAAAAGAAATGAAAAAAATAGAAATCTTTTTTGTGAACATGATTACGAATCATCGATGGATGGCTCCGCCGAAGCGCAATTCCTCTGTTGTTCATATTTGACAAAACGATATTTCTGATATTGGCAATCATAAACCACATCTTGAGAGCGCCATTCACCAGCGATAATTTATTTGTCTAATTCTTATTTTTCTAATCGAACATAATTTATTCTCTATTTAAACTCAACTTACTTGTTTCGGCGTCGCAAGGAACACATTTGGATAGCTTATTTGGGTTATTTTTAGTCAGGCATTGGAATGAAGTCCAAAAAACCCATGACCTTTTCTTAATACATGTCCCATAATATTCAGTTCCTTTGTAAGTGTAGTTTGCTAAACAAAACCCATCTTCTGCGCAACGTACCTGGAGTTCATTTTTATCTGTTGAAATAAAAATGCTACGTTAATAATCCGGCCTCATCTGGTTTTCGCACAATAATTTACCAGGCTTTAAAGCAATCATTGCCTGAATTAGAATTTGCCAAAAATAATTTTTTTGTTTTTCAGGTCAAATTTAGAACAAATTCGGATATATCCATGGAAAAACTAAAAAAACAAATTTTAGATAGCTCGTTTGCAGAAAAACATTGGCCATTGTAAATTGTGATGTATATCTCGCAATTTTTATATTGCGATTCCGTGGTTTGAAATTTTTGTAGGTAGTACCTTACATTATCGTTTTTCAGTGCATTCAGTCAGTAGACCAAAATTGGCCACAATTCGTAGGAGCACGAGCGATGATTCTCATGATTAACAGAAAAGGTAGCGAAATGATTTTGATTTTTCCGCTTAGAAAAAATGTTGTATTTTTGATAAACACGCCAAATGTACCTTTAATTTGGATATCGACATCTTTGGCCTCATCGAACATATCAACCGTCAATTCTACTCCATATGTTTCCTCGTTTGATGCAAATTCCCAATAACAATTCCTCTTTTCTGCTTTGTTGACATCTGAGTCAATTTTCGGTACGTAGATTGTGCCTTGTTTTTTATGCAGTGTGACAGACGTACCGTTTTCTATACAAGAATCTTGTCCAAGAATCACGCAAACTGAAATAGGAGGAAATGAATGCAAATGCCTTGAAGTTGTGTATGAATGTTTTTCTCTCGGGTTAAAGTTTTTACTGCACTAAAGTCGTTCTGCGTTTTATAAGGTTTTGCTTAGATGCTGTTTTAAAAGTAGGGCCAAGCAATTTCAAAATAAAAATAAATTATGAAAATCAGTTGACTTCTATCAAACGATTTTAACTAAATATTTAACTGGTTTTAATATCTCGAATTGAGGGCAATTTTAAAACATCAACTTCAAATTTATTAATAATTTCTTACCTTTTAAGTGCACCAAGAATAAATAAGAAAGCGGAAGAAATACGTGATTCAGCATGCTTATTACGTATTATCTATAAAAAATAAACCAGATTATATTGTTTATCGAAGTATAAAATGAAAATATCAATAATAATAATATTAATATATACCAATAGTAACGTTTTCGCATTAGGTATATTATTTAAGTAAATTTCTCAAGTTAAATAAGACTTCGCGGTAATATTCCCCATAGCCTACGCAAAGGCGAAGCTGCTTATTGGAATTTTGTCTTAGGATAATACCAATAAAATTGTAATTTTAGTATGTTACATATGTGTGAATGCACTTCTTTAAGATGTTTCCATAAAGCGTTTAAAGACGACTTTTTTCCTTTATGTCGCAGTACACCACCCTAGCGCCGAAACAACGTGCTGATCCAGGTTATATATGTAGTAGTAAAAATAAATCAGGTCAATTAAGTTTTCTATACAATCATAGATCAATTAAGTTTTCTATACAATCCTAGATAAAACGCTTCGACATACTTATTTTATAGGAATGCATCCAGCGTGAATTTTTATTTTAATTGAGTCGAACCTGAATATCGCAATACCTCATTAAAATTACATCTTCTCTGATATTTGAAAACAATTCAATAATTTTATTTAAACTGGTTGCAACTTTCGTAAATGTGTAAATTGTCACACATGATTTATGATGACATAATTTAGATTATACACATCCCAGAACGTTGCATTACAGCAGTGAGCAAGGTGACACCATAAAAATAGATGTGTGTGACCACGTCCATCTAGTATTACCTGTTTTTCCCCTGATAATATATTTTATCCTAATGAAGCATCTTGCCTTATACACCGCCCTACTGCTTACTTGACCATACAATATTGTTCTATATTTGGATCCTTTTCCGAGGGCTCATTGAAGTGAGAAGCTGAGTACAAGACAAATATGGTGAGAATGAAGAGGTCATTGTTTAATGCAGAGGCGTTTGCGTTACAGTAACAATACATACGTACGTGTCAAATACGTGAGCAATTAAGAAAATTTAGTATTTCCTTAATATACAACCAATACAATATTGCTTTATATATCGACCTTTTTCCGAAGGCACATTGAGGCGAGAGGTTGAATACAATCCAGATATGGTGAGAGTGAAGAGGTCATTGTTTAATGCAGAGTTTGCGTTACAGTGACAATACGTGAATACAATACATACATACAATACATAGAATTATTTTCCCAGAACAGCCATATAGTATTTCTTCCTTCCTGTCCAGCAAACAATAATAGTTTGTGTGATAGTGCATTTTATCCTAATGACGCACATAATCCGCCTCACTGCTGACTCGACTATACAATATTGTATTACATTGCGACCTTTTTCCGAGGGCACATGAGTGAAGAGTGAAGAGGTCATTGTTTCATGCAAAAGAGTTTGCGTTACAGTGACAATACTTTAGCGTTTATGTAAATTTTGTATTGCCTTAATATACCACACATAGCTAGCAGTAACGATAAATAATACCGTAACTTTGCTTGTAAAATTGATTTGTCTTTCTACATTTTCAGTTTATCAATAAAATATCGCAATGCCGCTTTTTAATTGGTTTGTAATGCAATAAATCCAGTGCATTTTATTTGCATCCGAAGCGAAGTAGGCGATATTGGCTTAATGTGCAGTCAATTTCAGTCCCCGAAAATTGTTCAAAAAAATCTGTAGCTGTTGCTTTTGTTCCACAATATACGATACGATACTTTTGAACATGACTTTGCATGGACTGCTTCTACGAACAAGATATTTATGCGCATGAGTTTTACGTCATAGAAGGTCGCTCTAAGCAAGGCCAAAGTCAATGCCTTAAAGAAGCTAACTAACGAACTCAAATGTCAAAGAACTACTACGTGATAAATCAAATGCCTGAAACCGGAAACTTCCAATACAGAACTTAACTAATATGGTAAAGAGCAGTGAGTAATATCTGCCCTGGATAATGATAATCTAATTCATCTCTTTTTGTCACGTATTCCGACACGCAGGAAATACGTTAGGACTATATGTTAGTACCAACGATTTATGTAGGTGATAACCGATTTGAAACCACTGAATTGCGTAATTGAGACACAAATTAAAAGACTGATGCGTTTTCTAGGTGAACAATGCCTTCTTCCATATTCAATGTATTCATTGCATGATTCTTCCCATTATATGGGCGCGGTGGCGTAGTGGTCAAACATGTTGGCATCGCCGGTTAAAGATCTTGAGTCCGGCTTGTAAATCCATGCCCACCACTCAACCCAAAGTGTATTAACTTAGGCAGGCAGAGCCGAACAAGAAAAGATCATATCTTTCCAGCAATTCTAACCTTGCCCTTTCATGACTGGCCGCTAGTACAGGCCCTTGGGCAGTGTGATCCACTTCTAGAAGTGGCTATAAGAGAAAAAAATTAATAGGATAAAATATAACTAGACGCGCAGTAGCAACCTTGACACCAATTTCTGTGTCGTAGAAAGCATTCATTTCGACGTGAGAAACGAATTAAAATATAAAAAGAAACAAAAGTGTGTTGAGCTGGAAGATGATAATAAACTAGATTACGAAAGAATACGTTTAATTAGAAAACTTTTTCTAATTAGTTAATCCATCCAGTTAATGATATTTTATGCGTATATATAAATTAGAAGGACATGAAAACAAGTAAAGTCACCATGACTAAAAGTTTGATAAAATGAATGTAGATCTGTTTTTTGCATTAAATCTTTTTAAGTCAAATGATTCCCCAAAAAAAACTTCCAGTTTACTTGGATTGTTAACGAAATTATAAAGGCAATCACAGTAATAATTTTTCAAAGAAGTAGCAATGACTTCTGACTAAGAAACAGAGAGATGATGATTTGGTTTAGTTCATTGTCTTTCAGTGATTTAGTGAAATCAGCTATTTAGGAATGTTTTTTTGTGAGAGCGATATTACACTTCTACATTTCAAAGTAAATCTGATGTGCAAATATCCGTTAGGCTTTGTTTGTTATCGACTCGCTTATGGCGATATTTAATTGAAAGAAATATATATTAATGTTTTGCTGCATATAAAACTTAAACATTTAATGAAAAATATTAGTAAATAACTACAGTATCCTAATATTTCGTCGATTTAATCGAAATTTTATTTTCGAGTTCATAACAAGTTATCATCGAGTTAATACGACAATTCAACCATGTCGTTAAGCTTCTCTTATCTTAACCTAAAGCTAACCTAAAAAAGTGCAAATCAAGATTAATTTTTTGTTACGAAATGCGTTGTATTACTGGTGATACAATTTTTTTCCTATTTTTAGTGATTTTATTTTCCGATTTATCGACGGATCACAAAAACAGCCTGTGCTATTGATAAATGCTATCAATTTATATTCCCGAACAATTTCTACTCATATAATGCATTTGGGGCCATTATTACCATTATTGCCATTATTATTGTTTCAAACAAATTTAAATATCTGTATAGGATTTAAAAAAATCCAGGTTGCTTTGTATCTATTGGAAGGGTTGTATTTGTATTGGTTGGATTTATGAATATTATTTATCCATATTCATCGTGTTTCTGACATTGCTCAGAATAAATTTTAATTAAAAAATATAAATTTGATTATTCAGATCGTACAAATGAATATAATGGGTTTTTGGGCTATATTTAAACATCATTTGTTTCAATTTTCTCTACAACTGATCACAGAAAAATGTAACACTCTTGCCATATTTAATGTTGCTTTTCAACTTCTTTATAAATATGTAAATGCGATGGTTTTAAATATTGAGTGTGCGAATTTATTACTACAGTTCTAACATTTAATATTTTTTTTTTACATATTTTTCTGTATATTCTGAAATATATTTACATTATGGGAACAAAATGTGATTTAGGCAATTGATTTAATTCGAAATATTAAAGATTGTATGAACATAAACTTATATATATAATAAAGCTAAATCAACATGAGTTTTCTCTAATTTATATGTTGATTGAAAATATAAAATTAGATTTACAGGAGAATTGTCTCAAATGCTTTTTACATAAAAAAAATTTTATCCTATGAAGGCAGTTGATTTTCGATTAAACACATTGAATTGTGAAAACATGAAATTGTTTATTCGATTAGAGATTAAATTCAATTCGCAAAATTTTCAAATCGGATTAAAATTCTTAAACTACAAGTCTTTCTTAACTCAACATCATATTTTATAGAGTTATTATAGAAATTTTCATTGAAAAATATAGATTGAAGTCGTTTGTGGACGTTCATTTACAAATGGGAAACTGTCTGATTTAAGAACAAACGGGATTTATATAAGCTCATCAATTTCCTGATTCTTGATCGGAGTATTATGTCCGATTTAGAAATTTGAAATAGCTAGCTTTACATTTTTACATCTGCCAAATTGAGTATTTTTATTTATATATAAATGTAACTTTAATTCAGTACAGATTTGGCACTTCAACATCCAATTGATAAATTCAACATGAAGTGTGTCATATTTATATGGCTGAACGAGTGATTCTTTTGATATTTAGACTTTCATATTTGAGCGCTTGAACATTGCTTTATTGGTTGATTAATAAATGTTACAAATATTTCGAAGTTATTTATATGTTTTAGCGCAAAGATTGTCAAATGTTCATTGTTTTGAATAAAATTTGTCAGAAGAGTAAATTCCAAGAAAAGATAAATAGGTAACATAAATTACTTTAAACGTGGCTATCTATATTAAACAAAACTTACATTATTTATCAGATTTTAATCATATATAGAAAGATTTAATTATTATGAAAATTATTTTAGCTTTGCTTTGCTCATATCATTTAACAATTTTGATACTTGACTGAAGAATATTAGAAAATTATTTTTTATTTTTACCCCATTTTCAGAAGTATATTTTATATTCTACCGAATTTGTCGACGATTATGGTTTTTTCATAATCTAGCCAGATTGGATCATCCTGAGAGAGCAATATGCGTTTTGTGTTAAAGGAATACCATGGTGTTTTTTTTCAAAAATCAATGGTCTATTTCCATTGGTTGTTTTTTATTACCTTTATCCTTTTCACCGTAATGTCCCTCTGAAAAAATGATAAAAATATGTCACTCATGTTAGAGCGCAAAACACAAAAAGTTCACGAAACACAAAAAAACACACACATTGTTTTTGTTTAAGCTGAGCATTGAACATTTAAACAATTAAATTTTTTGTACAGCGCTCAGTTTATTGACATTCATTACCAATTAATAGCTATATATTATGCTAAAAAGCTACCACAAAACTAACTGCACTATAAGCGGAAATCAGCATAAACCTCATCAAGTTAGTACTATCTTTCCTTGATAATAAAACCATCTACCATGTTTTTCGCGCATTATATATATAAACCAAACACATCCACAATTTTGATCATCTCTTAGATTTAATATTCTTTATATATAGATAGATAAATATATACCACATCTAGGTTCAACTTTCGTCATCTCTTAGGTTTAATATCCTTTAGACTTTACATAAATCATAGCATTACTTCTAGTTAAAAATTACAAATAAATATATATATTTATATGTATAAGTTTCTCTCAAACTGTTCAAATCGATAATATCCATATTTTAAACAGACAGACATAGTTGTTCATTCAACTAACATAGCAATTATTAAGTCTTCTATTCTAAAAGCAGAGGAAGAGTTTTTTTGTTACTTTTGAATCATATCCGACTAAAACGTTATTCCTCATTGAATGACAAAACTAATATACATGCATTGTTCTACTATTTTACGTTATGTTGAATGAAATATAATTTACAATAAAGATCAGTGACGTATTCAAAACTTTGAAAAGGAGACAGAGACGAAGATGGAGTAATTAATCTATAACGCCCTAATAGTCACGACAGCATGGAAGCGTAAGTATAAAATCCGGACATAGACAGTTGTTATTGTAATCCCATAAGCAAAATTTTTACGCAATGGTCCAGGCATAAACTGTGCAGGCATTTGACGTGGAATGCGTCAAAAAAGTTTCAAGGTGTACTTTAACAAACAAATGTTTGACGTCAAGTCATATACCATAAATTTCGTTAAACAACTATATTAAGTCACATAGTCACTGTCACAGTTTCTATAGTAATTGTGACGTATTTTGCAACGAATGCAAAGCAAAACAGGATACCCTAACACATTCATATGCGTCATCAGTAACACTTGTAGGCACATTGAAACTTAATCAAACATTCTATATCTGGGCATTGTTCATCATACAGAAGTAGCTTCAAGACCCCAGGAACCACAATACCCTGGGTTACAAAGGGTTGCACTAAAACGTAGTATGTTCATAAAAAATGCATGTATATTTGATTATGAGCCATACATAGTCAACAAAAAAGCATGAATTGCAATTTTATTACACTCTAGTCTTCATCATTCAAGGACAAATTTGTATTTCGTGCTCAATTACTGGCGATAATGCCAGTAACTTTATATAATGTTAGTTATTAATGAATATATTTGAATTCAAAATAAGAGGCGGAAAAAAATACGTAAATCAATATCATTGTTCATGATCTATCTCTCTGAAATACGGTAGTTAAAATACATTTTTGTGGTACGTAGAATATATTCAAGTACATTCAACAAATACAAAGTAGCAGTCGAATAATTACAAATATTTTTGATAACAAATCTTTGTCGAGATTGGATGAGAACATTTGCAGCACGAAGAATTTTTTTTAATCAAGTCGATCATGAGGTCCAGAAAATATCATAATACATAAATCTGCAAAAAATTAGTCAAAACCAAAACCGAATTTTCCTGTTATCGTGTTAATCGCAATCTCAGTCCTTCAATCTGATGGGCAAAAAAGTGAATAAAGACCTAGTAAACAGAAAACTATTTTCAATCTGATGAATAGAGTTTTGATTTAATCGTATTAAACTATTTAATTCTATCAAGTATTAAAATTGTATAATATACAAGGACAAAATAAAAAAAGTCCTAATAAAGTAAAAAGCATATTAAAAAAAAAAAAACTAAAATAGTCGACAAAAGTCATACACGAAATAAAAAAAATGTATATGACAAATTACAGAATTTCTGTTCAATGAATTCGAAATTCAACTTTTTTCAATACAGATCAACATGCCTTATAAATGCTGACATTAGAATTTGCCTACGTAATTTCTGAGTTTAGTATAACGAAACTAGGAGGCAACAAAGAAATGGTACATGTTTCTACCCTCGTCTATGGCAGATATCACAACTAGAACTACATTTTGTAGTAGCTCTTTGCCAATAGTATGGTTTCGTTTGTTCAAAATTTATCATTTTTCATTTGTCGTATAATATAACAGTTTTTCAATCACCCCGAATAATATACGTGAAAATAAGTACATCTGTTGAAAATTAAAAACCTAGAGCAAATAAAACATTGTAAACATTTTCAGGAGTAAACCTGACGTTACAGATTTTATTGTTGGTTGTTTATAAAACTGTATTCTCATAATAAGGCATGCTGATTTTTTCATAAATATGCACTGGATATTGCTGATGATTGGACTGATTTTCGTATACCGTCGATGAATCTTGATCAACAAAAGATGGATCTTCATAGACATACGAGATATCTGAAAAGTTTTTTGTTTGTTATATTTACACTCTAATCGGAAAGTGCAAAACTCAATGTTTAGCGCATTCATTCAGCATACAAAAATGCTGGAAATATTGAAATTGGATCCAATAATGAATCACATGAGAAATATCGGGATTTTACTATTATGTTGTGTTTGAATGAAGAAAATATATAAATACCTATTATCTGGAATAGAATTACTCTTGTCATGAAGATGAAATTATACACTAAGGAAGTGATTTATAACCAAATGTATGTTTATGGCGGACTCAATGAAATAAATGAATATTAGTATATATGACTATAAACGGAGATAATTAATATTTAAAATTATATAATTAAAAAATCATTGCAAGGTTTTAGAGTATGACATCAAATTTTCCAATTTTTAATTTTGTGAGAATAATATTATTTTCTAAATTACGAGCGCAATAAACGAATTTATCTTTATTATCTATTAATCTGAAGGATATACCTTTCGCATCTCTACAATTGGGTTCGATATGTTTTACTTCTGTTTGACCATAGGATGTAAGTTCTTGTGGTTTTGATGTTTCAGCAGGATTCTTGTATCTAAAAGAGACGTGCATCTTTTGTTGCAAATGAATTAAATCAAAATGGGATTTCAAGATTTATCGGATGTAATAGTTTACTCGTTGACGGAGGGTACATTGTCATATTTTGGTGAATATTTACCATTTGAACTACCAAGATTAAATAAGAGGTCTCGATTGTATTATACAACTTTTAACTGTTCCGAACAAAATTGTACAATACACGTTACTATTGGCGATATGTGTCTGTAGGACCTCGCACCATGTCGCCAAGACGTCGGCCGCGATGTCTTAGGTCAAACTTTTTCAAACATTAAATCAATTTTAAAAGTATTTAATGCCACAATTGTCGCCCGTCCTACGCATTTGTCTTTTTTCTGACGATAAAAACGCGTCGAAGAGATATTACAGCAATATTACCTCTTTTTGTAAATTATAACTACAGTGATGATTAAAATGACTGCAGATATAACAGGAACGATTACCAAGATGTAGTTCAATGATGTTTCTAAAATAGAAAAATAATATTAAATCATGCTATCAGAATACCGTTGATTTTCCAAATTCTAATACAAATTAGTTGGAACATTAAAGCTCAGGTAAATATCTGTACTAACAGCTTAGCCAGTGTTTATTCCCTCGTCCATTATCTCATTATCAGACCAACTGATATAGATTTTTCAAAACTGATGCTAATATTTATACATTTTAAAAAAAAAAATAATATTAGCACATCAACTATCAAGCCGAAGCCGAATTTTCTAGAATAATTTTAAGATTATTAAGAAAAACAGCATCTTTTTAGTTTAAATTGTGTGGGTGTGTGCATTAATATGAATGACTAATAATATTTGCCGATATATCAGAGAAGGAAAACTTTACAACCATACAGTTTGCTGAAAAGCGTAATCTTATTTTGTATTTATATGTTTTATTTAAGCAGAAAAGAGGATAAACTTAATTATTCCACAATTGGAATTGTCGCAATATATCGATGATATCTCGTCGATTTAAAATATTATAGAAGATACACAAAACTTCAATGATAGGGCTTTCCTGTTTTTATATCGCGTTGTTGTTTGTAATCAGGTTTTATGATGATAATTATTCCACGATGTCTTCCGCTTTTTCTACTTCACCTATTCAATTTTCCGTTTATTTAATATAAAGATTAAGATCCTAGCCATAATAAAAAAAAGGCAAATTTAATGGTTCAATCTATCTGAGCGATGGTGAGGCAATATACCATCCAATAGCCTCTTGCGATACACAGTCGTAAATTCCGCATCTAAAGGGCAACAATAATTATCAATCAACTTCAATATCAACCATAAGTCATTCCATGAATCCATATATACTGGCCTTGCGTGTTGTGCGATGTTTCCTCGGGATTCGGTGTATTAGTGACTTGTCCAGAATGTACAACGATTGTTGTTTGTGATTCAGTT
>OZ023139.1:22608272-22695116 GCA_963675895.2 Styela plicata | reverse complement strand
GATATCTGAGATCTCAACATATTCAGATGGAAATGTTCTATCTTTTTGTCTGATTATACAATTGCTTTTGAACAACGCCAATGCTATGATATTTATTAAATTGGGGTATTTTTAACTATTCCAATCCGATTATCAATTTTGGTTTACTCAAAATTGAAAACAAAACAATGTCTTTGTAAGCATATTTCGATACTAATGTTACATCATTGAGTTAGTCTATTGTTTTGGACGCGTTTTGCTCCAGAACCATATTCTAAGGAAACGAGAGACATACCAACCTGATTTTACAAAAAATACATTCAGAGATATAGGCCTATCATTTCAAACGATTGTTCCAAACTATGTGCTGATTGTCAAGCAGAGGTTGAGTTAATGGGGCCAACTGCTAAGTTTCCTTAGTTTCCTTTATATTAATAGGTAATAAAAGGCAAATTAGTACATTGCGCTCGTAATTTTGAAAACAATATTTTTCCTTTAACATTAAAAATGGAAAATTTGGTGATATAATAATCTGCACAACATTGACAACGACTTTTTTAGGTATTCAATTTTAAATATAAATTTACCTATATTTATATTCATATTTATTAATATTCATTATTTAATTGAGTCCGCTATAAACATACATTTGGTTATAAATCACTTCCTTAGTGTTTAATTTCATCTTCATGACAATAGTAATTCCAGTCCAGATAATATGTATTTATATATTTTCTTCATTCAAACACAACATAATAGTGAAATCCCGATATTTCTTACGTGATTTAATATATGATCCGATTTAATTTTAAATAATAATTTTAATTTTAAATATTTGAATTGAATGAATGCGCTAAACATTGAGTTTTGCACTTTCCGATTGGAGAATAAATATAACCAACAAAAAACTTTTCAGATATCTCGCATGTCTATGAAGATCCATCTTTTGTTAATCAAGATCCATCGACGGTATATGAAAATCAGTCCAATGATCAGCAATATCCAGTACATATTTATGAAAAAATCACCATGCCTTATTATGAGAATACAGTTTTATAAACAACCAACAATAACATCTGTAAGGTCAGGTTTACTCCTGAAAATGTTTACAATGTTTTATTTGTTCAAGTTTCATGATTTTCAACTGATGTACTGACGACATTCACGTATATTATTCGGGGTGATTGAAAAACCGTTATATTATACGACAAATGAAAAATGATAAATTTTGAACAAACGAAACCATACTATTGGCAAAGAGCTACTACAGAATGTAGTTCTAGTTGTGATACCTGCCATAGACGAGGGTAGGAACATGTACCATTTCTTTGTTGCCTCCTAGTTTCGTTATACTAAACTCAGGAATTACGTTAGGCAAATTCTAATGTCAGCATTTAGAGGGCATGTTGATCTCTATTAAAAAAAGTTGAATTTCAAATTCATTGAACAGAAATCTTGTAATTTGTCATATACATTTTTTTATTCCGTGTGCGACTTTTGTCGAATATATTAGTTTTTATTTAAATATGCTTTTTACTTTATTAGGACTTTTTTATTTTGTCCTTGTATATTATACAATATTAATACTTGATAGAATTAAACAGTTTAATACGATTAAATCAAAACTCTATACATTAGATTGAAAATAGCTTTCTGTTTACTAGGTCTTTATTCACTTTTTTGCCCATCAGATTGAAGGACTGAGATTGCGATTAACACGATAACAGAAAATTCGGTTTTGATTTTGACTAATTTTTGTAGATTTATGTATTATGATATTTTCTGGACCTCATGATCGACTTGATTAAAAAAATTCTTCGTGCCGCAAATGTTCTCATCAAACCTCGACAATGATTTTTTATCAAAAATATTTGTAATTATTCGACTACTACTTTGTATTTGTTGAATGTACTTGAATATATTCTATATAACACGAAAAATGTATTTTAACTACCGTATTTCAGACAGATAGATCTGGAACAATGATATTTAATTACGTATTTTTTCCCGCCATTTATTTTAAATTCAAATATGTTCATTAATAACTAACATTATATATAGTTAATGGCATTATCGCCAGTAATTGAGCACGAAATACAAATTTGTTCTTGAATGATGAAGACTGATTTTAATAAAATTGCAATGCATGCTTTTCTGTTAGCTATGTATGGCTCACAATCAAATATATATGCATTTTTTATGAAAATACTATATTTTAGTGCAACCCTTTGTAACCCAGGTTATTGTGGTTCCTGGGGTCTTGAAGCTACTTCTGTATGATGAACAATGTCCAGATATAGAATGTTTGATTAAATTTCTTGGTAACTACAAGTGTTACTGATGACGCATAGGAATGTGTTACGGTGTCCTGTTTTTCTTTGCATTTGTTGCAAAATACGTCACGATTACTATAGAAACTGTGACAGCGACTATGTGACTTCAATATAGTTGTTCAACGAAATTTATGGTATATGACTTGACGTCAAACATTTGTTTGTTAAAAGACACCTGGATACCTTTTTTGACGCATTCCACGTCTCCTTAGCACAGGTTATGCCTGGACCCTTGCGTAAAAAATTTGCTTATGGGATTACAATAACAACTGTCTATGTCCGGATTTTATACTTACGCTTCCATGCTGTCGTGGCTATTAGGGCGTTATAGATTAATTACTCAATTTTCGTCCCTGGCCCTTTTCAAAGTTCTGAATACGTCACTGATCTCTATTGTAAACTGTATTGCATTCAACATAACGTTAAATAGTAGAACAATGTATGTATATTAGTTTTGTCATTCAAATCGACGAAATATCAGGATACTGTACCTATTTACTAATATTTTTTTGATATTAAATATTTAAGTTTTACATGCAACAAAACATTAATATATATTTCTTTCAAATAAAAATCGTCATAAGCAAGGCGATAACAAACAAAGCATACCGGACATTTGCACATCAGATTTATTTTGAAATGAAGAAGTGTAACTTCACTCCCATAGAAAAACATTCCAAAATAGCTGATTTCACTAAATCTCTGAAAGACAATGAAGTAAACCAGTAAAAACCTAATTACACAAGAAAAATGCAACTAACTTTCAACGTAATGCCACCAAATCATCATCTCTCTGTTTCTTAGTCAAAAGTTATTGCTACTTTTTTGAAAAATTATGGCTGTGATTGCACTCATAATTTTGTTAACAAACCAAGTAAACTAGAAGTTTTTTTTTTTGTGGGGGGGGGGGGGATTCTTTTACTTAAAAAGATTCAATGCAAGAAACAGATCTACATTCATTTTATCAAACTTTTAGTCATGGTGACGTTACTTGTTTTCATGTCCTTCTAATTTATATTTACGCATAAAATATCATTAGCTGGATGGATTAACTAATTAGAAAAAGTTTTCTAATTAAACATATTTTTTCGTAATCTAGTTCATTATCATCTTACAGCTCAACACACTTTTGTTTCTTTTTATATTTTAATTCGTTTCTCACGTCGAAATGAATGCCTTCTACGACACTGAAATTGGTGTCAAGGTTGCTACTGCGCGTCTAGTTATATTTTATCCTATTAATTTTTTCCTCTTATGGCCACTTCTAGGACTGTATCTCACTGTCCAAGGGCCTGTACTAGCGGCCACTTATAAAAGGGCAGGGTAAGAATTTCTGGAAAGATACGATCTTTCCCTGTTCGGCTTTGCCTACCTAAATTATTACACCCTGTGTTGAGTGGTGGGCATGGATTAACGAGCCGGACTCGAACAAAAGATCTTTAACCTGCGATGCCAACATGTTTGACCACTACGCCCCCTCGCCCGTATAATGGGAAGAATCATGCAATGAATACAGTAAATATAGAAGAAGGCATTGTTCAATGTGTGTGTTTTTTGTGTTTCGTGAACTTTTTGTGTTTTGCGCTCATTGCGCATTGTTCAATGTGTGTGTTTTTTGTGTTTCGTGAACTTTTTGTGTTTTGCGCTCTAACATGAGTGACATATTTTTATCATTTTTTCAGAGGGGCATTACGGTGAAAAGGATAAATGTAATAAAAAACAACCAATGGAAATAGACCATTGATTTTTGAAAAAAACACCATGGTATTCCTTTAACACAAAACGCATATTGCTCTCTCAGGATGATCCAATCTGGCTAGATTATGAAAAAACCATAATCGTCGACAAATTCGGTAGAATATAAAATATACTTCTGAAAATGGGGTAAAAATAAAAAATAATTTTCTAATATTCTTCAGTCAAGTATCAAAATTGTTAAATGATATGAGCAAAGCAAAGCTAAATAAATAAATTTTAATAATAATTAATCTTTCTATATATGATTAAAATCTGATAAATAATTCAAGTTTTGTTTTATATAGATAGCCACGTTTAAAGTAATTTATGTTACCTATTTATCTTTTCTTGGAATTTTCTCTCCTGACAAATTTTATTCAAAACAATGAACATTAGACAATCTTTGCGCTAAAACATATAAATAACTTCGCAATATTTGTAACATTTATTAATCAACCAATAAAGCTATGTTCAAGCGCTCAAATATGAAAGTCTAAATATCAAAAGAATCACTTGGTCAGCCATATAAATATGACACACTTCATGTTGAATTTATCAATTGGATGTTGAAGTGCCAAATCTGTACTGAATTAAAGTTTCATTTTTTATATATATATATATATATATATATATATATATATATATATATATATATATAAAAATACTCAATTTGGCAGATATAAAAATGTAAAGCTAGCTATTTCAAATTTCTAAATCGGACATAATACTCCGATCAAGAATCAGGAAATTGATGAGGTTATATAAATCCCGTTTGTTCATAAATCAGACAGTTTTCCATTTGTAAATGGACGTCCACAAACGACTTCAATCTATATTTTTCAATAAAAAGTTCTATAAAAACTCTATAAAATATGAAGTTGAGTTAAGAAAGACTTGTTGTTTAAGAATTTTAATCCGATTTGAAAATTTTGCGAATTGAATTTAATCTCTAATCGAATAAACAATTTCATGTTTTTTCACATTTGATTGTGCTGAATAAAAAATTAATTGGTCTCTTATAATAAAAAAGTATGTGTAAAAAGCAATTCAATGTGTTTAATCGAAAATCAATTGCCTTCATAGGATAAAAAATTATATGTAAAAAGCATTTGAGACAATTCTCCTGTAAATCTAATTTTATATTTTCAATCAACATATAAATTAGAGAAAACTCATGTTGATTTAGTTTTATTATATAAGTTTATGTTCATACAATCTTTAATATTTCGAATTAAATCAATTGCCTAAATCACATTTTGTTCCCATAATGTAAATTTATTTCAGAATATACAGAAGAATATGTAAAAAAATATTAAATGTTAGAACCGTAGTAATAAATTCGCACACTCAATATTTAAAACCATCGCATTTACATATTTATAAAGAAGTTGAAAAGCAACATTAAATATGGCAAGAGTGTTACATTTTTCTGTGATCAGTTGTAGAGAAAATTGAAACAAATGATGTTTAAATATAGCCCAAAAACCCATTATATTCATTTGTACGAAGCATTATCTGAATAATCAAATTTATATTTTTTATTTAAAATTTATTCTGAGCAATGTCAGAAACACTATGAATATGGACAAATAATATTCATAAATCCAAACATTATTTCCAATAGATACAAAGAAACCTGGATTTTTTTAAATCCTATACAGATATTTAAATTTGTTTGAAACAATAATTATGGCAATAATGGTAATAATGGCCCCAAATGCATTATATGAGTAGAAATTGTTCGGGAATATAAATTGATAGCATTTATCAATAGCACAGGCTGTTTTTTTGATCCGTCGATAAATCGGAAAATAAAATCACTAAAAATAGGAAAAAAATTGTATCACCAATAATACAACGCATTTCGTAACAAAAAATTAATCTTGATTTGCACTTTTTTAGGTTAGCTTTAGGTTAAGATAAGAGAAGCTTAACGGCATGGTTAAATTGTCGTATTAACTTGATGATAACCTGTTATGAACTCGAAAAAAAAATTTGGCTAATTGACGAAATATTAGGATACTGTAGTTATTTACTAATATTTTTTTAATATTAAATGTTTATGTTTTATATGCAACAAAACATTAATATATATTTCTTTCAATTAAAAATCACCATAAGCGACTCGATAACAAACAAAGCCTAACGGACATTTGCACATCAGATTTACTTTGAAATGTAGAAGTGTAATATCGCTCTCACAAAAAAACATTCCTAAATAGCTGATTTCACTAAATCACTGAAAGACAATGAACTAAACCAAATCATCATCTCTCTGTTTCTTAGTCAGAAGTCATTGCTACTTCTTTGAAAAATTATTACTGTGATTGCCTTTATAATTTCGTTAAACAACCAATTAAACTGGAAGTTTTTTTTGGGGAATCATTTGACTTAAAAAGATTTAATGCAAAAAACAGATCTACATTCAATTTATCAAACTTTCAGTCATGACGACTTTACTTGTTTTCATGTCCTTCTAACTTATATATACGCATAAAATATCATTAACTGGATGGATAAACTAATTAGAAAAAGTTTTCTAATTAAACGTATTTTTTCGTAATCTAGTTTATTATCATCTTCCAGCTCAACACACTTTTGTTTCTTTTTATATTTTAATTCGTTTCTCACGTCGAAATGAATGCCTTCTACGACACTGAAATTGGTGTCAAGGTTGCTACTGCGCGTCTAGTTATATTTTATCCTATTAATTTTTTTCTCTTATAGCCACTTCTAGAAGTGGATCACACTGCCCAAGGGCCTGTACTAGCGGCCAGTCATGAAAGGGCAAGGTTAGAATTGCTGGAAAGATATGATCTTTTCTTGTTCGGCTCTGCCTGCCTAAGTTAATACACTTTGGGTTGAGTGGTGGGCATGGATTTACAAGCCGGACTCAAGATCTTTAACCGGCGATGCCAACATGTTTGACCACTACGCCACCGCGCCCATATAATGGGAAGAATCATGCAATGAATACATTGAATATGGAAGAAGGCATTGTTCACCTAGAAAACGCATCAGTCTTTTAATTTGTGTCTCAATTACGCAATTCAGTGGTTTCAAATCGGTTATCACCTACATAAATCGTTGGTACTAACATATAGTCCTAACGTATTTCCTGCGTGTCGGAATACGTGACAAAAAGAGATGAATTAGATTATCATTATCCAGGGCAGATATTACTCACTGCTCTTTACCATATTAGTTAAGTTCTGTATTGGAAGTTTCCGGTTTCAGGCATTTGATTTATCACGTAGTAGTTCTTTGACATTTGAGTTCGTTAGTTAGCTTCTTTAAGGCATTGACTTTGGCCTTGCTTAGAGCGACCTTCTATGACGTAAACTCATGCGCATAAATATCTTGTTCGTAGAAGCAGTCCATGCAAAGTCATGTTCAAAAGTATCGTATCGTATATTGTGGAACAAAAGCAACAGCTACAGATTTTTTTGAACAATTTTCGGGGACTGAAATTGACTGCACATTAAGCCAATATCGCCTACTTCGCTTCGGATGCAAATAAAATGCACTGGATTTATTGCATTACAAACCAATTAAAAAGCGGCATTGCGATATTTTATTGATAAACTGAAAATGTAGAAAGACAAATCAATTTACAAGCAAAGTTACGGTATTATTTATCGTTACTGCTAGCTATGTGTGGTATATTAAGGCAATACAAAATTTACATAAACGCTAAAGTATTGTCACTGTAACGCAAACTCTTTTGCATGAAACAATGACCTCTTCACTCTTCACTCATGTGCCCTCGGAAAAAGGTCGCAATGTAATACAATATTGTATAGTCGAGTCAGCAGTGAGGCGGATTATGTGCGTCATTAGGATAAAATGCACTATCACACAAACTATTATTGTTTGCTGGACAGGAAGGAAGAAATACTATATGGCTGTTCTGGGAAAATAATTCTATGTATTGTATGTATGTATTGTATTCACGTATTGTCACTGTAACGCAAACTCTGCATTAAACAATGACCTCTTCACTCTCACCATATCTGGATTGTATTCAACCTCTCGCCTCAATGTGCCTTCGGAAAAAGGTCGATATATAAAGCAATATTGTATTGGTTGTATATTAAGGAAATACTAAATTTTCTTAATTGCTCACGTATTTGACACGTACGTATGTATTGTTACTGTAACGCAAACGCCTCTGCATTAAACAATGACCTCTTCATTCTCACCATATTTGTCTTGTACTCAGCTTCTCACTTCAATGAGCCCTCGGAAAAGGATCCAAATATAGAACAATATTGTATGGTCAAGTAAGCAGTAGGGCGGTGTATAAGGCAAGATGCTTCATTAGGATAAAATATATTATCAGGGGAAAAAAACAGGTAATACTAGATGGACGTGGTCACACACATCTATTTTTATGGTGTCACCTTGCTCACTGCTGTAATGCAACGTTCTGGGATGTGTATAATCTAAATTATGTCATCATAAATCATGTGTGACAATTTACACATTTACGAAAGTTGCAACCAGTTTAAATAAAATTATTGAATTGTTTTCAAATATCAGAGAAGATGTAATTTTAATGAGGTATTGCGATATTCAGGTTCGACTCAATTAAAATAAAAATTCACGCTGGATGCATTCCTATAAAATAAGTATGTCGAAGCGTTTTATCTAGGATTGTATAGAAAACTTAATTGATCTATGATTGTATAGAAAACTTAATTGACCTGATTTATTTTTTACTACTACATATATAACCTGGATCAGCACGTTGTTTCGGCGCTAGGGTGGTGTACTGCGACATAAAGGAAAAAAGTCGTCTTTAAACGCTTTATGGAAACATCTTAAAGAAGTGCATTCACACATATGTAACATACTAAAATTACAATTTTATTGGTATTATCCTAAGACAAAATTCCAATAAGCAGCTTCGCCTTTGCGTAGGCTATGGGGAATATTACCGCGAAGTCTTATTTAACTTGAGAAATTTACTTAAATAATATACCTAATGCGAAAACGTTACTATTGGTATATATTAATATTATTATTATTGATATTTTCATTTTATACTTCGATAAACAATATAATCTGGTTTATTTTTTATAGATAATACGTAATAAGCATGCTGAATCACGTATTTCTTCCGCTTTCTTATTTATTCTTGGTGCACTTAAAAGGTAAGAAATTATTAATAAATTTGAAGTTGATGTTTTAAAATTGCCCTCAATTCGAGATATTAAAACCAGTTAAATATTTAGTTAAAATCGTTTGATAGAAGTCAACTGATTTTCATAATTTATTTTTATTTTGAAATTGCTTGGCCCTACTTTTAAAACAGCATCTAAGCAAAACCTTATAAAACGCAGAACGACTTTAGTGCAGTAAAAACTTTAACCCGAGAGAAAAACATTCATACACAATTTCAAGGCATTTGCATTCATTTACTCCTATTTCAGTTTGCGTGATTCTTGGACAAGATTCTTGTGTATAGAAAACGGTACGTCTGTCACACTGCATAAAAAACAAGGCACAATCCACGTACCGAAAATTGACTCAGATGTCAACAAAGCAGAAAAGAGGAATTGTTATTGGGAATTTGCATCAAACGAGGAAACATATGGAGTAGAATTGACGGTTGATATGTTCGATGAGGTCAAAGATGTCGATATCCAAATTAAAGGTACATTTGGCGTATTTATCAAAAATAAAACATTTTTTCTAAGCGGAAAAATCAAAATCATTTTGCTACCTTTTCTGTTAATTATGAGAATCATCGCTCGTGCTCCTACGAATCGTGGCCAATTTTGGTTCACTGACTGAATGCACTGAAAAACGATAATGTAAGGTACTACCTACAAAAATTTCAAACAGTCGAATAGCAATATAAAAATTGCGAGATATACACCACAATTTACAATGGCCAATTTTTTTCTGCAAACGAGCTTTCTAAAATGTGTTTTTTTAGTTTTTCCGTGGATATATCCGAATTTGTTCTAAATTTGACCTGAAAAAAAAAATTTATTTTTGGCATATTCTAATTCAGGCAATGATTGCTTTAAAGCCTGGTAAATTATTGTGCGAAAACCAGATGAGGCCGGATTATTAACGTAGCATTTTTATTTCAACAGATAAAAATGAACTCCAGGTACGTTGCGCAGAAGATGGGTTTTGTTTAGCAAACTACACTTACAAAGGAACTGAATATCATGGGACATGTATTAAGAAAAGGTCATGGGTTTTTTGGACTTCATTCCAATGCCTGACTAAAAATAACCCAAATAAGCTATCCAAATGTGTTCCTTGCGACGCCGAAACAAGTAAGTTGAGTTTAAATAGAGAATAAATTATGTTCGATTAGAAAAATAAGAATTAGACAAATAAATTATCGCTGGTGAATGGCGCTCTCAAGATGTGGTTTATGATTGCCAATATCAGAAATATCGTTTTGTCAAATATGAACAACAGAGGAATTGCGCTTCGGCGGAGCCATCCATCGATGATTCGTAATCATGTTCACAAAAAAGATTTCTATTTTTTTCATTTCTTTTTAGCCACTTCTTGGAGTGGATCAACCTGCCCTGTACTAGCGTCCACTTATAGATGGACAGGATTAGAATAGCTGGAAATATATGACCTCGTCCTGCTCGGCTTACCCTACCCAAGTTAGTACACCCTGGGCTAAGTGGTGGGCATGGTTTAACGAGCCAAACTCGCCGGGACTCGAACCCAAGATCCTTAACCTGTGATGCCGGCATGTATAACCACAAGGCCATCGCACCCCCACAAAATTACTCTAGGGTATTAATTATAGATTGCAATTTGTGGTAATGCCTTATTTTTTAAGTACAAATTGCATCTCTTTGAGAATCAAAAACGAGAAGAAATGAAGCATTATTGGGATCGGGTTTTTGGAACAAATTTTACAAATTTGAAAATTTGAAAATGTAATAATGGCTAATGAATTTGCCAGTAGAATGTTTTTACAATGTTGTTAAGAGTTTGGAAATTTGAAAGTTATTTTCAAATTCAATTCCGCCATTAACGTAGTCGGTCCATTGTTCTACTTTTTTCTGCGTTTCAGTATATACGACTAACATAAAACAAGGGAATGTTAGATGGTTCTACTATCGCCAAGCACATATATCATTCACTTCACTTTATTATAGTTATTCAATTTTGTTCCGATTGTTTTCTACTTAGAGGAATGTATTTTATAATAGCTTCCAATCTTTAGTTTGTCATTAGTCCACTGCCGTTGTTTTTGACCTTGCGTAGAGTGAAATTAAATAAAATAAGAATAATAATTATGGACAATTTTATCACAGATACTATTCTCAATTGGCGACAATTAAATAATTCTAAGACCAAATATTTTCACATATTCGATTAATTTGCGATATCATTCAGAAGGTAAAAGTTTTAGAAACGTGATTCAATATACATATTTATTTCAGGAACCACGAAACTAGAATCCGGTAAAACATACTGCTACAACAATTGCAAAACCAGACAGAATTTAGCTGATTCGTCCAATAAATCTGATGAGCAACTGGAGCAAAAAGTGGATGCATATATCAAATATGATAACAAAGATATTACAAAGTCATTCAATATAACTTAAATTTTGAAAAGTGTAAAATACCGCTAAATTAAAAAATTAAATTAAATTAAAATAGCGCATTCTAAAATTAAATTTTCTTTTATTTTCACATTTGACACCCAAATTTCGGAACATATGCAACTGTCACTTGATACCTGTCCGCAATCTCGTTTCGTCAGTTTTACATTTTTAGATAAAAGAAACATGACAGCTAAGGAGTTCAAACCATAAGTCATTGCAATTTAGCTAAGTCATGTCGACCACTTATGTGAGGGGCGATAACACCAAATATAGTGTCAGCAATTGCACTTTGAGAAGAATATACCTCCCAAACGAAATTGAAACGATATTTTCCAGTGAAGTGAATGTTACCTCAAGATATTTCAAAGTATATGCTATTTCTTGTTATCACATTCTGCATGTATGTGGTTATAATGAGCGAACATTTTATCACTTGGTTTTGACAGTTGACTGTTTTGACACGGAAAACAATGGAACAAGTTATCGGGGGAAAATTAACGTTACAAATACTGGAAAAACTTGCCAAAGATGGGATAGTCAGGAACCCCACAAACATACGATGTGGGTAACTATATATATATATATCATGACATAGTGATATTGGAGATTTCTGCACACAGCACATGACAGGAATTGAAGCACGCCTCGTGATCAACGTCATGCTAGTCGTGACGTGCCGTTTTTTGGCACTCTCGCAGCTCATTTGAGTGGATCACCCTGAACGAGGGCGCGTATGAGCGGTCTCTTATAGCATGCGTATGAGCGGTCTCTCTATATGTGCGCTGCCAACAGGATAACCATTTTTTTAGGGGGGGGGGGGGGGGGGGGGGGGGGGGGCTGATTAACAACATTTATAACGCATTTGTTGAATTAGTCATTTTGATAATAAAAATAATGTACGGAACTGCGTTGATAACTTTAGATTACAAGTATCTATCTATTTAGTCATATTTAAGATAAAGATTAAAGTTTTGTTTATATAAAAGAACAACCCATTACGTCGGTTTACATGTTCAGTTTTAAATGGTCCAGTGGATCGGTTTCGTCAAAGTGGTCTATCTGAACGTTTGCAAATTGTATTACATATCCCACATCGAACCTGTACCTACAACTATTCGCGCGATTCTGGGTCATGTTCCATCACAGGCGCATACCATAAAAGACGTCGACACCTGAGTAGCTCGTTATTTCTAAATTCTAATTTGAATTGATTTCATTTTTCATTTTAAAAATGCTTATCGATCTTATAATGTTGGCTATGTATGTATATATTCGAATACTGTTCACTTCAGACTTCAGGAATCTGCAAAAAATCGTACACTGAATAAATCGAGCCTCTGTTGTTCATTCTTATTTTCATAAAACAAATAAACATGGCTGTTGTGCACATTAGAAAATATAAATTTAGATTTTTGATAACATTAATATAACATCAGGTTAAAACGAAAATTTACCTTCAGAAGCCACCATGCAACGGCAGCTAATCGATTAGCTTAACGGTAACAAGTAGTAAGAATTTAGAAACACGCAAGAGCTCGACCACTTCGCAAACCAATTCGGAAGCAGGTCCAGCGGGTTTATTGGTTTGAAAGCGCCGTTTTTTAATTCCGCGCCAATCAATGAAGTGTGAAGATGTCCGTCTCTTTTGGTGATCCAGGGGACCGGTTTTGGTGGATATGTAATGTTATCGGGTCTACTGTATTACTTAAATGATGAGATTGTAAGGTAAAATTTTAAGTGACAAAGCGGACATGCAGATTACAATGATAGGTTTGCATTGAATTGAAATTGAAAATAAATGATTATATGCTCTAGCACCGATCAAATTTTCATTGTTTTATTTGTATACATGCGTGCGCGTAATTGGAATGCGCCAGGAACGTTTACGCATATATTTTGAATAATTTATTCTCAATGTGCTTATAGGGTGGATTGGCAAGCAGAGGTTGAGTTAATGGGCCAACTGCTAAGTTTCCTAAGACCTCGCGTCACGTCTCCACTTTATAAAAAAAGACGCAGGCCGCGATGCCCACATCAGAATGATAAGACACGTCATGTGTGTAGAAACATTTAAGTGTAACAAAAATATTGAGGTTACATCTACTTGGTTACATTTGTGGATCAAAATAATCAACACTAATCAGATTTATATATACAGAACTTCCGAAAACTACCCCAACTATGGGTTGGATGAAAATTATTGCACTAGTTTTTTCGACTTCGACAAGAGGCCTTGGTGTTTTACGATGGATAACAGTTCGAGATGGGATTATTGTCCAGTGCCTGAGTGCAATTTCAGTAAGTATTGTTCAGGATTATTTACAATAGTTCTCTCCGGGAAATATTTTGAACACTCGTCAATATTACTAAGCGTTCGTTCATAAATTGCTAAGTGGATCTTCTACAAATTCTTGAGAATGTCTTTCTAAACATTTAATGTTTACCTTAGTTTTAGTCTCTCAATTTTTAAAGAAAAAAGAAATTGTCGCTTCAGGAAAAGCAAGTTACTTGATTCCTTAATCTATTTGTTTTAAGCGACAACATCAGCGGTAACTGGATCACAAACAACAATCGTTGTAGATTCCGGAATAGTCACTAATACACCGACTCCCGAGGAAACATCGCACAAAACGCAAGGCCAGTATATATGGATTCATGGAATGACTTATAGTTGATATTGCCGTTGTTCTGATAATTATTGTCGCCCTTTAGATTCGGGCTTTACGATTGTCCCAACGTATTTCCTGTGTGTCGTAAGAGGCGATTGAATGCTATATTGCCTCACCATCTCTCAGATACATTGAACCATTTAATTTGCCTTTTTATTGTGGCTAGGATCTCCTAGAGAAGTCCTAAACTAGAATGTTGCAATTTGAAAATAGATATTTTATATATAATTGTTTTTCAGTTGGTTAAAAAAATTTAATAGAGAAATATATCAATATTCTGTTGTACGAAATATTAAATAAACGGGAAATTGAATTGGGGAAGTAGAAAAAGCGGAAGACATTGTGGAATAATTATCATCATAAAACCTGATTACAAACAACAACTCAATATAAAAACAAGAAAGTCCTATAATTTAAGTTTTGTGTATCTTTTATAATATTTTACATCGACGAGATATTATCGATATAATGCGACAATTCCAATTGTGGAATAATTAAGTTTATTCTCTTTTCTGCTTAAATGAAACATATAGATACAAAACAAGATTAAGTTTTTCAGCAAAGTTTTTTTCCTCCTCTGATGTATCGGTAAATATTAATTGTCATTCATATTAATGCACACACCCACACAATTTAAACTAAAAAGATGCTGTTTTCGACTGCAAATAATCTTTAAATTATTCTAGAAGATTTGGCTTCGGGTTGATAGTTGATGTGCTGATATTATTTTTTTTTTTAAATGTGTAAATATTGGCATCAGTTTTGAAAAATCTATATCAGTCGGTCTGATAATGAGATAATGAATGAGGGAATATACACTGACTGTGTCGTTTAGTTCAGATATTTACCTGAGCTTTGATGTTCCAACTCATTTGTATTAGAATTTTGAAAATCAACGGTATTTTGATTGCATGATTTAATATTATTTTTCTATTTTAGAAACATCATTGAACTACATCTTGGTAATCGTTCCTGTTATATCCGCAGTCATGTTAATCATAACTGTAGTTATAATTTATAAAAAGAGGTAAGATTGCTGTAATATCTCTTCGAGGCGTTTTAGACGTCTTGGGTCATACAGACACATATCTCCAATAGTAACGTGTATTGTACAATTTTGCTCGATACAGTAAAAAGTTGTATAATACAGTCGCGACCTCCTATTTAATCTAGGTAATTCAAATGGTGAATGTTCACCAAAATATGACATTGTATGACATTGTATCTTCCGTCAATGAGTTATTATTACATTATTACATCCGATAAATCTTGAAATCCCATTTTGATTTAATTCCTTTGCAACAAAAGATGCACGTCTCTTTTAGATGCAAGAAGCCTGCTGAAGCATCAAAACCACAAGAACTTACATCCTATGGTCAAACAGAAGTAAACCATATCGAACCCAATTGTAGAGATGTAAAAGGTAAATCATTTATATTATTAGGTAATAAAAGGCAAATTAGTACATTGCGCTCGTAATTTTGAAAACAATATTTTTCTTATAATATTAAAAATGGAAAATTTGGTGATATAATAATCTACACAACATTGACAACGACTTTTTTAGGTATTCAATTTTAAATATAAATTTACCTATATTTATATTCATATTTATTAATATTCACTTATTCAATTGAGTCCGCTTTAAACATACATTTGGTTATAAATCACTTCCTTAGTGTATAATTTCATCTTCATGACAAGAGTAATTCCAGTCCAGATAATAGGTATTTATATATTTTCTTCATTCAAACACAACATAATAGTAAAATCCCGATATTTCTCATGTGATTCATTATTGGATCCAATTTCAATATTTCCAGCAATTTTGTATGTTGAATGAATGCGCTAAACATTGAGTTTTGCACTTTCCGACTGGAGTATAAATATAACCAACAAAAAACTTTTTAGATATCTCGAATGTCTATGAAGAGCCATCTTTTGTTGATCAAGGTCCATCGACGGTATATGAAAATCAGCCCAATGATCAGCAATATCCAGTGCATATTTATGAAAAAATCAACATGCCTTATTATGAGAATACAGTTTTATAAACAACCAACAATAACATCTGTAAGGTCAGGTTTACTCCTGAAAATGTTTACAATGTTTTATTTGCTCAAGTTTCATGATTTTCAACTGATGTACTTACATTCACGTATATTATTCGGGGTGATTGAAAAACTGTTATATTATACGACAAATGAAAAATGATAAATTTTGAGCAAACCAAACCATACTATTGGCAAAGAGCTACTGCAAAATGTAGTTCTAGTTGTGATATCTGCCATAGACGAAGGTAGAAACATGTACCATTTCTTTGTTGCCTCCTAGTTTCGTTATACTAAACTCAGGAATTACGTTAGGCAAATTCTAATGTCAGCATTTAGAGGGCATGTTGATCTCTAATAAAAAAAGTTGAATTTCAAATTCATTGAACAGAAATCTTGTAATTTGTCATATACATTTTTTTTATTCCGTGTGTGACTTTTGTCGAATATTTTAGTTTTTTTTAAATATGCTTTTTACTTTATTAGGACTTTTTTATTCTGCCCATGTATATTATACAATTTTAATACTTGTTAGTATTAAATAGTTTAATACGATTAAATCAAAACTCTATTCACCTGATTGAAAATAGTTTTCTGTTTACTAGGTATTTATTCACTTTTTTGCCAATCAGATTGAAGGACTGAGATTGCGATTAACACGATAACAGAAAAATCGGTTTTGATTTTGACAAATTTTTGTAGATTTATGTATTATGATATTTTCTGGACCTCATGATCGACTTGATTAAAAAAATTCTTCGTGCCGCAAATGTTCTCATCAAACCTCGACAATGATTTTTTTATCAAAAATCTTTGTAATTATACGACTGCTACTTTGTATTTGTTGAATGTACCTGGATATATTCTACATAACACGAAAAATGTATTTTAACTACCGTATTTCAGACATATAGATCATGAACAATGATATTGAATTACGTATTTTTTCCCGCCATTTATTTTGAATTTAAATATATTCATTAATAACTAACATTATATATAGTTACTGGTATTATCGCCAGTAATTAAGCACAAAATACAAATTTGTCCTTGAATGATGAATACTAGAGTTTAATAAAATAGCAATGCAGCGTTTCTGTTGGCTATGTATGACTCACAATCAAATATATATGCATTTTTATGAACATACTATGTTTTAGTGCAACCCTTCGTAACCCAGGGTATTGTGGTTCTTGGGGTCTTGAAACTACTTCTGTATGATGAACAATGCCCAGATATAGAATGTTTGATTAAGTTTCAATGTGCCTACAAGTGTTACTGATGACGCACACGAATGTGTTACGGTATCCTGTTTTTTTTTTGCATTCATTGCAAAATACGTCAGGATTACTATAGAAACTGTGACAGCGACTAAGTGACTTCAATATGATTTATTAACAAAATTTATGGTATATGGCTTGTCGTCAAACATTTGTTTGTTAAAGGACACCTGGATACTTTTTTGACGCATTCTACGTCTTAACACAGTTTGTGCCTGGACCCTTGTCTAAAAATTTTGCTTATGGGATTACAATAACAACTATCTATGTCCGGATTTTATACTTACGCTTCCATGCTGTCGTGGCTATTAGGGCGTTATAGATTAATTACTCAATCTTCGTCTCTGTCCCCTTTTCAAAGTTCTGAATATGTCACTGATCTCTATTGTAAATTATATTGCACTCAACAAGACGTAAAATAGTAAAACAATGTATGTATATTAGTTTTGTCATTCAATGAGGAATAAAGTTTTAGTCGGACATGATTCAAAAGTAACACAAAACTCTTCCACTGCTTTTATAATAGAAGACCTAATAATTGCCATGTTTGTTGAATGAACAACTAAGTCTGACTGTTTAAAATATGAATAATATTGATTTGAACAGATATAGAGAAACGTATACATATAAATATATATATTTGTAATTTTTAACTAGAAGTAATGCTATGATTTATGTAAAGTCTAAAGGATATTAAACCTAAGAGATGACAAAAGTTAAACATAGATGTGGTATATATCTATCTATCTATATATAAAGAATATTAAACCTAAGAGATGATCAAGATTAAGCAAAGATGTGGTTGGTAAATATATTTAATGCGCGAAAAAGATGTTAGATGGTTTTATTATCAACTCAGATAATACTAACTTGATAAAGTTCATGTTGATTTCCACTTATAGTGCAGTTAGTGTTGTGGTAGCTTTTTAGCATATTATATAGCTATTAATTGGTAATGAATGTCAATAAACTGAGCGCCGTATAAAAAATTTAATTGTTCAAATGTTCAATGCTCAGCTTGAACAAAAACAATGTATGTGTTTGTTTGTGTTTTGCGAACTTTTTGTGTTTTGAGCTCTAACATGAGTGACATATTTTTATCATTTTTTCAGAGATACATTACGGTGAAAAAGATAAATGTAATAAAAAAAAAAAAAACATCGTGAGGAAACATCATGATATTCCTTCAACACAAAACGCATATTGCTTGCTCAGGATGATCCAATATGGCTAGATTATGAAAAAACCATAATCGTCGACAAAGTCGGTAGAATATAAAATATACTTCTGAAAATGGAGTAAAAATACAAATAATTTTCTAATATTCTTCAGTCAAGTATCAAAATTTTGAAATGATATGAGCAAAGCAAAGCTAAATAAATAAAGTTTCATAATATTTAATCTTTCTATATATGATTAAAGTCTGATAAATAATGTAAGTTTCGTTTAATATAGATAGCCATGTGTAAAGAACTTTATGTTAACTATTTATCTTTTCTTGGAATTTACTCTCCTGACAAATTTTATTTAAAACAATGAACATTTGACAATCTTTGCGCAAAAACATATGAATAACTTTGCAATATTTGTAACATTTATTAATCAACCAATAAAGCGATGTTCAAGCGCTCAAATATGAAAGTCTAAAATTAAAAAAAAAATCACTTTGTCAGACACATAAATATGACACATTTCATGCTGAATTTATAAATTGGATGTTGAAGTGCCAATTCTGTAGTGAATTAAAGCTACATTTTTATATATATATATATATATATATATATATATATATATATATATATATATATATATATATATATATATATATATATATATATATACATAAATACTCAATTTGGAAGATACACAAATGTAAAGCTAGCTATTTCAAATTTTTAAATCGGACATGATACACCGATCAAGAATCAGGAAATTGATGAGTTTATATAAATCCCCGTTTGTTCCTAAATCATACAGTTTCCCATTCGTAAATGGACGTCCACAAACGACTCTATAAAATCTGAAGTTGAGTTATGAAAGACTTGTTGTTTAAGAATTTTAATCCGATTTGGAAATTTTGCGAATTGAATTTAATCTCTAATCGAATGAACAATTTCATGTTTTCACAATTCAATGTGTTTAATCGAAAATTAATTGCCTTCATAGGATAAAAAAGTATGTGTAAAAAGCTTTTAAAACAATTCTCCTGTAAATCCAATTTTATATTTTTAGTCAACATATAAAATAGAGAACACTCATGTTGATTTAACTTTATTATATAAGTTCATGTTCATAACATCTTTAATATCTCGAATTAAATCAATTGCCTAAATCACATTTCGTTGTCATAATGTAGATTTATTTCAGAATGTACAGAAAAATATGTAAAAAATATTAAATGTTAGAAATGTAGTAATAAATTTGCACACTCAATATTTAAAACCATCGCATTTACATATTTATAAAGAAGTTGAAAAGCAACATTCAATATGGCAAAAGTGTTATATCATTTTTCTGTGATCAGTTTTAGAGAAAATTGAAACAAATGTTGTTTAAATGTAGCTCAAAAACCCATTATAGTTATTTGCATGCTGCAATATCCGAAAAAACAAATTTACATTTTTTATTGAAATTTACTCTGAGCAATGTCAGAAACACAATATGAATATAAATAAATATTATTCATAAATCCAACCATTATTCCCAATAGATACAAAGCAACCTGGTTTTTTTTAACCTATACAGATATTTATATTTGTTTAAAGCAATAATAATGGCAAAATGGCCCCAAATGCATTATATGAGTAGAAATTGTTCGGGAATATAAATTGATAGCATTTATCAATAGCACAGGCTGTTTTTGTGATCCGTCGATAAATCGGAAAATAAAATCACCAAAAATAGGAAAAAAATTGTATCACCTATAATACAACGCATTTCGTAACAAAAAATTGATCTTGATTTGCACTTTTTTAGGTTAGCTTTAGGTTAAGATAAGAGAAGCTTAACGGCATGGTTAAATTGTCGTATTAACTTGATGATAACCTGTTATGAACTCGAAAAAAAAATTTGGCTAATTGACGAAATATTAGGATACTGTAGTTATTTACTAATATTTTTTTAATATTAAATGTTTATGTTTTATATGCAACAAAACATTAATATATATTTCTTTCAATTAAAAATCACCATAAGCGACTCGATAACAAACAAAGCCTAACGGACATTTGCACATCAGATTTACTTTGAAATGTAGAAGTGTAATATCGCTCTCACAAAAAAACATTCCTAAATAGCTGATTTCACTAAATCACTGAAAGACAATGAACTAAACCAAATCATCATCTCTCTGTTTCTTAGTCAGAAGTCATTGCTACTTCTTTGAAAAATTATTACTGTGATTGCCTTTATAATTTCGTTAAACAACCAATTAAACTAGAAGTTTTTTTGGGGAATCATTTGACTTAAAAAGATTTAATGCAAAAAACAGATCTACATTCAATTTATCAAACTTTCAGTCATGACGACGTTACTTGTTTTCATGTCCTTCTAATTTATATATACGCATAAAATATCATTAACTGGATGGATGAACTAATTAGAAAAAGTTTTCTAATTAAACGTATTTTTTCGTAATCTAGTTCATTATCATCTTCCAGCTCAACACACTTTTGTTTCTTTTTATATTTTAATTCGTTTCTCACGTCGAAATGAATGCTTTCTACGACACTGAAATTGGTGTCAAGGTTGCTACTGCGCGTCTAGTTATATTTTATCCTATTAATTTTTTCCTCTTATAGCCACTTCTAGAAGTGGATCACACTGTCCAAGGGCCTGTACTAGCGGCCACTTATAAAAGGGCAAGGTAAGAATTTCGGGAAAGATACGATCTTTCCCTGTTCGGCTTTGCCTACCTAAATTATTACACCCTGTGTTGAGTGGTGGGCATGTATTAACGAGCCGGACTCGAACAAAAGATCTTTAACCTGCAGTGCCAGCATGTTTGACCACTACGCCCCCTCGCCCGTATAATGGGAAGAATCATGCAATGAATACAGTAAATATAGAAGAAGGCATTGTTCACCTAGAAAACGCATCAGTCTTTTAATTGGTGTCTCAATTACGCTATTCACTGGTTTCACATCGTTGGTTCTAACGTATAGTTCTAACGTATTTCCTGCGTGTCGGAATACGCGAAGAAAAGAGATAAATTAGATTATAATTGTCCAGGGCAGATACTGCTCACTGCTCTGTACCATATTAGTTAAGTTCTGTATTGGAAGTTTCCGGTTAGAGGCATTTGATGGCACTTTATCACGTAGTAGTTCTTTGACGTTAGAGTTTGTTAGTTAGCTTCTTTTAGGCATTGACTTTGGCCTTGCTTAGAGCGACCTTCTATGACGTAAACTCATGCGCATAAATATCTTGTGGTTAGAAGCAGTCAATGCAAAGTTATGTTCAAAAGTATCGTATCGTATATTGTGGAACAAAAGCAACAGATATAGAATTTTTTGAATAATTTTCGGGGACTGAAATTGTCTGCATATTAAGCCAATATCGCCTAATTTGCTTTGGATGCAAATAAAATGCACTGGATTCATTGCATTGCAAACCAATTAAAAAAAAGGCATTGCGATATTTTATTGATAAACTGAAAATGTAGAAAGACAAATGAATTTAAAAGCAAAGTAACGGTATTATTTATTGTTACTGCTAGCTATGTGGTGGTTTATTAGGGTTATACAAAATTTACAAAACACTCAATTATTGTCATTGTAACGCAAACTCTTTTGCATTAAAGAATGACCTCCTCACTGTTCACTCATGTGCCCTCGGAAAAAAGTTGAAATGTAATAAAATATTGTATAATCGAGTCAGCAGTGAGGCGGTTTATGTGCGTCATTAGGATAAAATACACTGTCACACAAACTATTATTGTTTGCTGGACAGGAATGAAGAAATACTATATGGCTGTTCTGGGAAAATAATTCTATGTATTGTATTCACGTATTGTCACTGTAACGCAAACTCTTTTGCATTAAACAATGACCTCTTTACCTCACCATATCTGGATTGTATTCAACCTCTCGCCTCAATGTGCCTTCGGAAAAGGGTCGATATATAAAGCAATATTGTATTGGCTGTATATTAAGGAAATACAAAATTTTCCTAATTGCTTACGTATTTAACACGTACGTATGTATTGTCACTGTAACGCAAACGCCTCTGCATTAAACAATGACCTCTTCACTCTCACCATATTTGTCTTGTACTCAGCTTCTCACTTCAATGAGCCCTCGGAAAAGGATCGAAATATAGAACAATATTGTATGGTCAAGTAAGCAGTAGGGCGGTGTATAAGGCAAGATGCTTCATTAGGATAAAATATGTTATTAGGGAAAAAAACAGGTAATACTAGATGGACTTGGTCACACGCATCTATTTTTACGGTGTCACCTTGCCCACTGCTGTAATGCAACGCTCAGGGATGTGTATAATCTAAATTAATACAACGCAAGCGCATGTGTGACAATATACACATTTACGAAAGTTGCAACCAGTTCAAATAAAATTATTGGACTGTCTTCAAATATCAGAGAAGATGTAATTATAATGTGGTATTGCGATATTTAGGTTCGACTCAATCAAAATAAAAAGTCACGCTGGATGCATTCCTATAAAATAAGTATGTCGAAGCGTTTTATCTAGGATTGTATAGAAAACCTAATTGACCTGATTTATTTTTACTACTACACATATAAACTGGATCAGCACGTTGTTTTGGTGCTAGGGGTGGTGTACTGCGACCTAAAGGCAATAGCGTTGAAAAGTCTTCTTTAAGCGCTTTAAGGAAACATCTTGAAGAACTGCATTCGTGCATATGTAACTTATTACAATTACAATTTTTATTGGTATTATCCCCCCAAAAAAAAATCTCAATAGGCAGCTTCTGGTTTGCGCAGGCTGTGGGGAATATTACTCTGAAGTCTTAATTAAACTTGAGAAATTTTCTTAAATTATATACCTAATGCAATAACGTTACTATTGGTATATACCATTATTTTTATTGTTATTATTATTGATATTTTTATTTATACTTCGATAAACAATATTATCTGGTTTATTTTTGATAGATAATACATTTTAGCATGCTAAATCCCGTATTTCTTCCGCTTTCTTGTTTATTCTTGATGCAGTTAAAAGGTAAGAATTTATTATTAAATTTGAAGTTGATGTTTTTAAATTGCCCTCAATTCGAGATATCGAAACCAGTTAAATAATTAGTCAAAGATCGTTTGATAGAAGACTGATTTTCATAATTTATTTTTATTATGAAATTGCTTGGCCCTACTTTTAAAACAGCATCTAAGCAAAACCTTATAAAACGCAGAACGACTTTAGTGCAGTAAAAACTTTAAGCCGAGAGGAAAACATTCATACACAACTTCAAGGCATTTGCATTCATTTCCTTCTATTTCAGTATGCGTGATTCTTGGAAAAGATTCTTGTATGGAAAACGGTACGTCTGTCACACTGCATAAAAAACAAGGCACGATCTACGTACCGAAAATTGACTCAGATGTCAACAAAGCAGAAAACAGGAATTGTTATTGGGAATTTGCATCAAACGAGGAAACATATGGAGTAGAATTGAATGTTGGTATGTTCGAAGGGGTCAAAGATGTCGATATCCAAATTAGAGGTAAATTTGGCGTATATATCAGAATACAACATTTTTTCTGAGCGAGAAATCAAAATCTTTTTGCTACCTTTTCTGTTAATCATGACAATCATCGCTCGTGCTCCTACGAATCGTGTTCTATTTGGTCTACTGATTAAATGCACTGAGAACCGATAATGCAAGGTACTACCTAAAAAAAGTTCAAACAGTCGAAACACAATATAAAAATTGCGAGATATACATCACAATTCAAATCTTCCGCCATGGGCAATGTTTTTCTGCAAACGAGTTTTCTTTAAAGTGTTTTTTAGTTTTTTTTGTTGATATATCTAAATTTGACCTACAAATCAAAGAAAATATTTTTGGCAAATCCGAATTCAGGCAATTATTGCTTCAAAGCCTGGTAAATTATTGTGTGGCTACAGAATCATTAACGTAGCATTTTTATTTCAACAGATAAAAACGAACTTCAGGTACGTTGCGCAGAAGATGGGTTTTGTTTAGCAAACTACACTTATGAAGGAATTGTATACCATGGGACATGCATTGAGAAAAACGTTTTGTTTCTTTGGACTTCATACAAATGCCTGACTGAAAATAAACCAAATAAGCTATCGAAATGTATTCCTTGCGACGCTGAAACAAGTAAGTTGAGTTAGAATAAAGAATAAATTATGTTTGATTGGAAAAATAGGAATTAGACAAAAAAAAAATGATTGCTGATGAATGGCGCTCTCAATATGTGGTTTATGATTGCCAATATCAGAAATATTGTTTGTAAAATATGAGCAACAGATGAACTGCGCTTTGGCAAAGCCTTCCTTCGGTGATTCATAATTATACACAAAAAATAGTACCTATTTTTTTATTTCTTTTTAGCCACTTCATGGAGTAGATCACCCTGCCCAAGGCTCCTGTACTAGCGGGCCCTTATAGATGGACAGGGTTAGAATAGCTGGAAATATATGATCTCGTCCTGCTCGTCTTACGCTACCCAAATTAGTACAATCTGGGCTGAGTGGTAGGCTTGGATTAACGAGCCGAGCTCGCCGGTACTCGAACCCAAGCTCCTCAACCTGTGATGCCGGCATGTATAATCACCAGGCCATTGCACCCACAGAATTACCCTAGGTTATTGATTATAGGTTGTAATTTTTTGTAAAGTACAAATTGCATCTCTTTGAGAATCAAAAACGAGAAGGAAAAGAAGTATTATTGGGATCGGTTTTTAGAACAAATTTTAAAAATTTTAAAATTTTAAAATGAAATAATGGCTAATGAATTTGCAAGTAGAATGTTTCTACAATGTTGTGAAGAGTTTGAAAATTTGAAAGTTATTTTCAAATTCAATTCCGCCATTAACGTAGTCGGTCCATTGTTCTACTTTTTTCTGCGTTTCAGTATATACGACTAACATAAAACAAGGGAATGTTAGATGGTTCTACTATCGCCAAGCACATATATCATTCACTTCACTTTATTATAGTTATTCAATTTTGTTCCGATTGTTTTCTACTTAGAGGAATGTATTTTATAATAGCTTCCAATCTTTAGTTTGTCATTAGTCCACTGCCGTTGTTTTTGACCTTGCGTAGAGTGAAATTAAATAAAATAAGAATAATAATTATGGACAATTTTATCACAGATACTATTCTCAATTGGCGACAATTAAATAATTCTAAGACCAAATATTTTCACATATTCGATTAATTTGCGATATCATTCAGAAGTTAAGAGTTAGAAACGTGATTCAATATACATATTTATTGCAGGAACCACGAAACTAGAATCCGGTAAAACTTACTGCTACAACAATTGCAAAACCAGACAGAATTTAGCTGATTCGTCCAATAAATGTGATGAGCAACTGGAGCAAGAAGTGGATGCATATATCAAATATGATAACAAAGATATTACAAAGTCATTCAATATAACTTACAAAATTATTAATTGCTCTGAGGAAGGTTCGTATTATTTTCAATTGTTTGAAAAAAATTGTGTCAAACAGCCCAAACCAAATTTGAACTTCATTTTTTAAATGTTTCGAAACATTGAAATAACTCATGTTTATGTTTTTATAAACTGGAATAAACAGTTTTCACCAACACCGTAATTAATACGATCAAAAGAGATACAAAAATTGAAATAGCGCGCTAACAGCACTGATATATGCATGCCCACTTAATACATTTTAAAGAAGACTGGGGCTAACTAGAATGTTCCAAAAATTTACCACACTAAACCTGAGATAAGTTACGTTTTTATGATTGAAATCTTGCTTCAGAACAATTTTATGGTTAGTGTCTTAAATCAGAAATTTTCCCGTCAATTTTGAAGAAGATAACGCTACATACATTTACCTACACTCTCACTTGTTTTGTTTTTTAAGTTGGGTTTTATTTTAGCAGATTTTCGTTTTAACAATCATAATAGTTATGCATTAATATTAAGTCACGTAATAGAAACTGTTGGAATTATCCATTGATAGTAGTTGTTTTCAGTCCGAAAACAAAATGCAGTAATAAAGCGAGCAATAAACTAGAGAAATAAATGCTTTATAACTACAAAGTTTGGGAATAAATTCGCAAAAGAATTCGTTCTATCTTAATCCATTTTTGAACTTAACAACATTTGATCTACGAATTCTCCGAAGACAGTTTTTGAACATCATACAAAAAGTATCATGTTTTTCTACTTTAGCTATAACCGGTGTCCAAACAACAACACGTGCAATACCAGTAGTTACATCACATCGACAGAATAAAACGTCATCTAGGGTGTATCTATCATACACTCCATCAGGTAAGTAAGTAGACATGATTTACAGAGCAAATTTTTGCTTTTACTCTGCTCTGCTAATGGGCACCTACGCGATGGTTTTCTCTTGAAGACCAGTCACCGGTACTATTGTTTACGCACCTCTATGCAAGTAGCTACTTGTAATTTTTAGTAACTTACAAAGATAGGTAATTACAAAAATCGGTAAACTCACAATTCCCCAAACGGCAAAATATAGAAATAGACGTTTCGTGGCACTTTTCCTGAGATTACACAAGAATTATATTTTTTCACGCGTTTAACATGTTTGGAACCAAATCAGATCACGGAATTTCCTTCAATGTTTCAGACAGCTCGACCACTGATCAGTCGACAAATCAAAATGTAGAAACAGGAAATAGTACTTTGCTTACTGCAATTCCAGTCGTTGCTTCACTGATCGTGTTACTTCTTGTATTATCAATTATTATATGGATTAGAAGGTAATTAACTAACATTAATGGATAGGCAAACACTTAGTTTTGGAAACTTGGATAATATAAAAAATGGCAACAATAGTTTCATATTTTGTCTTTAATTTATCTCAAAATGAATGAAAGAATAAAATTCAAAGTTGTCGTGCAGTGAACCGCGGGTTATATAGTGTTGGAGTCAAGAAACAAAACAACTTTTTCGTCTATTTTCAAGCTTTAGTTTGGTCATAGCCTCAGATTAAAAAAGAATATATTAAATGAAAACACCATATGGGCTAGATCTTTTTCTTTCTGTTGAAGTTGGGATATTGGAGAAAAAGTGAATTTTGCTGTTTTTTGGACCTTGATATGTGTTTGACTCAATCAAATCTATTAGGATCTAATCCATGATTATTTAGAAATTGGGACAAGAGCCTAACAAAACCAAATATAAAAATAAAATTGGCAAGGTATACAGGGAAAATAACGCGACGAGTTCCGGCGAAAAATTTTCGAAATATTTTGCAAAAACGAAATGTGGAGTTGAAAAATATTATTTGGGATGATGACTTCATCTCAGAACGGGACAGAAATGAATGATACACATACAATAAGAGGAAAAGGGTTCGCTGCGAAAGCAATAAAATTCAAATTCAGCAATGAATTATGATATGTAACGATAAATTTCACAAAGCCCGTCATGAATAATAGCAGCGCATGTGATATACGATCAAAGTATCACAAACACAGCATATTAAAGTATTTCGTGAAGGCTTCAAATAATAACAAATTAAGAAAAAGGGACGGTTAAATCAACTACACATTATTAGTGCGATCACGGCAAAGTCGAAATGACGAGGTGTCACGTTTCGTTTAGCAAAACCTTCCCAAGCTCAGGCGGGAACGTTGATAAGTATTGATCAGGAATACTCCGTCGCTACATTTGGTCACGTAACACACAATATTTGACATTTGCTAATTTGAATTGCCGATCAACTAACCACATCCCGCTGGGTATGAAAAATATTTTTATTTCTTTGACAACGCAATAATTACCTGATGGAAATGCAAAGTCAGGGTTTGAGAAGCATTAAAACCCAAACTTTTCGCTCGCAACAATCGCACATTTACCACTGTGTTATTCAAGATGGCTGCAAGATGTTTTCCTACATTTGTAATTTTATGATATTAAGTACAAATTTTCATGTCGAAGTGGTATTAAGTTTCCGATTGTACCTGTTCCAATGAAATCGTAATGATAAGATTATAATTTCCCGTGATTATTGGTAATTTATCTGAACATATACCGTGAACACGAAGAACAATTAATAGGGGGTATGAGCGCAAAATGCGTCTTTTTCCTGATCTTCTAAAATTGATTTATGCTTTTAAACATTGCAGGAGAAACAGAATTGCACTGACTGATGTAAAAGAAACTGTAAATGATAACGCATATGAAGTAACAGATTTCACAGAATCAAATCAAACATGTCGAAATGCGGCGGACAATGTGTTTTACCATTCTTGTCTAGAACAAGGAGAGAAACAAGAAGTAAACAATATACTGTATGGGACTACGTGAATATATTATTGGAATTTTAATAAGAGAGTTAAGCAAGTTATGTGACACAACTGACATAACTGCGGCATTTTTTGAAGTTACTTTCTTTTTTACCGAACATTAATGTTAATATTGAATTTCATATTTAATCTGCTGTATAGGAGAGCCGATAGAACGGCTTAACCACATGGCGATGTACGATGTCTCGCGAGGTTTCGAAGTTGACGGAGAAATTACAATTAGCGATTACGTGAACCAACGTGCGCCGAGGAGATGTACTTCCACTCCCAATCCTTAAACAATAACATAATATTTTATTAATCACCTTTAAGAAAAATCAATTGTCAAACCAATTGAAAACTATTAGATGATGCTATTCATTTCAAATCAAAACCCTCAATATATGCTCGAGATTATTGTAGTAAATCGCGGTATGTGGAGTAATGCCAAAAAGAACCGAGGCGTGGTAATCAGTGGCAACTTTTGCAGCTTTTAGAAAGTTTCGCCTCATTTTCAAACTCCAGATGTGGCCACCATGCTCTGTCACAGAAGGCGATAAAAACGCCGAAATATGATCAAATTTTTATCTTAATTTATTCATTTACAAATTGTATTGGTATTGCTTTTTAGGCTATTATAACAAAGCTTGTGTAACAGAAATTTTAAGAAGTGGTAGTTGATTTTTTTTCGACAAGGACAGATACCACTCACTGCGCTTCATTACAGCTGTTCGGAGTACAGTTCCTGGTACTACATCTTTTAGTAGTTGGTTGGTTGGTTTGTTTTAGGCACTGCTTCCGGCCTTGTCCAAGAGTGAATTTCAATAATATATATATATATATATATATATATTGCGTAAATAATTATTTCACAGTCCACAGCCCAAAAACGGACAATAAGCATTTAATTTGTTAATACCATTGTTAATATCATGCAATATGACTATAAAGCATGTTATAATCCTTAGACTTACTTTAAACGAGGGAGGACGATAAAGCGACGATGGTAAAACGTACTTTTGCGTTTTGTGTTCAGATTTTGAATTGTGCGAATAATCTGAAATTTTATTAAATTATTATTATGCGAAAAGGGGAGGAAAAACAGAACACGTTGGCACTGTAATTTATTTATCTTTTTCGTTTATAAGAATTAAGCTTATCGCCCTCTTTGTTCTTCTTTCCTTATATGAATGGATTGTTTGCTTGTTATGGATTGGTAACTGAGTGACAAAACATTGGAATTGTTACTGGTTTATCTCAGAAGCAGTTCTAGGTTAATTGGAATAGTTCATAAAACTTATTGTCTCATATTTTCAATTTGTTAAACATAAATCTATACTAAGACAAATGCGATAAAAAAAATCACATAATCTCGACCAACGTAACGCCGCTCTCTGGAAGAAAAGTAAAAGAAATTTTTCGTCACAATAGACATTTAACATTTTTGCGTACTAATTACCCCATTATTTCTCCGACTATTTACAAATGCAGCTGATTTAACTCATTTATCAAATAGAAATCGAAAGGTGTCATGACACGCCATGTTGGCGTTTGAGTATTTTCTGAAAATTTCACACAAAACATTCTTGCTGCGTCGGAAAGTTCTGGATACAAATTCGTTACTTTCTTTCTGACGGACACGCTATATTTATATAGATAGATTATTTGTTCCTAGAACCATAGCCTGCTACCAATGAAACAGTCCGAAATGTGGAAAACCTGATGTAGTTTTGTCCAAAAACCAACTCCACCTAACTGACTTCAAGGTGATAGATCGTGCAAGTTTTGATATGCGACGATAGGTTAAGATCAGTGGTCATCACCCTGGTTCTTCTCAGATGCTGCTTCTGATTTTGTCAATTTTGCCAAAATCGGAATGCTAAAACCCCACATGGTCTTGAGCGACCTAACACTGCTGTATAGAGAGGAAACTTTAGCAGCGTTCGTAACTCCATAGTGCATTTTTTTTTTAAGTTCATCATTATAGACAGTCATGATTTTTTCAGAATAATTACTCACGCATTTCTCCCCATTTGGAACTACTTACAAGAACCACTAAATTAATATCATCATTAAATAAAAATTAAGTTATGTTATCTTCATCTGAGCAATTACTTAAAATTTGAGGTCAAATCGTTTTGTTCTCTCAGAGCAGATGTGGATGCAAGTTCGTTACTGACGGACACGCGAGATTATATAGATAGATATATGTATTAATATAACGGAGTTGTTCGTCATTTTTTTGTGACCCATCAGTTGTAGTAAAACCATTTGACACAATTTTCTTGCAAACACTCACATTGGGCGTTGAAAACACTTTTCTTTATTTACTGCATTTTTTAACAGAACACAGGGGAAGATTAATAGGTTGACACATCAATGCCGTGAATTTTCGTTTTGTGAATTTTTATGTTTGCATGCCTCTTAGAACATATTTGTACTGATTACTGAAAAATATGAAAATATTACTGAAAAAAGAACTGTGGTTTCGCAGTAAAGATGGGAAAGCTTTTTTGTTGCGCAAATCAAAAAAGCGCTTCCAAAAGGTCGCAAATAAATATGTTCCAACTTGTCTTCGTTGGAATATGACAGAAATCAAAACGCATCTTGTCAATAAATTGCAGTAAACAAAGTTGCTGAAAATACATTATTATATAATAAATAACAATTCTAATCAGACTCTTTATTAAGTATGTTGAAATAGGGTTAATCTGAATAAATGAAGCTTGTCAAATGTTATCTTACAAAGGGTTCATAAGTTTATTGTGATGATTGAATCAATTTATGTTTAATCTACTTTTGTATAGCTCAAATATAATTGATATACTGAATTATTAATCAGAAAAAAAAATCGTCTAGTTTTATAGTTACAGTTATAGTTTAATTATAGTTACAGTTTGTAGTTACAATGGTTATCCATGCAATATTTTGGCAGCTGATAGTTCGCGAGCTGAAAACCTAAGTTCAAACTGTTTTTGCATTTCGGTTTGTGCTATGTTTGATGCAGAAGTACATATTAAAAAATTTAGAAATTTGACGAATTGGTACAATCTCTTTTTCAGAAACATTGTATCTTTGAACATTGAGGCAACTATAATAGATCAGCACTGATAACGATCCAATATTCCAATATGTTGCAATACCAGAAACAAATCATATGAGCAATAACAGTTATGATGTAACTGATTCAGGCTAATTACGACATCCACAAGAAAAAATTATACAAAAGAAAACCATAAACTCATTTAACTCATTTCGAATGAGAAGAGTAAGTATGGTTGTGGATTTGAACAGTGTCGATACCGTTAATCGGTATAATTTAGTCAACGCTGCCAATCTGCAGTTGAGTTTCAATTGGTGACTGTTCACGGAAGTTGTACATTTTTTATTGATATCAACAATTTCCTGTAATAACTGGGTGGGCGGAGTGTACAGATCAGTAGTCTTTAGGAAATATTGTTGTATCTAAGTAAGACAACAAAATATCCATATTTGCCAATTAGAAGTGTAAATTTAGTTGGCGTTAATCGGGACCGTAGTAAAAACGAACATAGCGATGGTACACGATTTCTGAGGTACACTTCTTTCGGAGTCGAGTTTTGACATCATAATGAGTAGCATATCAAAATCTCTTCCCAACCCTTGAATCACACATACAGTTATAAAACGCCTTGTGATAAAGTGAACTGCCACGCTGATGTTAATTTGATATTAAACATTGCTATACAGAATTGTGGGAATAAAATAAATATAAAGAATAAACAAGCGAACTGCTTGAGAACCACGATTAGTCATTTAAAAAAAAGTGACGAACACTTAAACACAGATACTTATTAGTAGAACTATAAACAGATGTAATATAAATTTATTTCTATTAAAAATTATGAGAAGTGTTGCGTTGAATATGAGTTTTGGCGCAGTGGTCTGTAATTCAGTCGAAGGTAAGCAAAATCAACGGGGAACATTTCTTTATCAAATTTTGTTCACGGCAAGGTCGGAAGCAGCGCCTACAAGAAACCATCAAACCGTCATCTGAGTAGCAGCAAGATACTATAAGAAGGAGGAGTGTCAAGAACTGCACTCAAATAGGAGAACATTCAGAGCGGCCCAAACCGCCCAAACCGTGTCGTAAGTGATATCAGCCCTGGTTAAGTAAAGCCACGACAATATACGTTTCTTCAATATAAGCAAGAGAGCGACAAAATCCTGTGCCTATCGTTTGCTCATTGCGGTGACTCGGCTAGCAATTCTATTTCCAAGTGATGTCAACTATTGTGAGAGAATCTGGTATGAAAGTATGACATGACAAAAGCACGGTAGGACGGAAGGCATTGACATAAACAATGGAGAGAAGAGTTTTACAGACCACACCCCGTACAAAAAAGCGCTTACATACAGTCATAACGTACGAAAGAATGTTTGGTGAAAATGGAGGTCGGAATAGGCTTTATGAAGCCCAACACACCATGCACCGAACAAACACTTGAATACATTGATTTGAAATAGTTCACGGTAAGAGCAACTCTGCACCGTAAACAATACAATAAATTTATCTTCCATTTTCAGTAATTTCATATTTTGTATATGCAGAAATCGCCTTATTGATAAGATTTTAGTCACGTATCGTCTTTTTGGCAGAGTCTAACGCCACGCGTTTCATCAACAACTTGTGAATGTAAGCCAAAACATTGACTTTCAATATATATGTTATACAATAATATATATACATACATGAACTCATTGTTATGCCGCTGCAAGGGAAACCGAAAATAAGCCATGACGAACAGATGTCTAGTGCAGTTACCAGTTTAAAGTTGGCAAATCCCGCGATAGGCAAAAGATAGATCAAATGAATTTTCAATTTTATCTAAATTTCATTTACATTTTTCACGCAATGACATAGTTGTTGAGGCAATAAAGTTTAATTTTAAAAAGCGCATTTGGGGGTTTGGAGCTGACTAAATAGTATAAACAACCTATATGCGAATTTTTTTTTAGGAATTTTCTAATTTTTGCTGAACCTAAAAGCCATTTTGCGATATTTTTCGTGCTTTAAGAGCAATCAGATGGTTATCTAAGTGAAAAAAAACAATAAACTGATTGATCAAGATTGATATTTTTATATTACCAGTATCACACAATTTAGGTATTGAATACTCCGAATAAAACATGTTTATTTGTCGATTTCAATCTTTATTATTGCAAAAGAGGCATGCTTTGTTGCGATCGAAATATAACCTCAAAACTTCGAAAATATTTGAGCATAGAATTATCCCTCCAAGAAGGAACTACCAGGTGAAAATCGCAGGGAAATTTGTCTCAGTAAAAAAACTCTCGTGATGGTAATATAAAATCTGCGTTAGTGAATTTGTTGTACTCTTATCATAGAGTAGTGTAGTGTGCTGAATATTTCGGAATTTTCGTTTTTAGTATAAGTTTTAATCTATAGAAATGAAAAAGCAATTCCGCTAAAAAACTTCATTTAAAACTCGAGGGGATAGGAGTCAATTTACTTAACAAATTTGTAATCAGCGAGGTACTTATTGGCATATCGTATAAGTCGAAAGATGGGTGATTTTAACATAGTTTCATGTACATATTAAAAACATTCTAATATATTATTTCTGAATAAATTGATCATTAAGAGTGCAGATATTTGCTTGTTAGGTTCAGCTCAGTCTAGGGATTTCCACCTCGTTTGACATTAATATTAATAAACTGACCTTAAGTTTATATAGGAATTACTGTGTTTAAGAAATTAAATTATCTAGGAATACTTTGGATACTTAATTTGGATACTTCCCCCTTTATTAGAGTGCAGTCGATGGTACTACATTCTGCAGTAGCTCTTTGTGCTAAAAATTTGTTAAAACGCTGCTTCAAAAGATTCAGAAATACATTTTTAATGTAACTCAACCTTTCAACCTAAGAATCAAATCGCAGACAATAATCTTACTTGTTGACATTTTCGTTTTAGATTTAAATGCGGTCATCAACAGTCGATGTTCGCCCACTTCGGACAAATAGCATATGATGGGATTTCATTTTCATCCTGCGGGAGAGGAAAGCCCAAAATAGGGCTTAAACTGATGACGAACCATACAACCTCTCGCATATAATTATACCTCATGGGATTCAAACCCGAGGCGGTAAAGATATGTAGCTCGAAGCGTATTCCTAATGCTTTACCGATTGAGCTAACGGGGAAATCGCATTGATATGAAAATTTTCAAATTTATTGGAAATATAACATACTGCATATTCTTACAATTTTGAAGTTTCCTTAATTTCAGGTTGAAATATCCTTGGACATAATTCGTGCTTGTAAAATGGAACGTTTGTCACAATACATGAGAAACAAGGCTCAATACCAATACCATGTACCGAAACTTGATTCAGCTGCCATTGAAGCTGAAGAGAGATATTGTTATTGGGAGTTTGACCCAAACGATAAAACAAATGGAATAGAATTGTCTGTTGAAATGATGAAGAAGAGGATATAAATATACGCATTGCATATATATTGCATGTTTGAAATCGGAGTCTTACACAGTGTTGACGAGACTCGAGAAAATGAGTCACCTTTTTCAATATGTCGAATAGAATCCTCTTGTCTAAATAATTCGATTCGTACTCTACTTTACAAAATGCAGTCGCGACTTGAGCGACTCACGAATTTAGCGCGAGTCTGCAATCACCTTTTAAAAAAATATGTTGTCTGCTGTTGCGTAATTCATCAAAGAAGCAACCTCGTTTTCCTGAAGAATACAAATTATTTGATGTACTCTGATGTGAAATCCGTGTTGTCTACCCAATAATGATGATTCTAAGAAGCACTTATGGAGTGAGATCGCTGTTGAATAGATCTGTCATTGCTGTTGAATAGATTTAGAAATTGACTACGGACTCGACTTACGATTCGTGAATGCAATACTCGACTTGATTTGTGATTTAAAAGTTCAGTGACTGAACTTGACCCGGGGATTCTGATAAAAATTTTACTAAGACTCGGACTCGACTCGCAACTCATGTGTTCCTCGACTTTACTTGATTCAGGACTCGAAGTGGAGTGACTCGTTCCCAACACTGGGCTTTTACCCGGCGAAAACTGCAATATTTTTTTTTACAGAATTTTCCTTGTTAATAAGATTTGTTCCAAGTATTACCGTTGAAGAGTGTCGGCGATTTTATCAAATTTGTTTTACAATGTATTGATAGCATTTGTTTTCAATTACTAAAATCAATTTGATGCAGAGTAATTTTCAAATATTTCCCCAATGATATATTGCCCCTATCAGATATCGCCAACGATGAACGACACTTTTGTGACCCATATACGACCAATCACATACATGGTTAAGTTCATCATGAACAGACTAAATCCTCAAAATGTCCTCAAAGTTGCCAATGAAATATTTTGTTTAAACAAATAAAAATTTATGTAAATTGCACAAAAGATAGTTATCACTTGGGCAGTTATATTTACAAAGAAATTGAATTTCGAAAGAAGCAGTGTGTTTGGAATCTAGTCCAAATACTATTGTCTCACGAAAGATTATCATCACGAGCCATCTGAGTGTGTGCCCGTGGTGCGAAAACTAGAGAGTTTGGTTTGAATTACCTTCTAATAAAACATCGAAAAATAATAGAAACAAAAAAGAAAAATATGTGTTTTATTTTTACTTTGTTATGGCTTGCCTGTGGAAATATCAAAAAACTTAATACCGCACGACGCGACAGGGGACGGACCTTTATAAGTGCCTTGCCAAATGGCACAGTAGGTGGTGCAACGGCCAAGCATCGAATCATATGTCTTTCGTATTATACTATCGCTCAACGGACTGAGTCACGTACTATAAAGACAGGCAATCTGTAAAAAGAATGAACTACTTAAAGATCGCAAGGGAATAGGGGGAATACCAATCCTAAGCAAGACTGTTTACAGTCAATTATCCGTTGATTACAGAAAATTTAGCTGAATTTAACCCGATTTTGTAGTACAATTTGCAAATAAAAAAAGTAAATTGAAAAAAACAAAAACAAGTAACAAGTCAATTCAAGTTCAGAGGTAATTTCAAGTCCCGATAGCGAATGTTTACCACAAGAGATATTCCTAGTTTTCTAACTATTTTGCTCAATCGGTAAAATGAAAAAGATGCTTTTCCACTTTGTTGTCCATATAAATGTTCTTCATCGGGCCAATGGAAATGAATGACAACAAGTATAATAGTATACCAATTCCTTAAAGTTCTAAAAAAGATAAATATTAGAAATATAAAAACTTTTTATAGGAAAAGGATAAGATAATAAATAAACAAAAATAGAAATTTCAATTTGTTGACGCTATATAAAAGCCAGTTTGTTAGAGATGCTTTCTTGAAATATATTTACAATTTAAATCACCTATATTCTTATAATTGATAATCTGATTTTGAACATCATTCAACTGTACAATTTAATTTATAATTTAAACACATTTCAGGAATCACTCAACTAAAAACCTGGAAAAACATACTGCTACAACAACTGCAAAACTTGGTCGGTTCATCCAATAAATCGATGTATACTCAAAGCAAAATATTGACGCGATCATTAAATATGACAACGAAGATATCACAAAGGCATTTAACATAAAGTACAAGATGGTTAAATGCTCAGTTGAAGGTTTGTGATTCTTCCTCATTGGAATAAACCCCAAACAAAGTCGGAAACTGAGTCTAAAAGAAATCAAATCAACTCACTGATTTGAAATGATATATTGCTATTGACGGTATTTGGATGCCACTTTCAAAGACACATGTTTAGAGTCATTTATCTAATTGAATAACTTCGTTCAAATCATATAATATTTAAAAGAATTTTTATACAAATTTAATAGTCATTTATAATTTCTACTGATGTTTCGTGATACGGGCAAAATCGCTGTACAAAACGGAGAACGTACATGACCATTACAAACTTATTAGTAAACTAGAGCAAATTAAAAAATGTTTTCTCTTCCATTAAGCAATTGAATGTTTCACAAAAGAGGATAATGGAGCAAGTTATCGTGGCAAAGTATCTGAAACAAAAAAGGGGAAGGTTTGTCAACGGTGGGATAGTCAAGAACCATATCATCATGCGTTTAAGCAAATAAGCAAGTGTACACCGGTAATATCTTTGTAAATGCGGGATTCACAGTTGCCCTAACATATTTCAATGATGTCATAACGGGTATGAAAAAGTGGAAGATATTTTTATCAGACCAGGGTAGATACCGTTTTTCCCCTTCTTATATCCGTTCAGTATTGTTTGGATCTCTTTTTGCTTAGAGCGCAATTGGTGGTATTACCTCTTTGCCGATAAGTGTAAGTTTATTTGCCAGTTCCGGGCTTGCTTAAAGCGAAGTTCTTATACTTACACTGGTGGGCCTTTTAATTTTTGTCAACAATAATTAATAATCGATAACAGTAATTTATGCTATTGATATTGAAGCAAAACTATGAAATTGACTTGAGGGTCACTCATGTCCTCATGATCAACTAATGCTTAGCAAGAATCTTGTCAACAAAGTTGTTTCAAATTTGGGAATTGAATATTCACTGCAGATAAACGATTTATCAACTATTAATTCACTTTAATACAAATTATATCGTACAGGACCTGGCCGTTAGAGCAATATGTATCACAATAAGAAAGTGTATTTTATCATGAATAAGGCACATATCGACTGTGTCTTCACGGCGCGATACATCAGTAATTCATACGAAAAATATGTTTTAATAAAATTTGATTTTCTTTTTAATAGCATTTCATATTTGTCTAACAGCACTCCAAAGAAGAATCCTTGCTCAAGACTGGATGAGAATCAGCTAGTCAAGAAGGTAGGAATGTATGTTTCTCGACAGGAGTACTTTTATTTACACAATTCATTAAACTAATTAGTTGAATATTTAGAATGTACATGTAAGAAGCTCCGCCATGTCAATTGCGCGAAAAGTTGTCGAGGCTGCGCAAATTATTTTAATTTCTTTTCTCGAAAATTATGTGTGATTCATTCTTTTTAAGTGTGAAATTTGCATTTTCATGTATGTATTGCCATTTTGGCGATTTGGCAAAGAAATAAAAATTTGCAATTGTGTTTTGACTCCTGACAAATCCACTGTCGCATGCGATCTTTGATCAATTTTACAGTCAAAAATACGGTTCTTGGTTGACGGGAAGCGGTTCTATAGAACAAATCACTCTTATCTTTGTTTGAATGAACATAGAAATAAGAAATAGCGTAATCCCGACTTGGCTTTGTATAAATATTAAAAATAGCATGATTATATTATGATACTTCGATTGTTCGAAATAAGATATACCAAACGACCTTCAAATACGTTCTGATTCACATCGCGAATGCAATATAAAATGCTCATCCGGCGACTCTATATTTCACTGGTGGCCAATATGTGACTGTTATGCTTGGGAACATGATGATGGTTGGCATGTTTCAAAGTATCAATGCCTCAAATGATAGTATTGCTATGATGAATGATCTAGCAAAAGACGCTTTAAAAGAAAAGTTAACTCGCCTTAATAGGGTAATCGCAGCTTCCGTTTATAATGATGTCAAATTATGTCTTTCTAGACCAGTTTGGACAAATACACGCCAGGAAAGATTCTTTATATTGAATTTTGAACCAAAAAATTGAGCGCTAAATGGGTTTCCTTAAATAGGAATTCCGCGATAATTAGGTATTACGTGATGTCTTGTTCCATTGAATCCATTTCCTGTTTTGAGGTCTTTATGCTGCTTCCGGTCTTGCTTCGAGCGATCTTCAAAGTTAAACACTGTAATATAACGGTACTATCAAGTTCATGTGAGCATTTCAGCTTCATTAACAGTAAATGAATCTGAGTATGCCCAATACCCAGCTTAAGATATTATGACAGGAATTAGTTAGGCCAGATCGCAAAGCGCATGTTCTTAAAGTGCAGTAGCAATATCAAGTGCATCTATTCTGTGAGTGGCCGGCGGTATCCCAGTCAAAAATAATGTTACTGAATATTAATGTTATTGTCGAGTAGAGCTACACGGTCCATCAATGACTCATGCTTGGCGAAAGAAAATTGCTGATTGGGAGATGTTCTTGTTCAGGATGGTTCACCAAAGCGGCTAGAACATAATATATTATCAGGGTAAAAAAAAATCATAATTTTAGAACACTTTTATCAAATGTTTAATTAATTTCATTAAAAAGAATACTAATATAGATTAACCATTTAAATTCAAACTAATATGTTTCATTTTTGTAATTGCACCAGGCATGAAGTGCGCAACATCACCAATACACATCTCATGGAAACGGACAGATCATAGCTTCGGAGTACTACATGCACTACAGATATTGGTAACTATTTTTAAATTTCGCGTTGGTAAAATTTTTGTCCTGAAGAATGTTTTTTTGTCAAAACTGCAGGGAAGATAAAAGTGATAAATGGTTCTATAATTTTCCGGGCCTTACACCACTAACTGTACTTTGCTATAGCTGTTCATTTTTATTTTTCGTCTTAGCACGCAGTTAGCGATTCGATCCCATTCGAAAAACATATTCGAATCAGATTCGAATTTGAAATGATTCGGTTGTGCACAGCCTTATCTATGGGTTAAACATATTGGCTTCGCAGGTTGAAGATCTCGAGCGAGTCAGGCTCGCTTATCCATGCCCACCACTAAACCCAGGGTGTAATAACTAGGGAAGGCTAGCCGAACAAAAGACGATCTTTTCTTTTCAGCAATTGTAACCCTTTCCGTCTATAGGTGACCGCTGTTACAGGACCTTGGAGCACTCTAAGAAGTGACTATAAATAAGTGCTGTTGAAAAGACCTCTAAACGGTCTTGAAAATGCTGCTGTTTTAAACACAGATTAGCATTTTTTTGTATTCGAACGTTTTGGTTAAGATGCAAACTTTCCTTTCTAAATGGCGTTTTGTAGCAGAGGCTGAATGTTCGAAAAAATTGTCTTCGATTATTTGTCGTTCAAGTGATCGTTAGTTAATTCTTTTTGCTTTATACAGCCGTCCCCAAAATACTATAGTGAACCCCAAAGAAAGGACCACAGGTAGAATAAATAGCACCTCTTTAATGTGTATTTTTCTCACTTCTTGAATTTATTTTTGTTCTACCGTTTTAGAATATGAAAAGTAACATAATGAAGGATACAAATGTAAAAATTTTACTCAAAGAAATCATGGCAATCACCATCGAAGAAACAAGAATTCCATCATCTTCTGACTATTGCGTCACAACTTCTCAATTGTCTAGATCATCAAAGCACGTCGCCACTGCGGAGCTAATTGTTGGGCGAATTGGAACGACAATGAAATCCATCGCTAAAGTAATTTACATGGCCGTGGGATCGAACATGAAATTTACATTCGTTGACCTTAGGTAAAAAAAAATCAAGGAAATGGACCTGAAATTTAACTCAAACTCAAGAAACTGGTAGGGCAATAAATGCTGTAATTCAGATCGATTCGAACGAAAATTATCTAAACCAGTCGTAGTTATGACAAAAAATAAAGCATTTTTAATGATAAAATAGAACTAAAATAGCACGTTTCTTTAAATTGTTGAGCACTATAAGATGATGTGTGCACTGAGATAATTTATTGATTGAACATTAATAATGACGTTGCAACTAAGTTTATTTATGTTGTAATGAGAAGAACGCAGCATTTGGCGTTATTATGGAATGAATGAATCCATCAGATAAAAAATCATTCGAATCAGATTCGAGTTTGAAATAATTTGAGTTTGTTATTCTTCGAGATTGGCACTGTTTTTATTTGTGATAATATTTGATATATCCCATCTTGAAATACTTAATTTTTGTATAATACGCTGTCTATACCCAATAACAAAAAATGCGTAGTCCAGTATGGACCATAGATGGAATGCGCCTGTTCATGATGATTTGATCCGAGTTGAAAAAATATTTTAAACCAGATTTAGATTCAAAATTATTTAGTTTTCCTCTGCCTAACTTGCAAGTTTTGTATTATAGATTTATTTCTTTAAATATTCCATCGTTTGATATATCTTCAGCTGCATCAGTTTTATTTTGTTTGATACGCTCTCCATATCCAATCAGAAACTATATTCAGTTCTGTATTAGCCTAAGACATAGATGAATGGATGCGCTTGGAATTTGTGTTCCTTCCTATTTCAAAAAGGTTCTCGAATCATATTCGAATTCATTTGCAACGATTCGGTGCTGCCCAGTTTCACCTCCATGTTGCGCATTTTATATTCATTCCTTCATTTCATATTAAAATAATATTGACACAACATAATAACGCGACGATGGAGATTTAATTATTTAAACTAACTATAAAAATAATTTCAAAATACTCACGTGAGCATTGTTTACCACAAAATCTGGACCCATGTCTAAAATATTACTTTGACAAGCATGAGCCACAGATGTACCGTGCCTGAGCCGCACGATCACTGACTCATAATTAATAAAGCATTTTGTTCAAAATATTTCTGAGTGGGTGAATAGTTCAACACAAACATTGAACAAATGAAGCCAACGTTTTTCATGAACGATGTGGGCGATATCAGGAAAATATTACATTTTGTTAACCGTGTGATCACTGATCTATCTGTGGCCCATGTTTGATAAAATTAAATTTCTGACAGGGATAGCTGGTAAAACAGGAAAGTATAATGTAATACGTAATACATTGACAATATCCTTAACCCTCATTTGAACCAATAGTGACTTTCTCAGTAATAGGACATATTGTTTGAATATCTTGATATACACTAAATACTACCTGCATACGTACAATGAGATGATGGCAGGAAAATGATCAGCAGTGTCAACAACTCGGCAGAGAAAGATTTAGTGACAACGAAACAATGTTGTCACGAACAGCACATATACAGGGGGAGTTTTTAGTATATTTATAGTGAAAGGTTTGGTAACTTGATGTTGCGAATAGGTCCAAGTAATGTTGCGAATGTGTCCAAGTTATGTTGCGAATATGACCAAATGATGTTGCAAATGTGACTAAGTAACGCTGCGATTTAGTTAAAGTTAATTATGCCTAACAAAAATTGCATGCCATAGACTTTCGAATATAGCTTGGAATATTGCTTTGAATACTATGTGGGTATGGCCAAAACGTTACAGAAAAGAAAAATTCATTCATACATGAAATTGTAAATTGCAGATAATAATTATCTGATACGGAATTCAAAAACTCGTACATGAAATATTGAACTTGCTGGAGACTGCTGCGCCGGAGTTTGGACTGTCAGTCGTTTATGCGAAGAAATCCCCCAAGTTAAGAAAAAACTGTGACATAATTGATGAGAGCGTTAAATAAAAAAATAAATAAAATATTGCGAAAGTTTCCACTACACTGGAGATTTTATATGTTAGAACTTATATTATGGACACCGAAATGGTTATTGTTACACATTTTCTGGCTTACATTTTGTCAATGTTACAAAACTTGCTTGCTTCTTTGCATAGTAAATTACCTGTAAATACAATGTTATGCGTCGCTGCTCTATTTTGCGGGAAAATTAAGTAAAACGACCAAAACGATTTTGTTCAAGTATGACCAAAGTTGATTATATGGCGTTAAAATGTGACATGCAGTATGGATTGAAAATACACTATAAACTATAATATTTTCTTTGTTTTCCCAATGGAGACATATTGAAACAGTACTAACGTGATATTTGTTATTTACATGATATTCATAAATCAAATCGATTCGAATCACCGAATCGAATTGCCCAGCCGTAAATACAAGTAATTTTGCAAAAAGTCCAGAAAATTAGTAAGTATTTATCTCAGGTCACGCAGGTAATGAAATTTCGGAAGCTATCAGGAGAGGAATAATTGACCAATATTTAAAATTGAAAATGCTGCACAGAAATTGACTTGAGATAATAGATATCATACATAGACAACAAAAGTTGGATTTGTGTCAATTTTCATGAAGTAAGTTTCGTTATACACCATGCTTTCGACGCACATTACATAAATTTGTAATAGTTAAATAAGGAAATATTCTTCTAAACAAAATTACGGAACTCTGCTAAGACATTCCTAAGCTACAAGTCTAATTGTGGTATTCAAGCCAAAATCGAGTTTAATCGAATATAAATCGATAATAATTGCCATTGTGATTTATCGCTTATTTTTAAAATGATCAAGATACAACGATAATTTTACTCAGAATTTCAGATTAAAAATCAATGAATGCAGTCATATCCATAATACAAGACTTTGCCATTCTCAGCCAAACACGAGCTTGATCGAAGACAAACCGATGTCGCAGGGCCTAAAATTTTAGATACCGGTTTTGCATGAATTGACATATTTTGACGATAGTAGAAATGATGAATGCAATTTTAGAAAAGACTGGTCTATTTGATGCACCTTAGTAGTAATTGCCACCAGTTATTTTTTAAACTGGAGAAATAAAACGAGCTTTCTACAAAACTAGGTAAAGAACTACTAGGCAACCTAGTTTGACTTTCAAAACTAGGGAGTACCTAAGATAAAAAAAAAAACACGCGAACTGCTATTACAACATTACGTGGATTTCTTCGTAACATTATTTCATTTTTGGGTATAAACGAATGACCGACCACACTGTGGCGCAATAATGTCAGCAAGTTCAAGTTAAGTTCAAGGTATCAGATAATTAGTATATGCAATTAACAATTTTAAATATGTTTATATTTTGCTGTTCTGCAACGCTTTGACCGTACCGACTCGGGATTCAATTTTTTATTATTATTTGATTTGAAACAAGACTGTATACTTTAAATCATGTTTTATGTATTTTCTTGTATTTAATTCCCAATCACCTATCGAGTACTTAGCAAGTGAGGCTATAAAATAATTCCTAACCCAACAGACGACCGAACAAACTTGTAACAGTGTATCAGTGTATCTATAATATGTGACTTCATAATTTAGGGGAGTAAATGTCAATCTTTTTATTCAAAGAAAAAAAAACACATTCATTGCATTACCCACCCATCTCATTCATTGCAGCTTGTTGTTCATGTTTAAATTTCAAAATGAAGTGTATTTCGCGCATATTATGATATTATTTAGTTACCTTCACCTAATAATTCAAATTCCCTTAGTGTCGTTTACAATTTTTTATTATCGCCCAAATATTTTGTTTTGAAAGATGTGAATAACAAGAATAATGCTTTTCAAAAAATTATCAGCTTAAAATTTTGCTAAAACTAGAAATACACATAAAAACACCCGCATAGTGCATTTCACACATCTGACTTTTTCATATGTTGGGGTTTAATAAAAAATAGTTAGTTAAAAATTTCAACATTATGAAAATAATATTTTTTCTTTTTATAGCGAATAACAAAGGAGTTAAATGGCGACATTTTTGTATAATATACCCTACTCGGTATTTTTGCTGTGTATAAAAGGTGAGAATTGTTCAATTTTATCATCTAACGAGAAGGAAAAAAGGAAAACGACGGATAAAATTGATTGAATGGAAAGGACCCGTGAAATGATTGTGGATTTTACTTTTATAAATTTTCCGCCAGAGGTCTAGTTGCGAGGTGGTCATAAAGAGCATGAATAATTTGCCTAATTTTTGATATTTTTTCCATGAAGTTGAAAATAACAAGATAACCCAAAGCTCAAAATGGGAATATAAACTCTAACAACAAATGTCAGCCCATAGCTCGACGACAAAAAATGTAATCAGCGATATAAGCAGATTGCCTCAAAAGGCATGGTGAATACGTTATAGAAAACTCCTGAATTTCAATACCCCACTATCTTCGCACAAATCAGAGGTTACTTGAACGTCTACCGGTTTATAAATTTTGTATATAAAGACACCCTATTTTTTCAAAGATTTTCACTCTTTTTAAGGCGTTACATTTTCCAGTCTTCTTTGTGATTGTTGCAAATAATTGTTCACACTGAGGCGATGTCATTGCACCCAAAAATGATACAATTGTAAATATAAGAAGCAGGGTATAGCTGGGTTACACAAGACAAATCTTTATCGCTCATACTCTGAATTGATTAAAAAAATAAATGCGATGTTGTGTTAATAAATACTTTTTTGCTAAAAAAAAGTCAAAATACATAAGTGTTTTGCTAATTTCAGATGATGTTGCTCTTGGACAACCTTCTAATTTGGAAAATGGTAAGTATGAAGCAGCCATATCCACAAAAATCATATTTCAATATAATTCAATAATGTCATATGTATCTTACCGCCAGAGTATTTGTAGCATTTTGCCATGTGCCCTCTCACTCATGTATTGAACCAAATAAATTTCATATCCATTGAAACTTTTGAAATTTTTATTTCCTAATATAGGTATTATATGTGTTTAACCTAATACAGACCCTGAAATCCCTTTATTAAAAATTTTCGGCGTGATTTTTGGTATCTTTTTATTCATATAAATTAAAAACGCAATTTCCCAGACGTTTTCTCGCCTGGAGCAACCATTATAATATGATAAGTTAATCTGATATTTTTCAACTCGCCCCTTTTCGTTTTTTCAAAGTTCTGACTTTGCCACTGTTCGTTACTATATTAAAACCAACATATTGAATGGATTTTTGACGAAGAGCAGATATTATCATACAATATAAAGAAGATCGTCAAATTATTCTTCCTGTTTAGTTTTATTATCTAGAGAAAGAATAATACATAGGATGTTGTAGTATAAAAAATTCAAATCTATAACGTCTACATATATATATTAATGTTAGACGAACATACTATGAATTTTTCTGTAAGAACAGAGCAGATTGGATACACATAATTCAAAATGCAATTTATATATTGTTATCATAACTTTGTCATTTAATGTGAATGATGTGATCGGATAGTGTGTTCTACGTGCATTTAGTCATACTAAATATCATTTTTCAAATACTTTTTCTGCAGTTGAATGTTCTGCAAAAGAAAATAATGGAACAAGTTATCGTGGAAAAATAAACGTTACAAAGACTGGAAAAACTTGTCAACGATGGGATAGTCAGAAACCACACAATCACACAACGTGAGAAAATTTATGTTGTGGAAAAACGGATATTGCTGTATCAAAGTTTTATTTTAAATGCTTATCCGGTGAAATACAAACGTTGTAATTTTTCGATGTTTCGAATGTCTATTCAGTCAAGCTTCATCAGGGCAGCTAATAACACGACGCTTGTCTGGACAGATATTCGAACTGTCTGCAAAATACATCATTACCTGGTGGTAACCACTCGCTATCTTTTGTCAAATATGAGTCACTGTTGGATTACGCCGATTAGACGCCTCCATCTGTGACACATACATGAAAAAAAATTTCTGATAGCGTAATAATAAACATATTACTTCGGATTGCAAATAAACATAAAGTGACATAGTGAAAGTAAAATATATGCCAGGTAACTTATGATAGGACCTGGAGATGACAAAAGACCAAAATAATATTTCTGCGAACCCGTGTTGGAACATTGAAAATACCTCAATTTCATTTTCTCGATCACAAACTGTTTTTTTACATACTTTATATGCATTAAGAACTCCAACAAATTATCCTAACTCTGGATTGGATGAAAATTATTGCCGTAATCTGAATAGTAGAATTGCAGGGCCGTGGTGCTATACAATAGAAAATACTTCACGATGGGAATATTGTCCAGTGCCAGTGTGTAATTCTAGTAAGTTTACTACATTTTACTAAAACAGAAATTTTGTTGTTAGTATTTATAAATTTCCGATAAAGCACATGTTTGAAAATTCAATTTAAATTGAAAATGACCAAGTGTGTGTTTTATTATCTAACGACGAGGAAAACGACAAACATTATATTGTGTCCAAGATCTCTTAGAGATGTCTTAAACTAGATTGTTACATTTTGAAAATAGATTTTTGGTATTTATTGTCTTTTAGTTGGTTAGACCAAAATTCAATGAAGAAATATATTCATATTTTGTTGTGCAAAATATTAAATAGACGGAAAATTAAATAGGTGAAGTAGAAAAAGCGGATGACAACGTGAAATAATTATCATCATAAAACCTGACTATAAGCAACACGATATAGAATCAGGATAGCCCTATCATTGAAGTTTTGTGTATCTTCTATAATATTTTAAATCGACGAGATATCATCGATATATTGCGACAATTCCAATTGTGGAATAATTAAGTTTATCCTCTTTTTTGTTTAAATGAAACATATAAATACAAAACAAGATTACTTTTTTCAACAAAATGTTTTTTTTTTATATTGAAATTCACTCTCAGCCAGGCCGGCTATTTTGGACGATATTCAATAATAAAATATGATTTACCTAGTTTTTTCAACCAGATACCCGATTGTAAAATAGCTAAATTTATTAGGTAAAATATCGAACAGAAAACTCTGTAAAAGTTAAACTAAGTAACTTATATATTCTTGAAACTAGGTAAAGTACTATTTAAGATAAACTCTGTAAAAAAGTATACTAGGTACTTTTACCTAGAATTGCAAACACTTGTGCACCGGTTTTGCAAACTGAGAACTTCATAATGATAAAGATGTACATTATTAATGTCTTATTGTTTAGGTACTAAAGTATTATTTAAATCCTAGAAATCTGTACAAGTCTTCTACCCAGCCATTGCGGGATATTGTTCATCTCATTGAAAAGTTATAACTTTCTATACCAAACTACACAGAGGCCGTGTTTATGAAACTATATGTAAATTGAATACCGGCAAATGGAACTACTAACATTGCGCAATTTCAATAATTTGATACATGCGTTAGTCCAATTAGGTGCAGAAATTGTATTTTCTAGAATTCTAGTGTACGACTCTCTTTATTACTTCGTTTTACATTGTAATTCACTCTGGGCAAGGCCAGAAGCAGCGTCACTGCTTATTTATATTGGAAAGCAGTATGTTTAAAAATTACCCTGAACCAATCGCAGGGTCAAGGTCGTTCTTCACTGCCAGGAATCAATTCTCTACCAACTTTGTTTTTAGTTCAGAATAATGAAATGACTGATATCTGAGATCTCAACATATTCAGATGGAAATGTTCTATCTTATTGTCCTATTATACAATTGCTTTTGGACGACGCTTATGCTATGATATTTATTAAATTGGGTGATTTTTAACTATTCCAATCCGATTATCAATTTTGGTTTACTCAAAATTGAAAACAAAAAAGTCTTTGTAATCATATTTCGATACTGATGTTACATTATTAAGTTAGTTTATTGTTTTGGACGCGTTTCGCTGCAGAACCATATTCTAAGGAAACGGGAGACAAACCAATCTGATTTTACAAAAAATACATTCAGAGATAAAGTCCTATCATTTCACAAAGACTGTTCAAAATTATGTGCTGATGGTCATTAACTCTATTTATTATCAATTATAATTTGACGAGGCGTGACCACGTTTACATCTGATTCACTCCGCTGATTGACTATAAAAAAGGATATGTACGCTTAAGGCTAAGTGTGCATATTACAACCATGTACCTATTTTAACCTCAAGTAATGTGTATTTAGCTCGCACGTACTTGTGTACATTTGCAGGTTAAAACATCACAGCATGATCACTTATGCACATAATGTCACTGAAACAAAAATAAATGGGCTGAAATCTTATATCAGTGAAAAATATATTCTCCAAAACCAGATTTGTTTATTATACTTTTAAGAGACATTGGAGTTAGTGGCATAAGGGTGTAGTAGAATCCAAAATAGCGCATTCGAGGGAGTGAAAAGAAAACCTGCAAAACCTGCAGTTAACAAGTTTTGAGGCAGATGTTGTAGGAAATTCTGATGGGACATTTCTTAAAACATCCGCATTTTTGATTATCAGATTTAATGAGAACCAGCAAAAAGTCATGGCCAGTTTCATACCGATTATGTTGCACCTCTAAATAATTACTAAACACATTTGCACATGAATTATGCGATGACCATTTTAATCTCAATTTAGCATAACTATTCATTAAAGATAGAAATATAAAGCTTGTTAGATTTTTGGAAAGAATGTTGAAACACTCGTTAACTCTTTTTATCTGCGTCTTTCTGTTGTGGCCTGGAGGTGAGTTAGTAATTTTCGAAATTTATGTCACGTAAGTTTTAAAGACTAATATAGCAATGTTGTCCCTGCTCCTCTAATACAAACTTTTGTACTTTGTCCGTTTTGTTGCTCTTATACGGACGGACAATCTTGCGAAAGCAAGGTATACTTATTGATGCAACTCTTTTTGTTGCCGAAGATAGATACCACTATATACACTTTATCATATTGCGGTTATCTGAAGTGCTCTTTCAGTTAGTGTGCAGAGCTCTATTTTCATAAATAGGTCACTTTTGTAACTCGGAGTGGTAGGTCTCGAATGATTTTTCAAGAATATCCCCCCTTCCTATTCTGATAGAAGTCCATTTTTTTACGCAAAATTTATTCCATAAAAGGACGGATAGAACTGATAGAATCTAATCAAGTTAAGATTGCTTATCTATTTTTTGCCCTTTGTTTTTTGTTTTATTCAGAAAATTTCCTCTTTTGAGAAGATTATATTTTGGGTAGTGGTACGTATTCCGCACTATATGCAAATGATAATTTTGATTTAATTGAATTTTATGAAAAATTAATCCGAATTGAAATGCCTGATAGTTCGAGTACAATTTTTGCTATCCTACACGTACATCCCGTAGGGCCGGAAGCCATTAAATTTAAAAACAAACATTAACCTTTTAAGCAATAAATGCTTGCCGAAGACGCTTGAAAATTTTATATCTAATGCGTAATTTATCTATGTAACGCATGTTTAGGGGAGAGGGCGGTGCTCAACCCATATTATTCGTGTTAGTATCATATTTATTTGTTTTAATGGAAGAATTCGAGTAGCATTCTTCAAAAGGTAAAAAAAAAAATATTTGAAAACGTCTGTAAATTTTGAAAAGTGTAAAATAGCGTTAACATATTCAATATATAAACATTTATAAGGGAAAAGATTTTTTCCACCTTAACTCAAATGAGCGGATATAATGTTTGAAGAAGAAGATGGTAATACTTTTAAAGCATTGATTATTAACCACCGACTTTGGCAATGTGCTCTACTAACGAATTAATCACTCTTATTCATCTCACTCCGGGGGTCTCGTATTTGTACCAAAATCTTCGAACGTCTTCGGTGTGCAATCATATTTGTTGTAGATTTTCATACTTCCCAAAGGGTGGGGCTAATTGAATACGAATACGAAAATGTTCTTGGGCGCATTCTAAAATTTAATTTTCTTCCATTTTTACATTTGACACCCAAATTTTGGAACAAATGCAACCGTCACTTGGTACCTGTCCGCAATCTAGTTTCGTCAGTTTCACACTTTTAAATAAAAGTAACATGACAGCTATGGAGTTTAAACCATAATTCATTGCAATTAAGCTAAGTCTAGACGACCACCTATGTGACGGACAATAATACGTGGCCCAAGAATACATCTCAAACTAAATTTAAATAATATTGTACAGTGTAGTGAATGTGACCTCAAGGTATTTCAAAGTATTGGAAGTATTGGGTATTTCTTATCATCACATTCTGAATGTATGTAGTTATAATGAGCGACCCTTTTATCACTTGGTTTTGACAGTTGACTGCTTGGACAAGGGAGAAAATGGAACAAGTTATCGGGGGAAAATTAACGTTACAAATACTGGAAAAACTTGCCAAAGATGGGATAGTCAGGAACCACACAAACATACCGCGTAAGGATACTTTTCAATGCCAAAACAAATATTGTTTAAGTGAACAGAATTAGACCCTAGAACTTCAACCTGCGCTGCCAACAGGATGACCATTTTTTTGGGGGGTAGGGGTGATGGTGATTAACAACATTTTTAACGCATTTATCAAATCAGTTATTTTGGCAATAAAAATATTGGACGGAAGGACGTTGATAACTTTGGATTACAAGTATCTATCTATTTAGTCATATTAAAGATCAAGAAAAGATTATTAATCAAACTACTGCGGTCGATTCAACTTGTTCGGTGTCAAAATATTGCCAGTACTAAATAAGACATGTTTTGTTTAGACAAAAGAACAATCCATTATGTCTGATTACATGTCCAATTTTAAATGACCCAGTGAATCGCCATGTTCCATCACTGGCGCATACCGGAAAAGACGTCGACACCTGAGTAGCTCCTTATTTTAAAATTCTAATTTGAATTGATTTTATTTTTTATTTCAAAAATGCTTGCCGATTTATCGATCTTATAATGTTGGCTTTGTATGTATATATTCGAATTTTGTTCACTTCAGACTTCAGGAATCTGCAAATAATCGTACACTGCACAAATCCGAACATCCGTTGTTCATTCATAATTAATTTATAATTTCATAAAACAGATATACACAAAACACTACTAAAACAAAGGCCTAGGTAACCATTTCTTGCAATCCCACCCTTGCTATGGCTGTTGTGCACATTAGAAAATATAACTTTAGATTTTTGATAACGTTAATATAACATTAGGTAAAAACAAAAATTCACCCCCAGAAGCCAGCATGCAACGGCAGCTAATCTATTAGCTTAACGGTAATGAATAGCAAGAATTTAGAAAAACTCAAGACCTCGACCACTTCTCAAACAAATTCGAAAGCAGTTTCAGCGCAGACCGGTTTATTGGTCCGAAAGCGCCGTTTTTTCAAATCCGCGCCGATCAATGAAGTGTGAAGATGTCCGTCCCTTTTGGTGATCCAGGGGACCGGTTTTGGCGGATATGTAATATAATCGGGCCTACCGTATTGCTTAAATGATGAGATTGTAAGGCAAAAATTTTAAGTGACAAAGAGGACATGAAGATTACAATGATAGGTTTGCATTGAATTGAAATTGAAAATAAATGAGTATATGCTCCAGCACCGGTGAAATTTCCATTGTTTTATTTGTATACATGCGTGCGCGTAATGGGAATGCGCCAGGAACGTTTACGCATATATTTTGAACAATTTATTCTCAATTTTCTTATAGGGTGGATTGGCAAGCAGAGGTTGAGTTAATGGGACCAACTACTAAGTTTCCTAAGACCTCGCGACACGTCTCCACTTCATAAAAAAAGACACAGGCCACGATGCCCACATCAGAATGATAAGACACGCCATGTGTGTAGAAACATTTAAGTGTGACAAAAATATTGAGGTTACATCTACTTGGTTACATTTGTGGATCAAAATAATCAACACTAATCAGATTTATATATACAGAACTTCCGAAAACTACCCCAACTCTGGGTTGGATGAAAATTATTGCAGAACCATTCGTGTCTCTCTGATACCTTGGTGTTATACGATAGATATCAGTTCAAGATGGGAATATTGTCCAGTGCCTGAGTGCAGTTTCAGTAAGTATTCTTCAGGATTATTTACAATGGTTCTCTCGTCAATATTACTAAGCGTTCGTTCATAAATTGCTTAGGGGATCATTTACAAAGGCTTGGGAATGTCTTTCTAAACATTTAATGGGTAACGTTAAATTAAGTCTCTCAATTCTTAAAGAAAAAAGAAAATGTCGCTTCAGGAAAAAAAAGTTACTTGTTTCTTCAATCTATTTGTTTTAAGTGACAACATCAGCGGTAACTGAATCACAAACAACAATCGTTGTACATTCTGGAACAGTCACTAATACACCGACCCCCGAGGAAACATCGCACAAAACGCAAGGCCAGTATATATGGATTCATGGAATGACTTATAGTTGATATTGCCGTTGATCGATAATTATTGTTGCCCTTTAGATTCGGGCTTTACGATTGTCCCAACGTATTTCCTGTGTGTCGTAAGAGGCGATTGAATGCTATATTGCCTCACCATCTCTCAGATACATTGAACCATTTAATTTGCTTTTTTTATTGTGGCTAGGATCTCCTAGAGAAGTCATAAACTAGAATGTTGCAATTTGAAAATAGATATTTTATATATAATTGTTTTTCAGTTGGTTAAAAAAATTTAATTGAGAAATATATCAAAATTCTGTTGTACGAAATATTAAATAAACGGAAAATTGGATAGGTGAAGTAGAATAAGCGGAAGACATCGTGGAATAATTATCATCATAAAACCTGATTACAAACAACGCAATATAAAAACAGGAAAGGCCTATCATTGAAGTTTTGTGTATTTTTTTATAATGTTTTACATCGACGAGATATTATCGATATAATGCGACAATTCCAATCGTGGAATAATTAAGTTTATCTTCTTTTCTGCTTAAATGAAACATATAGATACAAAACAAGATTACGCTTTTCAGCAAACTATATGCTTGTAAAGTTCTCCTCCTCCGATATATCGGCAAATATTATTAGTAATTCATATTAATGCACACAACCACACAATTTAAACTAAAAAGATGCTGTTTTTCAACTACAAATAATCTTTAAATTATTCTAGAAGATTTGGCTTCGGGTTGATAGTTGATGTGCTAATATCATTTCTTTTTAAAAATGTATAAATATTGGCATCAGTTTTGAAAAATCTATATCAGTCGGACTGATAACGAGATAATGAATGAGGGAATAAACACTGGCTGTTCTGTTAGTTCAGATACTTACCTGAGCTTTAATGTTCCAACTCATTTGTATTAGAATGTGGAAAAATCCGCGGTATTTTGATAGCATGATTTAATATTATTTTTCTATTTTAGAAACATCATTGAACTACATCTTGGTAATTGCTCCTGTTATATCTGCAGTCATGTTAATCATAACTGTAGTTATAATTTACAAAAAGAGGTAAGATTGCTGTAATATCTCTTCGACGCGTTTTTATCGTCAGAAATAAGACAAATGCGTTGGGCGGGCGACAATTGTGACATTAAAGACTTTTAAAATTGATTTAATGTTTGAAAAAGTTTGACCTAAGACATCGTGACCGACGTCATGGCGACAAAGTGCGGGGTCCTACAGGAACATATCGTCAATAGTAACGTGTATTGTACATTTTTGCTCGAAACAGTAAATAGTTGTATAGTACAGTCGCAACCTCTTATTTAATATTGGTAGTTCAAATGGTAAATATTCACCAAAATATGACAATTTACCCTCCGTCAATGAGTAAATTATTACATCCGATAAATCTTGAAATCCCATTTTGATTTAATTCATTTGCAACAAAATTTACACGTCTCTTTTAGATGCAAGAAACCTGCTGAAGCATCAAAACCGCAAGAACTTACATCCTATGGTCATAAGGTCGAACCGAGTAGTAGAAATGTAAAAGGTAAATCCTTTATATGAATAGGTAATAACAGATAAATTTGTTTATTGCGCTCGTAATTTAGAATATAATATTATTCTCACAAAATTAAAAATTGTAAAATTTGATGACATACTCTAAAAACATGACGATGGCTTTTTTAGTAATTCAATTTTAAATATTAATTTATCTCCGTTTATATTCATAAATACTTATATTCATTTATTTCGCCGCAATAAACAAACATTTGGTTATATATCACTCCCTCAGTGTATAATTTCACCTTCATAAAAAGGATGATTCCAGTTCAGATTATAGGTATTTATTTATTTCCAGGAATTTTATATGTTTGAATTGAATGAGTGCGCTAAACTTTGAGCAATGACATCTGTGAGGTCAGGTATACTCCTGAAAATGTTTACAATATTTTATTTGCTCAAGTTTCATGATTTTCAACGGATGTTCTTACTTTTGCGTATATTATTCGGGATGATTGAAAAACTGTTAAATTTATGACAAATGAAAAAATGATGAATTTTGAACAAACGAAAGCATACTATTGTCAAAGAGCTACTACAAAATGTAGAACTAGTTATTTTATTTTAAACACGATATACCCACCTACCCTCACCTCCTCTATCGTAAAGTACATCTATAATAAAGAATAATGAGAGATATCTGCCCTAGACGAAGGTAGAAACGTGTACCATTTCTTTGTTGCCTCCTAGTTTCGTTATTCAAAACTCAGGAATTACGTTAGGCAAATTCTAATGCCAGCATTTATTAGGCATGTTGATCTCCATTAAAAAAAAGTTGAATTTCAAATTCATTGAACAGAAATCCTGTAATTTGTCATATACATTTTTTTTATTCCGTGTGTGACTTTTGTCGAATATTTTAGTTCTTTTTTAAATATGCTTTTTACTTTATTAGGACTTTTTTATTTTGTCCTTGTATATTATACAATTTTAATACTTGATAGAATTAAATAGTTTAATACGATTAAATCAAAACTCTATTCATCAGATTGAAAATAGTTTTATGTTTACTAGGTCTTTATTCACTTTTTTGCCCATCAGATTGAAGGACTGAGATTACGATTAACGCAATAACAGAAAAATTAGGTTTTGGTTTTGACTAATTTTATTGTAGATTTATGTATTATAATATTTTCTGGACCTCATGATCGACTTGATTAAAAGAATTCTTCGTGCCACCAATGTTCTCATCAAACCTCGACAATGATTTTTCATCGAAGATATTTGTAATTATACGACTGCTACTTTGTATTTGTTGAATATACTTGGATATATTCTACATAACACAAAAAATGCATTTCGACTACCGTATTTCAGACAGATAGATCATGAACAATGATATTGAATTACGTATTTTTGCCCGCCATTTATTTTGAATTCAAATATATTCATTAATAACTAACATTATATATAGTTACTGGCATATATCGCCAGTAATTAAGCACAAAATACAAATTTGTCCTTGAATGATGAAGACTATGATAAAATAGCAATGCATGCTTTTCTGTTGGCTATGTATGGCACACAATCAAATATATATGCATTTTTTATGAACATACTATGTTTTAGTGCAACCCTTTGTAACCCAGGGTATTGTGGTTCCTGGGGCCTTGAAGCTACTTCTGTATGATGAACAATGTCCAGATATAGAATGTTTGATTAAGTTTCAATGTGCCTACAAGTGTTACTGATGACGCATAGGAATGTGTTACGGTATCCTGTTTTGCTTTGCATTCGTTGCAAAATACGTCACAATTACTATAGAAACTGTGACAGCGACTATGTGACTTCAAAATAGTTGTTTAACGAAATTTATGGTATATGGCTTGACGTCAAACATTTGTTTGTTAAAGAACACCTTGATACTTTTTTGACGCATTCCACGTCTTCTTAGCACAGTTTATGCTTGGACCATTGCGTAAAAATTTTGCTTATGGGATTACAATAACAACTGTCCATGTCCGGATTTTATACTTACGCTTCCATGCTGTCGTGGCTATTAGGGCGTTATAGATTAATTACTCCATCTTCGTCTCTGTCTCCTTTACAAAGTTTTGAATACGTCACTGATCTCTATTGTAAATTATATTGCATTCAACATAACGTAAAATAGTAGAACAGTGCATGTATATTAGTTTTGTCATTCAATGAGGAATAAAGTTTTAGTCGGACATGATTCAAAAGTAACAAAAAACTCTTCCTCTGCTTTTAGAATAGAAGACTTAATAATTTCTATGTTTGTTGAAGGAACAACTACGTCTGACTGTTCAAAATATGGATATTATCGATTTGAACAGTTTGAGAGAAACTTATACATAAAAATATATATTTATTTGTAATTTTTAACTAGAAGTAATGCTATGATTTATGTAAAGTCTAAAGGATATTAAACCTAAGAGATGACGAAAGTTGAACCTAGATGTGGTATATATTTATCTATCTATATATAAAGAATATTAAATCTAAGAGATGATCAAAATTGTGGATGTGGTTGGTTTATATATATAATGCACGAAAAACATGGTAGATGGTTTTATTATCAAGGAAGATAGTACTAACTTGATGAGGTTTATGCTGATTTCCGCTTATAGTGCAGTTAGTTTTGTGGTAGCTTTTTAGCATATTATATAGCTATTAATTGGTAATGAATGTCAATACACTGAGCGCTGTACAAAAAAAAATTCAATTGTTTAAACGTTCAACGCTCAGCTTGGACAAAAACAATGTGTGTGTTTTTTGTGTTTCGTGAACTTTTTGTGTTTTGCGCTCTAACATGAGTGACATATTTTTATCATTTTTTCAGAGGGACATTACGGTGAAAAGGATAAATGTAATAAAAAGCAACCAATGTAAATAAACCATTGTTTTTTGGGAAAACATCATGATATTTCTTCAACCCAAAACGCATATGGCTCGCTCGCTCAGGATGATCCAATCTGGCTAGGTTAGGAAAAACCATAATCCCCGACAAAGTCGGTAGGATATAAAATATACTTCTGAAAATGAAGTAAAAATACAAATAATTTTCTAATATTCTTCAGTCAAGTATCAAAATTGTAAAATGATTATGAGCAAAGCAAAGCTAAATAAATAAATTTTCATAATGATTAATTCTTCTATATATGATAAAAATATGATAAATAATGTAAGTTTCGTTTAATATAGAGAGTAAAGTAATTTATGTTACCTATTTATTTTTTCTTGAAATTCACTCTCCTGACAAATTTTATTCAAAACAATGAATTCAACAACTTTGACGACCTTTGCACTAAAACATAGAAATAACTTCGCAATATTTGTAACATTTATTAAACAACCAGTAAAGCGATGTTCAAAAGAATCACTTTGTCAGACATGTAAATATGACACATTCCATGTTGAATTTATAAATTTGATGTTGAAGTGCCAAATCTGCACGGAATTAAAGCTACATTTATATATGTATATATATATATTTATATACCAAAATACTCGATTTGGCAAATATATAAATGTGAAGCTAGCTATTTCAGATTTATAAATCGGACATGATACTTCCATCAAGAATCAGTAATTTGATGAGTTAATATAAATCCGCGTTTGTTCCTAAATCAGACAGTTTCCCATTTGTAAATGGACGGCCCACAAACGATTTCAATCTGTATTTTTCAATAAAAAAGTTTTGCAGGGCGCGACTAAGCAAGTGAGACAATACCAGCAAAATTTAATTATTAACACAATTAGCGAGGGTCATCTCTCTTTTTTTATTGGTTCACACCGACCTCATTTGAAACAATTTGGCAAAATTGAGGGAATTCACAGCAAAATCAGGAAGCAATGAAATGATTGTTGATCTACTCAATTTATTGATTGATTTACGAACAAAAATCAGATAATTTTCATGAGCAATTGCCGTGATAAGATGTCTTAAGATCGACAATTTTGCTATTAATTAATTTTCGATTTTTTTCTAGTATAGCGCCTACACAAAGATATTTTTTATGAAGTTTTATGAAATAAAATCCGTAACCAATCCAAGCGTTTTCAGTTTTTTGAGTATGAGCATAAAAGCTTGCACTATGTGAGGGAATTTTATTGTTGATAGTTTATAAATCTGTCTTCTCATAATAAGGCATGGTGATTTTTAACATAAATATGCACCGGATACTGCTGGTCATTCGACAGATTTTCGGAAACTTTTAACGGATCTTGATAAATATAAGATGGTTCTTTATTAACCTATGATATATCTGATGAGTTGTTGATTGGTTATATTAAAACATATGTTCGAATTAATAATAATAAACGGCTCAATTTCTCTCGCATTATTTACAAAATAATGCTTCGATTGACATACACAAACGAAAAACTATATCTGAAATTGAGTTAAGAGTGACTTGCTGTTTTAGAATCCGATTAAAAATGTTGCGAATTGAATTTGATCTCTACTCGAATAAACAATTTCATGCTTTTCACATTTGATTGTGCTGAATAGAAAATTAGCTGGTCTCTTAGAATAAAAAAGTATGTGTAAAAAGCAATCTCTTGTAAATCCAATTTTACATTTTTAATCAACATATAAAATAGAGAAAACTCATGTTGATTTAACTTTATTATATAAGTTAATGTTCATACAATCTTTAATATTTTGAATTAAATTAATTGCCTAAATCACATTTCGTTGTCATAATGTAGATTTATTTCAGAATATACAGAAGAATAGGTAAAAAAAAATATTAAAGGATAGAACTGTAGTAATAAATTCGCACACTCAATATTCAAAACCATCGCATTTACATATATTTATCAAGAAGTTAAAAAGCAACATTCAATATGGCAATAGTGTTATATAATTTCTCTGTGATCAGCTGTAGAAAAATTGAAACAAATGATGTTTAAATGTAGCTCAAAAACCCATTATAGTTATTTGTACGATGCATTACCTGAATATTCAAATTTATATTTTTTAGTAAAATTTACTCTGAGCAATGTCAGAAGTACAATATGAATATGAATAAATAATATTCATAAATCCAACCATTATTTCCAATAGATACAAAGCAACCTGGATTTTTTTTAATCATATACAGATATTTAAATTTGTTTAAAGCAATAATATTGGCAAAATGGCCCCAAATGCATTATATGAGTAGAAATTTTTCTGGAATATAAATTGATAGCATTTATCAAAAGTACAGGCTGTTTTTGTGTTCCGTCGGTAAATCGGAAACTAAAATCACCAAATATTTGTAAAAATATAGCGTAATAGTCCGGAAAAAAATAGAGACAAAAATAAGAAATTAAAATTGTATCACCAATAATACAACGCATTTCGTAACAAAAAATTATTCTTGATTTGCACTTTTTTAGGTTAGCTTCAGATTAAGATAAGAGAAGCTTAACGACATGGTTAAATTGTCGTATTAACTTGATGATAACTCGTTATGAACTCAAAAATAAATTTTGAACAAATCGAAAATTAGGATACTGTACTTATTTACCAATATTTTTTTGATAATAAATGTTTAAGTTTTATATGCAACAAAAATTAATATATATATTTTTTCAATTAACAATCGTCATAAGTAAGGCGATAACGAACAAGGCATAACGGACATTTGCACATCAAATTTACTTTGAAATGAAGAAGTGTAACTTCACTCTCATAGAAAAACATTCCAAAATAGCTGATTTCACTAATTCACTGAAAGACAATAAACTAAACCCGTAAAAACCTAATTACACAAGAAAAATACAACTAACTTTCAAGGTAATGCCACCAAATGATCCTCTCTCTTTTTCTTAATCAAAAGTTATTGCTACTTTTTTGAAAAATCATTACTGTGATTGCCTTTATCATTTCGTTAACAAACCAAGTAAACTGAAAGTTTTTTTTGAGGGATCATTTGACTTAAAAAGATTTAATGCAAAAAACAGATCTACATTCATTTTATCAAACTTTTAGTCATGGTGACTTTACTTGTTTTCATGTCCTTCTAATTTATATATACGCATAAAATATCATTAACTGGATGGATTAACTAATTAGAAAAAGTTTTTTAATTAAACGTATTCTTTCGTAATCTAGTTCATTATCATCTTCCAGCTCAACACACTTTTGTTTCTTTTTATATTTTAATTCGTTTCTCACGTCGAAATGAATGCCTTCTACGACACTGAAATTGGTGTCAAGGTCGCTACTGCGCGTCTAGTTATATTTTATCCTATTAATTTTTTTCTCTTATAGCCACTTCTAGAAGTGGATCACACTGCCCAAGGGCCTGTACTAGCGGCCAGTCATGAAAGGGCAGGGTAAGAATTTCTGAAGAGATACGATCTTTTCCTGTTCGGCTTTGCCTACCCAAGTTATTACACCCTGTGTTGAGTGGTGGGCATGGATTAACGAGCCGGACTCGAATACAAGATCTTTAACCTGCGATGCCAACATGTTTGAACACTACGCCCCCTCGCCCGTATAATGGGAAGAATCATGCGATGAATACAGTAAATATAGAAGAAGGCCTTGTTCACCTAGAAAACGCATCAGTCTTTTAATTTGTGTCTCAATTACGGTATTCACTGGTTTCACATCGCTTACATATAGATCGTTGGTGAGGGTTCATAACTTATAGTCCTAACGTATTTTCTGCGTGTCGGAATACGTGACAAAAAGAGATGAATTAGATTATCATTATCCAGGGCAGATACTACTCACTGCTCTTTACCATATTAGTTAAGTTCTGTATTGGAAGTTTCCGGTTTCAGGCATTTGATTTATCACGTAGTAGTTCTTTGACGTTAGAGTTCGTTAGTTAGCTTCTTTTTGGCACTGCCTTTGACCTTGCTTAGAGCAACATTCTATGACAAAAACTCATGCGCATACATGTCTTGAGGTTAGAAGCAGTCAATGCAAAGTCATGTTCAAAAGTATCGTATCGTATATTGTGGAACAAAAGCAACAGATATAGAATTTTTTGAACAATTTTCGGGGACTGAAATTGACTGCATATTAAGCCAATATCGCCTAATTTGCTTTGGATGCAAATAAAATGCACTGGATTCATTGCATTGCAAACCAATTAAAAAAACGGCATTGCGATATTTTATTGATAAACTGAAAATGTAGAAAGACAAATGAATTTAAAAGCAAAGTAACGGTATTATTTATTGTTACTGCTAGCTATGTGGTGGTTTATTAGGGTAATACAAAATTTACAAAACACTCAATTATTGTCATTGTAACGCAAAATCTTTTGCATTAAACAATGACCTTTTCACTGTTCACTCATGTGCCCTCGGAAAAAAGTTGAAATGTAATAAAATATTGTATAATCGAGTCAGCAGTGAAGCGATTTATGTGCGTCATTAGGATAAAATGCACTATCACACAAACTATTATTGTTTGCTGGGCAGGAAGTAAGAAATACTATATAGCTGTATTGTAGAAATAATTCTATTTGCTATGCATTTCGAGATAAAGATTTGTTAAATAGATCCCAGCTCCAGTTCGTTGTAAGTCATGTAATAAGTGAAAAAGTGGAAGAGAAGTACTTACTGAAGTAATGGCACACAGGAGGTAATGAAAGCGTTATTTAATTGTCAATCTCTGTTTATGTTAATTTGTGACTCAATGAATTGTCGCTGAGTTATAGTTTTTGTTGAATGATGTTCAGGGGCTGAAATTGTCTGCATATCGAAACCAATATAGTGTACTTCGTTTCGGGTGCAAGTAAAATTTGTTGAATTCACTGCATTACAAACCAATTAAAAAGCGACATTGCGATATTTTTTGAACAAATGAATTTATGTGCAAAGTAACAGTAATATTTATTGTTATTACTATGTGGTTGTTATACTGAGGTAATTCTAAATTTTCTTAATTGCTCACGTATTTGATACGTACGTATGTATTGTTACTGTGACGTAAACGCCTCTGCATTGAACAATGACCTCTTCATTCTCACCATATTTGTCTTGTATTCAGCTTCTCACTTCAATGAGCCCTCGGAAAAGGGTCCAAATATAGAACAATATTGTATGGTCAAGTAAGCAGTAGGGCGGTGTATAAGGCAAGATGCTCTATTAGGATAAAATATATTATCAGGGAAAATACAGGTAATACTAGATGGACTTGGTCACACGCATTTATTTTTATGCTGTCACATTGCCCACTGCTGTAATGCAACGTTCAGGGATGTGTATAATCTAAATTAATACAACGCAAGCGCATGTGTGACAATATACACATTTACGAAAGTTGCAACCAGTTCAAATAAAATTATTGGACTGTTTTCAAATATCAGAGAAGATGTAATTATAATGAGGTATTGCGATATTTAGGTTCGGCTCAATCAAAATAAAAAGTCACGCTGGATGCATTCCTATAAAATAAGTATGTCGAAGCGTTTTATCTATGATTGTATAGAAAACTTAATTGACCTGATTTATTTTTACTACTACATATATAACCTGGATCAGCACGTTGTTTTCGCGCTAGGTGTGTTGTTTACTGCGACCTAAAGGCAGTCGCGTTGAAAAATCGTCTTTAAGCGCTTTATGGAAACATCTTGAAGAAGTGCATTCATGCCTATGTAACTTATTACAATTACAATTTTTATTGGTATTATCCTAAAACAAAATCCCAATATTACCGCAAAGTCTTAATTAAACTTGAAAAATTTACTTAAATAATATACCTAATGCGAAAACGTTACTATTGGTATATATTAATTTTAATACCAATGATATTTTTATTTTATACTTCGATAAACAATATTATCTGGTTTATTTTAGATAGATAGTACATATAAGCATGCTGAATCACGTATTTCTTCCGCTTTCTTATTTATTCTTGGTGCACTTAAAAGGTAAGAAATTATTAATAAATTTGAAGTTGATGTTTTTAAATTGCCCTCAATTCGAGATATTAAAACCAGTTAAATAATTAGTTAAAATCGTTTGATAGAAGTCACCTGATTTTCATAATTTATGTTTATTTTGAAATTGCTCGGCCCTACTTTTAAAACAGCATCTAAGCAAAACCTTATAAAACGCAGAACGACTTTAGTGCAGTAAAAACTTTAACCCGAGAGAAAAACATTCATACACAACTTCAAGGCATTTGCATTCATTTCCTCCTATTTCAGTTTGCGTGATTCTTGGACAAGATTCTTGTATGGAAAACGGTACGTTTGTCACACTGCATAAAAAACAAGGCACAATCTACGTACCGAAAATTGACTCAGATGTCAACAAAGCAGAAAAGAGGAATTGTTATTGGGAATTCGCATCAAACGAGAAAACATATGGAGTAGAATTGACCGTTGATATGTTCGATGAGGTCAAAGATGTCGATATTCAAATTAGAGGTAAATTTGGCGTATTTATCAAAAATACAACATTTTTTTCTGGGCGAAAAATCAAAATCATTTCGCTACCTTTTCTGTTAATCATGAGAATCATCGCTCGTGCTCCTACGAATCGTGATCTATTTTGGATTACTGATTAAATGCACTGAAAAACAATAATGTAAGGTACTACCTAAAAACAAGTTCGAACAGTCGAAACACAATATAAAAATTGCGAAATATACATCACAATTTACATCTTCCCCCATGGACAATGTTTTCTGCAAACGAGCTTTCGAAAATGTGTTTTGGTTTTTCTGTTGATATATCAAAATTTGACCTACAAATCTAAGAATGTCTTTTTTGCAAATTCTAATTAAGGCCAAGATTGCCTGAAAGCCTGGTAAACTATTGTGTGGATATAAAATGAGGCCGGATCTTTAACGTAGCGGTTTTATTTCAACAGATAAAAATGCACGCCAGGTACTTTGCACAGAAGATGGTCATTGTTTACCTAATTACACTTACAAAGGAATTGAATATTATGGAACATGCATTGAGAAGAGCATTTTGTTTTTTTGGACTTCATACAAATGCCTGACTAAAAAAAACCCAAATAAGCTATCCAAATGTATTCCTTGCGACGCCGAAACAATTAAGTTGAGCTTAAATAGAGAATAAATTATGTTTGGTTAGAAAAATAAGAATTAGACAAATAAATTATCGCTGTTGAATGGCGCTCTCAAGATGTGGTTTATGATTGCCAATATCAGAAATATCGTTTTGTCAAATATGAACAACAGAGGAATTGCGCTTCGGCGGAGCCATCCAACGATGATTCGTAATCATGTTCACAAGAAAGATTTCTATTTTTTTTATTTCTTTTTAGCCACTTCTTGGAGTGGATCAACCTGCCCTGTACTAGCGTCTACTTATAGATGGACAGGGTTAGAATTGGTGGAAATATATGACCTCGTCCTGCTCGGCTTACCCTACCCAAGTTAGTACACCCTGGGCTAAGTGGTGGGCATGTATTAACGAGCCAAACTCGCCGGGACTCGAACCCAAGATCCTTAACCTGTGATGCCGGCATGTATACCCACCAGACCATCGCACCCACAAAATTACTCTAGGTTATTAATTATAGGTTGTAATTTGTGGTAATGCCTTATTTTTAAATACAAATTGCATCTCTTTGAGAATCAAAAACGAGAAGAAATGAAGCATTATTGAGATCGGTTTTTGGAACAAATTTTACAAATTTTAAAATTTGAAAATGTAATAATGGCTAATGAATTTGCAAGTAGAATGTTTCTACAATGTAGTTAAGAGTTTGGAAATTTGAAAGTTATTTTCCAATTCAATTCCGCCATTAACGTAGTCGGTCCATTGTTCTACTTTTTTCTGCGTTTCAGTATATACGACTAACATAAAACAAGGGAATGTTAGATGGTTCTACTATCGCCAAGCACATATATCATTCACTTCACTTTATTATAGTTATTCAATTTTGTTCCGATTGTTTTCTACTTAGAGGAATGTATTTTATAATAGCTTCCAATCTCTTAGTTTGTCATTAGTCCACTGCCGTTGTTTTTGACCTTGCGTAGAGTGAAATTAAATAAAATAAGAATAATATTTGTGGACAATTTTATCACAGATACTATTCTCAATTGACGACAATTAAATAATTCTAAGACCAAATATTTTAACATATTCGATAAATTTGTGATATCATTCAGAAGTTAAGAGTTAGAAACGTGATTCAATATACATATTTATTGCAGGAACCACGAAACTAGAATCCGGTAAAACATACTGCTACAACAATTGCAAAACCAGACAGAATTTAGCTGATTCGTCCAATAAATGTGATGAGCAACTGGAGCAAGAAGTGGATGCATATATCAAATATGATAACAAAGATATTACAAAGTCATTTAATATAACTTACAAAATTATTAATTGCTCTGAGGAAGGTTCGTATTATTTTCAATTGTTTGAAAAAAATTGTGTCAAAAGAGCCCAAACCAAATTTGAACTTCATTTTATAAATGTTTCGAAACATTGAAATAACTCATGTTTATGTTTTTATAAACTTGAATAAACAGTTTTCACTAACACCGTAATTAATACTATCGAAAGAGCTATAAAAATTGAAATAGCTCACTGGGGCTAACTAGAATGTTCTAAAAATTTACCACACTAATCATGAGACAAGTTACGTTTGAAATCTCGCTTCAAAACAATTTTATGGTTAGTGTCTTGAATCAGAAATTTTCCTGTCACTTTTGAACACCATAACGCTACATTTACACACACTCTCACTTGTTTTGTTTTTTAAGTTGGGTTTTATTTTAGCAGATTTTCGTTTTAACAATCATAATAATTATGCATTAATATTAAGTCACGTATTGGAAACTGTTGGAACTATCCATTGATAGTAGTTGTTTTCAGTCCGAAAACAAAATGCAGTAATAAAGCGAGCAATAAACTAGAGAAATAAATGCTTTATAACTACAAAGCCTAGGAATAAATTCGCAAAAGAATTTGTTCTATCTTAATCCATTTTTGAACTTGCTTTAACAACATTCGATCTACGAATTCTCCAAAGAAAGTTTTTGAACATCCCACACAAAGTATCATCTTTTTCTACTTCAGCTATAACCGGTGTCCAAACAACAACACGTGCAATACCAGTAGTTACATCACATCGACCGACTAAAACACAAACGACCTCATTCCGTGTGATTCTATCATCTAGTGTGTATATATCATACACTCCATCAGGTAAGTAGACATGATTTACGGATCAAATTTTTGCCTTTACTCTGTCGTGCTAATGGGCACCTACGAGATGGTTTTCTCTTGAAGACCAGTCACCGGTACTAATGTTTACGTACCCCTCCGCTATGCAAGTAGCTACTTATTGTTTTTAGTAACTTACAAAGATAGGTAATTCCAAAAATCGGTAAACTCACAATTCCCCAAACGGCAAAATATGGAAATAGACGTTTCGTGCACCTTTCCTTAGATTACACAAGAATTATATTTTTTCACGCGTTTAACATGTTTGAAATCAAATCAGATATCCGATCACGGAATTTCCTTCAATGTTTCAGATAGCTCAACCACTGATCAGTCGACAAATCACAATGTAGAAACGGGAAATAATACTTCGCTTACTGCAATTCCAGTCGTTGCCTCACTGATCGTGTTACTTCTTGTATTATCAATTATTATATGGATTAGAAGGTAATTAACTAACTTTAATGGATAGGCAAACATTTAATTTTGAAACTTAGCGATTTACGATAGCTGATAATATAAAAAATGACAATAATAGTTTCTTATTTTGACTTTAATTTATCTCAAAGAGAATGAAAGAATAAAATTCAATGTTGTCGTGCAGCGAACTACGGGTCCTCACTTTTGTGTATTTTCGTAACCATGTGCGACTTGGACAGTGGCCAAAGAGACTTGAATTATATAGTGTTGGAGTCAAGAACAGAACAACGTGTTCGTTTATTTTTAAGCGTTTGTTAAGTCATAGCCCTAGATTAAAAAAAAACACAATAAATGAAAACACCATATAGGCTAGATCTTTTTCTTTCTGCAGAAGTTGGGATATGGGAGAAAAGACGAATTTTACTGTTTTTTGGCACCTTGATATGTGTTTGTCTCATATCTCACTGTATTACCTCATTCTATTAGAATCTAATCCATGATTATTTAGAAATTGGGACAAGAGCCTCACAAAACCAAATATAGAAATAAAATTGTTAAGGTATACAAGGAAAATAACGCGACGAGTTCCGGCGAAGAATTTTCGAAATATTTTACAAAAACGAAATGTGGAGTTGAAAAATATTATTTGGGATGATGGCTTCATCTCAGAACGTGACAGAAATGAATGATACGCATTCAATGAGATGGAAAGGGTTCCATGCAAAAGCAATAAAATTCAAATTCAGCAATGAATTATGATAAATTTTACAAAGCCCATCATGAATAAAAGCAACGCATGTGATATGCGATCAAAGTATCATAACAAAATGTTTAAAACATAAGAAAAAAAATAATCACAAAGATTATTATGGTCTACACTGCATATAAAAGTGATTTCGTGAAGGCTTCATATAATCACAACCAAGAAAAAGAGACGGATAAATCAACTACACATTATTAGTGCGATTACGGCAAAGTCAATATGACGAGGTGTCACCTTTAACAAAACCTACCTGAGCTCGGGCGGGAACGTTGATCTGTAGTGTTTAGGAAAACTTCGTCGCTACATTTGGTTACGTAACACACAATATCTGACATTTGCTAATTTGCATTGCGGTATCAATTAACCAAATCCCGCAGGTTATGGAAAATATTTTTATTTCTTTGACAACGCAATAATTACCTGATGGAAATGCAAAATCAGGGTTTGAGAAGCATTAAAACCCAAACTTTTCGCTCGCAACAATCGTACATTCACCACTGAGTTATTTAAGATGGCTACAAAATGTTTTTCTAACTTTGTAATTTTATGATATTAAGTACAAATTTTCATGTAGTGTTATTAAGATTTGCGATTGTATCTGTTCTAAAGAAATCGTAATGACGAGATTTGAATTTTCTAGGATTCACGGTAATTCATCTGAACATATACCGTGAACACCAAGAATAATCAATAGGGGATATAAGCTCAACGTGTATACTTTTCTTGATCTTCTATAATTGATTTAGGCTTTTAAACATTGCAGGAGAAACAGAAATGCACTGACTGATGTAAAAGAAACTGCAAATGATAACACATATGAAGTAACAGATTTCACAGAATTAAATCAAACATCCATCAGTCGAAATGTGGCGGACAATCTGTTTTATCATTCTTGTCAAGAACAAGGAGAGAAACAAGAAGTCAACAATATACTGTATGGGACTACGTGAACATATCGTTAGACTTTTAATAAGAGAGTTATGCAAGTTATGTGGCACAACTGACACAACTGCGGCATTTTTTAAAGTTAATTTCTTTTCTACCGAACATTAATGTTAATATTGAATTACATATTCAATCTGCTGTATAGGAGAGTCGATAAATCGGCTTAACCACATGGCGATGTACCATGTCTCGCCAGGTTTCGAAGTCGAAGGTGGAATTTCTACTATATTTCAGTTTACTATGTTTCGTGACCCTGTATATGATTGACGGAGAAATTACAATTAGCGATTACGTGAACCAACGTGCGCCGAGGAGATGTACTTCCACTACCAATCCTCAAACAATAAAATACTATTTTATCAATCGCCTTTAAGAAAAATCAATTGTCAAACCAATTAAAAACTATTAGATGATGCGATTCATTTCAAAACAAAATCTGCGATATATGCTCGAGATTATTGTAGTAAATCGCGGTATGTGTAGCAATGCCAAAAAGAAACGAGGCTTGGTAATCAGTTGCAACTTTTGCAGCTTTTAAAAAGTTTCACCCCGTTTTCAAACTCCAGACGTGGCCATCATGCTCTGTCACAGAAGTCGATGAAAACGCAGAAATATGACTAAATTTTTTATCTTAATTTACTTATTTAGAAATTGTCAAGTATTGCTTTGTAGGCTAAACAATGCTTGGGTAACAGCAAATTTCAAGAAGAGGTAGATGATTTTATTTTCGACCAGAGCAGATGCCAGTCACTGCGCTTTATCACAGCGGTTCAGTTTCATTTTGAATGCTTTCCGTCCGGAGTACAGTTGCTGGTACTACATCTTTTAGTAACTCTTTGCTATTAACTGGCTGTTGATTGGTTTGCTTTAGGCACTGCTTCCGGCCTTGCTCAAGTGTGAATTTTAATAATATATATATATATATATATATATATTGCGTAAATAATTATTTTATAGTTCACAGCCCAAAAACGGACAAGCAACATGTAATTTGTTAATATCATGCAATATGACTATAAAGCATGTTATAATCCTTAGTCTTACTTTAAACGAAGAAGGACGATGAAGAGACGATGGTAAAACATAATTTTGCGTTTTGGGGTTCAGATTTTGAATTGTGCGAATAATCTGAAATTTTATTAAAATATTATTATGCGAAAAGGGGAGGAAAAACAGAACACGTTGGCACTGTAATTTATTTATCTTTTTTCGTTTATAGGAATTAAGCTTATCGCCCTCTTTGTTCTTCTTTCCTTATATGATTGGATTGTTTGCTTGTTATGGATTGGTAACTGAGTGACAAAACATTGGAATTGTTACTGGTTTATCTCAGAAGCAGTTCTAGGTTAATTGGAATAGTTCATAAAACTTATTGTCTCATATTTTCAATATTTTCAATTTGTTAAACATAAATCTATACTAAGACAAATGGGATAAAAAAAATCACATAATCTCGACCAACGTAACGCCGCTGTCTGGAAGAAAAGTAAAAGAAATTTTTCGTAACAATAGACATTTAACATTTTTGCGTACTAATTACCCCATTATTTCTCCGACTATTTACAAATGCAACTGATTTAACTCATTTATCAAATAGAAATCGAAAGGTGTCATGACACGCCATGTTGGCGTTTGAGTATTTTCTGAAAATTTCACACAAAACATTCTTGCTGCGTCGGAAAGTTCTGGATACAAATTCGTTACTTTCTTTCTAACGGACACGCCATATTTATATACATAGATTATATGTTTCTAGAAACATAGCCTGCTACCAATGAAACAGTCCGAAATGTGGATAAACTGATGTAGTTTTGTCCAAAAACCAACTCCACCTAACTGACTTCAGGGTGATAGATCGTGCAAGTTTTGATATGCGACGATAGGTTAAGATCAGTGGTCATCACCCTGGTTCTTTTCAGATGCTGCTTCTGATTTTGTCAATTTTGCCAAAATCGGAATGCTAAAACCCCACATGGTCTTGAGCGACCTAACACTGCTGTTTAGAGAGGAAACTTTAGCAGCGTTCGTAACACCATAGTGCATGTTTTTTTTTTAAGTTCATCATTATAGACAGTCATGGTTTTTGCAGAATAATTACTCATGCATTTCTCCCCATTTTGAACTATTTAAAAGAACCACTAAATTAATATCCTTATTAAATAAAAATTAAGTTATGTTATCTTCATCTGAGCAATCACTTAAAATTTGAGGTCAAATCGTTTTGTTCTCTCAGAGCAGATGTGGATGCAAGTTCGTTACTGACGGACACGCGAGATTATATAGATAGATAGATATATGTATTAATATAACTGAGTTATTCGTCTTTTTTTTGTGACCCATCCGTTGTAGTAAAACCATTTGACACAATTTTCTTGCAAACACTCACATTGGGCGTTGAAAACACTTTTCTTTATTTACTGCATTTTTTAACAGAACACAGGGGAAGATTAATAGGTTGACACATCAATGCCGTCAATTTTCGTTTTGTGAATTTTTATGTTTGCATGCCTCTAAGAACATATTTGTACTGATTACTGAAAAATATGAAAATATTACTGAAAAAAGAACTGTGGTTTTGCAGTAAAGATGGGAAAGCTTTTTTGTTGCGCAAATCAAGAAAGCGTTTCCAAAAGGTCGCAAATAAACATGTTCCAACTTGTCTTCGTTGGAATATGACAGAAATCAAAACGCATCTTGTCAATAAATTGCAGTAAACAAAGTTGCTGAAAATACATTATTATATAATAAATAACAATTCAAATCAGATTCTTTATAAAGTATGTTGAAATAGGGTTAATCTGAACTAAATGAAGCTTGTCAAATTGTTATCTTACAAAGGGTTCATGAGTTTATTGTGATGATTGAATCAATATATGTTTATTCTACTTTTGTATAGCTCAAATATAATTGATATACTGAATTATTAATCAGGAGAAAAAATCGTCTAGTTTTATAGTTACAGTTTGTAGTTACAATGGTTATTCATGCAATATTTTGGCAACAGATATTTCGCGAGCTGAAAACCTAATTTCAAACTGTTTTTACATTTCGGTTTGTGCTATGTTTCATGTAGAAGTATATATTAAAAAAATTAGAAATTTGACGAATTGGTACAATCTTTTTTCCAGAAGCATTATATCTTTGAACATTGAGGCTACTATAATAGATCAGCACTGATAACGAGCAAATATTCCAATATGTTGCAATACTAGAAACAAATCATACAATCGATAACAGTTATGATGTAACAGAATCAGGCGAATTACGACATCCACAAAAGAAAATTATACAAAAGGAAAACCTGAAACTCATTGAACTCGTTTCGAATGAGAAGAGTAAGCATGATTGTAGATTTGAACAGTGTCGATAGCGTTAATCAGTATAATTTGGTCAACGCTGTCAATCTGCAGTTAAGTTTCAATTGGTAACTGTTCACGGAAGTTATACATTTTTTATTGATATCAACAATTTCCTGTATTAACTGGGTGGGCGAATCTTGTATAACTATTGCGAGAAAATCTTGTATAAAATTATGACATGGCAAAAGCACGGTAGGACTGAAGGCATTGAAACAAACAATGGACAAAAGAGGTTTACAGACCACTGCATACCCCGTACAAAAAACGCCCTTGCATACAGTCACAACGTACAAAAAATCTGATGATTTTCTAGGTGACAGAATTGAACCAATCAATAAATTGATTGATTAATATTTTTATATTCGCGGTATCACACAATTTAGGTATTGAATACACCGAATCAGACATGTTTGATCTATCAACAGTTCGTATTTGGCAAAAATAACATCAACAAGGCGGTTTCGAATTTCGGAAGTCTACCTTGCCTGAAAATGACTTGTAAATTTACTATCGTTTTCTCAAAGTGTAGATTTGCATTAGAAACTGAGCCATTGTATAGATATAAAGAATATCATAATTCAGCACTGCTATATTGTTGTACTGTATATAACAAACGATAAGGTGGACGATTTATTCGAAAATATATGCATAACACAATAGTGCTATGAAGGATCTTTGTTCTAGTAATCTTTAGTTCTTTTTAATAGACAATACTTGAAATAGGATAAACTTTATTCCTATTGCAGTTTGAAGGTGAGCAATTATTGTTGAATGTTAAAATGCCAATTTGTTCCAATAATGAAACTTTAGGAAAATTACCGCTTCAGGACCGTATATACACAATGGAGCGTTTTTTTGCTCTTAACAACTAGGTTTTGCGTACCAATTGCCTTGTAAACCAGGAGATATTTTAATAAAACTAATAAATCCATTTTTCACAATTATCCATTATTAAGAGTCGCGCCATACGAGGCCTACTTGGACAAATGTCTTTAACGATTCGATTTTTGATTTTGTATATATACAAATATTGCAAATAATAGTGAATTCGTTGTACTCGTATCATAGAGTAGTGTAGTGTGCTGAATATTTCGGAATATTCGTGTTTAGTATAAGTTTTGATCTATAGAAATGAAAAAGCAATTCCGCTAAAGAACTTTAGTAAAAATTAGTGAGGATAGGAGTCAATTTACTTTAACAAATTTGTAATCGTAGACGTACTTATTGGCATACCCTATAAGTCGAAAGATGGGTGATTTTACCATTGTTTCATGTACCTATTCACAACATTTTAATATATTATTACTGAATAGATTGATCATTAAGAGTGCAGATATTTGCTAATTAGTTTCCGCTCAGTCTAAGGTTTTCCACCTCGTTTGAAATTAATGTTAACCAACTGACTTAGGTTTATATAGAAGTTACTGCGTTCAACAAATTAAATTATCTAGGAATATTTTGGACACTTGATTTGGATATTTACCTATTTATTAGAGTGCAGTCGTTGGTACTACATTCTGCAGTAGCTCTTTGTGCTAAAAATTTACGTTAGTCAATTTTTTAAAACGCTACTTCAAAAGATTTAGAAATAGATTTTTAATGTAACTCAACATTTTAACTTAAGACTCCAATTATATCGCAGAAAATAATCCCACTTGGGTATATTTACTTTTAAGACTTAAATGCGGCTATCAACAGTCGATGTTTGCCCACTTTGGAAAAATATCAAATGGTGGGATTACATTTTTATCCTGCGGGAGAGGAAAGCCCAAAATAGGGCTTAAACATATGACGAACCATACGACCTCCCGCATATAATTATCCGTCATGGGATTCGAACCCAAGGCGCTAAAGATATGTAGCTCGAAGCGTATTCTTAACGCTTTACCGATTGAGTTAACCGGGAAAACTCATAAATATGGAAATTTTCAAGTTTGTTGGAAATATAACATACTGCATATTCTTACAGGTCAAAAGCTTCCAGAATTTCAGGCCGTATTGTTTGTTCTTGGACATAATTCGTGCTTGGAAAATGGAACGTTTGTCACAATACATGATAAACAAGTCTCAATGCACATGTACCAAAAATTTACTCAGCTACCAATAAAGCTGAAGAGAGAAATTGTTATTGGGAGTTTGACCCAAACGATGAAACATACGGAATAGAATTGTCTGTTGATAAGCCTGATGAAGAAGAGGATATAAATATACAAACTGAAGGTATATTGCATGTTTGAAATGGGAGTCTTACACAGTGATGAGAAGACTAGATAAAATGAGTCATCTTTTCAATAACCTTTTTCAATAATTCGAATAGAATCGTCTTGTCTAAATAATTCGACTTGTACTCGACTTTACAAAATGCAGTCGCGACTTGAGCGACTCGCGAATTTAGCGATGTGATGCACTCTGATGTGATATCCGTGTTGTCCACCCAATAATGATTATCCTAAGCAGCACTTATGGAGTGAGAAGTGGCAAATTCATCTGCCATTGCTGTTGAATAGATTTAGAAATTGACTCCAGACTCGACTTGCGATTCGTGAATGCAATACTCGACTTGACTTGTGATTTGAAAGTTCAGTGACTCAACTGACCCGAGGATCTGTATAGAAATTTTGCTAAGACTCGGACTCGACTCGCAACTCATGTTGTTTTCGACATGACGTAAATCAGGACTCGAAGTGGAGTGACTCGTTCCCAACACTGGGTTCTTACCCGGCGAAAAATACAATAATTTTTCCCTTTCTGTTCCAAGTATGCATTGCTGTCTATAATTGTTCAAATGAGTCGAACATATGCTTTTATTCCAATATCACTCAGAAAAAAAAGATTACCATGAAATGTGGCGGTGATTTTTTCACATTTGTTTTACAATGTATAGATAGGATTTGTTTTCAATTACCAAAACCAATTTGATATAGAGTAATTTTCAAACATTTCTTAATGATATATTGCCTCTATAAGATATCGCCAACGAAGCACGAAACTTTTGTGACCCCTATATGACCAAATAACATCCATGGTTAAGTTCATCATGCATAGGCTAAATCGGGTATATTCCACATCCAAAATCCTCAAAATGTCCTCAAAGTTGCCAATGAAATATTTTGTTTTAACAGATTAAAAAATTCATGTAAATTGCGCAAAAGATAGTTATTGCTTTGGCAGTTACATTTATAAAAAATTGAATACCAAGGGAATTTCCTTGAAAGAAGCAGTGTGTTTGGAACCTGGTTCAAATACTATTGCCTCGCGGAAGATTACCGTCACGAGCCATCTGAGTGTGTGCCCGTGATGCTAAAACTAGAGAGTTTGGTTTGAATTACCTTCTAATAAATTAACGGAAAATAATAGTAACAAAAATGAAAAATATGTTTTTTATTTTTATTTTGTTATGGCTTGCCAGTGAAAACATCGAAAAGCTTAATCTCACCCGACACTGCAAGGGACGGACCTTTATAACGTGTCTGCGTATGAATTGCGTATTTTAATTACTCAGAAAGTGCCTTGCCAAATGGCACATTAGGTGGTACGACGGCCAAGCATTGTATCATATGTCTTTCGTATTATACTATCGCTCAACGGACTGAGCACAGACTACAAAGACAGGCAATCTGTACAAAGAATGAACTACTTAAAGATCGCAAGGGAATAGGGGGAATACCAACCCTAAGCAAGACTGTTTACAGTCAATTATCCGTTGATTACAGAAAATTAAGCTGAATTTAACCCGATTTTGTAGTAAAACTTGCAAAAAAAAAGTAAATTGAAAAAAAAACATATCAGAGCTGTGAAGTCGTTGAAAATAACGAGTCAATTCAAGTTCAAAAGTAATTTCAAATCCCGATAGCGAATGTTTACCAGCAGAGATATTCATAGTTTTTAACTATTTTGCTCAATCGGTAAAATGAAAAAGATGCTTTTCCAATTTGTTGTCTATATAAATGTTCTTCATCGGGGCAATGGAAATGAATGACAACAAGTATAATAGTAAACCAATACCTAGAAGTTCTAAAAAGATAAATATTAGAAATATAAAAACTTATCCATGCCTACCAATCAACCCAGGGTGTAATAACATGGGTAGGCTAGCTGAACAGGAAAAGATCTTTTTTTCAGCAATTGTAACCCTCTCCGTCTAGAAATGACCGCTGTTACAGGACCTTGGACCACTCTAAAATTAGACTATAAATAAGTGCCGTCGAAAATGCTGCTGTTTTAAACACAGAGTAACATTTTTGTGTATTCGGACGTTTTTGCAACATTTTTTTTGTTCGAAAAAATTGTCTTCGAATTAATTATTTGTCGTTCAAGTGATCGTTAGTTAATTCCTTTTGCCTCATACAGATGTCCTCAAAATACTAGAATGAACCCCCAAGAGGATCGTGAATTACCGGCAAAGTAAGAACCACAGGTCGAATAAATAGAACCTCTTTAATGTTTATTTTTCTCTTTTCTTGAATTTAGTTTTGTTTTTCCGTTTTAGGATATGATAGGTAAGTAACATATTAAAGGATACAAATGTAAAAATCTTACTCAAGAAAATCATGGCAATCACCATCGAGGAAACAAGAATTCCATCATCCTCTGACTATTGCGTCACAACTTCTCAATTGTCCACATCATCAAAGTACGTCGTCACTGCAGAGCTAATCGTTGGACGAATTGAAACGACAATATCCATCGCTAAAGTAATTTACATGACCGGGGAATCGAACATGAAATTTATAATTCGTTGACATTGGGTAAAAAAAAATCAAGGAAATGGACATGAAATTTAACTCAAACTCATGAAACTTGTCCGGACAATAAATGCTGTAATTCAGATCGATTCGAAGAAAAATTATCTAAACCAGTCGTAGTTATGACAAAAATGAAGCATTTTTAAGCATAAAATAGAACTAAAATAGCACGTTTCTTTAAATTTTTGAGCACTATAAGATGATGTGTGCCATGAGATAGTTTATTGATTGAACATTAATAATGACGTTGCAACTAAGTTTATTTATGTTGTAATGAGAAGAACGCAGCATTTGGCGTTATTATGGAATTAATGAATCTATCAGATTAAAAATCATTCGAATCAGATTCGAGTTTGAAATAATTTGAGTTTGTTATTCTTCGCGATTGGCACTCTTTTTATTGGTGATAATATTTGATATATCCCATCTTGAAATAGTTAATTTTTGTATAATACGCTGTCCATACCCGATCACAAAAAATGCGTAGTCCAGTATGAACCATAGATGGAATGCGCCTGTCCATGATGATTTGATCCGAGTTGAAAAAATATTTTAAACCAGATTTAGATTCAAAATTATTTAGTGTTCCTCTGCCTAACTTGCAAGTTTTGTACTCTAGATTTATTTCTTTAAATATTCCATCGTTTCATATATCTTCAGCTGCAATAGTTTTATTTTGTTTGATACGCTCTCCATATCCAATCAGAAACTATATTCCGTTCTGTATTAGCCTAAGAGATAGATGGATGGATGCGCCTGTAATTTGTGTTGCTTCCTATTTCAAAACGGTTTTCGAATCATATTCGAATTCAATTCCAATGATTCGGTGCTGCCCAGTTTCACCTCCATGTTGCGCATTTAATATTCTTTCCTTCATTTCATATTAAAATTATATTGACACAACATAATAACGCGATGATGGAGATTTAATTATTTAAACTAACTATAAGAATAATTTTAAAATACTCACGTGAGCATCGTTTACCACAAAATCTGTACCCATGTCTAAAATATTTCTTTGACAAGCATGAGCCACAGATGTACCGTGCCTAAGCCGCACGATCACTGACTCATAATTAATAAAACAATTTGTTCAAATATCTGAGTGGGTGACAGTACTCGATAGTTCAACACAAACCTTGAACAAATGAAGCCAGCGTTTTTCATAAAGGTCATAACAGGTCAAATCAGGAGAACATTATATTTTGTTAAGAGTGTGATCACTGATCTATCCTTGGCCCATGTATGACAAAATGAAATTTCTGACAGGGATAGCTGTTAAAACAGGAAAGCACAAAGTATTACGTAATACATTGACAATATGCCGAACCCTGATTTGAACCAATAGTGACTTTCTCAATAACAGAACATATTGTTTTAATATCTTGATATACACTAAATATTACCTGCATGTGTACAATGAGATGATGGCAGGAAAATGATCAGCAGTGTCAACAACTCATCAGTGAGGCATTTAGTGAATACGAAACAAAATTGTCATGTAGAGCATATATCCAGGGAGAGTTTGGTGTGGTTTTATAACGACAGGGTTGGTAACCTGATGTTGTGAATAGGTCCAAGTGATGTTGAGAATGTGTCCAACTAATACTGCGATTTAATGAAAGGCAAATATGCCTTACTAAAAATTACAGGTTATACGCTTTCGAATATGGCTTGCAATATTGCTTAGAATACTAAGTGGCTATGGTCAAAACGTTACAGAAAAGAAAATTTTATTTATACATAAAATTGTTAATTGCAGATAATGATTATCTGATACAGAATTCAAAAACTCTTTCATGAAATATTGGACTTGAACTTGCTGGAGATTGCTGCGCCGGGGTGTGTCAGTCGTTTATGCGCAGAAATCTCCCAAGTTAAAAAAAATGGAACATAATTGATGAGAGCGTTAAATAAAAAAATAAAAAAATATTGCGAAAGCTTACACTAAACTGGAGATTTTACACGTTAGAACCTAAATTTTGGACGCCGAAATGCTGCCAAGAACATAATGAATATTGGTTGTTGTTACACATTTTCTGGCTTACATTTTGTCAATGTTACAAAACTTGCTTGCTTCTTTGCATAGTATATTACCTGTAAATACAATGTTATGCGTCGCTGCTTTATTTTGCGGGAAAATTAAGTAAAACGACCAAAACGATTTTGTTCAAGTTTGACCAAAGTTGATAATATGGCGTTAAAATATGACATGCAGTATGGATTGAAAATACACTATAAACTATAATATTTTCTTTGTATTCACGATGGAGACATATTGAAATAGTACCAACGTGATATTTGTTATTTACATGATATCCATAAATCAAATCGATTCGAATCACCGAATCGAATTGCCCAGCCGTAAATACAAGTAATTTTGCAAATAGTCCAGAAAATAAGTAAGTATTTATCTCAGGTCACGCAGGTAATGAAATTTCGGAAGCTATCAGGAGAGGAATAATTGACCAATATTTGAAATTGAAAATGCTGCACAGAAATTGACTTGAGATAATATATTTCATATATAAACAACAAAAGTTGGATTTGTGTCAATTTTCATGAAGTAAGTTTCGTTATACACCATGCTTTCGACGCACATTACATAAATTTGTAATAGTTAAATAAGGAAATATTCTTCTAAACAAAATTACGGAACTCTGCTAAGACATTCCTAAGCTACAAGTCTAATTGTGGTATTCAAGCCAAAATCGAATTTAATCGAATATAAATCGATAATAATTGTCATTGTGATTTATCGCTTATTTTTAAAATGATCAAGATTCGACGGGAATTTTACTCAGAATTTCAGATTAAAAATCAATGAATGCAGTCATATCCATAATACAAGACTTTGTCATTCTCAGCCAAACGCGAGCTTGATCGAAGATAAACCGATATCGTAGGGTCTAAAACTTTAGATACCGGTTTTGCATGAATCGACATATTTTGACGCTGATAGAAATGATGAATGCAATTTTAGAAAATACTGGTCTATTTGATGCACCTTAGTAGCAATGGCAACCAGTTATTTTTTAAACTGGAGAAATAAAACGAGCTTCCTATAAAACTAGGTAAAGAACTACTAGGCAACCTAGTTTGACTTTCAAAACTAGGGAGTACCTTAGATAAAAAAATACACGTGAACTGGTATTACAACATTACGTGGATTTCTTCGTAACTTTATTTCATTTTTGGTCATACACGAATGACCGACCACACTGTGACGCAATAATCTCAGCAAGTTCAAGTTAAGTTCAAGGTATCAGATAATTAGTATATGCAATTAACAATTTTATATATGTGTATATATTGCTGTTCTGCAACGCTTTGACTGTACCGACTCGGGATTCATTTTTTTATTATTTGATTTAAAACAAGACTGTATACTTTAAATCATCTTTTATGTATTTTCTTGTATTTAATTCCCAATCACCTATCGAGGACTTAGCAAGTGAGGCTATGAGATAATTTCTAACCCAACAGACGACCAAACAATCTTGTAACAGTGCATCAGTGTATCTATAATATGCGACTTCATAATTTGCGGGAGTGAAGTTCAAAATCTTTTTAATCAAAAAAAAAAAAAAAAAAACATTCGCAACATCACGTTATCCATTAAATTTCAAAATGAAGTGTATTTTGCTCATATTATGATATTATTTAGTTACTTTCACCTAATAATTCGAATTCTCATAGTGTCGTTTACAATTTATTATTATCGCCCAAACATTTTGTTCTGAAATATGTGAATAACAAGAATAATGCTTTTTGAAAAATTATCAGCTTAAAATTTTGCTGAAACTAAAAATATTTTAAACACCCGCATAGTGCATTTCACACATCTGACTTTGTCATATGTTGGGGTTTAATAAAAAATAGTTAGTTAAAAATTTCAACATTATGAAAATAATATTTTTTCTTTTTATAGCGAATAACAAAGGAGTTAAATGGCGACATTTTTGTATATTATACCCTACTCGGTATTTTTGCTGTGTATAAAAGGTGAGAATTGTTCAATTTTATCATCTAACGAGAAGGAAAAAAGGAAAACGCCGAATAAAATTGATTGAATGGAAAGGACCCGTGAAATGATTGTGGATTTTACTTTTATAAATTTTGCGCCAGAGGTCTAGTTGCAAGGTGGTCATAAAGAGCATGAATAATTTGCCTAATTTTTGATATTTTTTCCATGATGTTGAAAATAACAAGATAACCCAAAGCTCAAAATGGGAATATTAACTCTAACAACAAATGTCAGCCCATAGCTCGACGATAAAAAATGTAATCTGCGATATAAGCAGATTGCCACAAAAGGCATGGTGAATACGTTATAGAAAACTCCTGAATTTGAATACCCCACTATATTCGCACAAATCAGAGGTTACTTGAACGTCTACCGGTTTATAAATTTTGTATATAAAGACACCCAATTTTTTCAAAGATTTTCACTCTTTTTAAGGCGTTACATTTTCCAGTCTTCTTTTTTATTGTTGTAAATAATTGTTCACACTGAGGCGATGTCTTTGCACCCAAAAATGATACAATTGTAAATATAAGAAGCAGGCTATAGCTGGGTTACACAAGACAAATCTTTATCGCGCATACTCTGAATTGATTAAAAAAATAAATGCGATGTTGTGTTAATAAATACTTTTTTGCTAAAAAAAGTCAGAATACATAAGTGTTTTGCTAATTTCAGATGATGCTGCTCTTGGACAACCTTCTAATTTGGAAAATGGTAAGTATAAAGCAGCCATATCCACAAAAATCATGTTTCAATATAATTCAATAATGTCATATGTATCTTACCGTCAGAGTATTTGTAGCATGTTGCCATGTGCCCACTCACTCACGTATTGAACCAAATAAATTTTATATCCATTGAAACTTTTGAATTTTTTATTCCCTAATATAGGTATTATACCTAATACAGACCCTGAAATCTCTTTATTCAGAATTTTCGGCGTGATTTTTGGTATATTCCTATTCATATACATTAAAAACGCAATTTTTCAGACGTTTTCTCGCTTGGAGCAACCATTATAATATGATAAGTTAATCTGATTTTTTTCAACTCGCCCCTTTTCGTTTTTTCAAAGTTCTGACATTGCCACTGTACGTTACTATATTAAAACCAACATATTGAATGGATTTTTGACGAAGAGCAGAGATTATCATACAATATAAAGAAGATCGTCAAATTATTCTTCCTGTTTAGTTTTATTATCTAGAGGAGGAATGATACATAGGCTGTTGTAGTATAAAAAATTCAAATCTATAACGTCTACATATATATATATATTAATGTTAGACGAACATACTATGAATTTTTCTGTAAGAACAGAGCAGATTGGATACACATAATTCAAAATGCAGTTTATATATTGTTATCATAACTTTGTCATTTAATGTGAATGATGTGATCGGATAGTGTGTTCTACGTGCATTTAGTCATACTAAAAATCATTTTCCAAATACTTTTTCTGCAGTTGAATGTTCTGCAAAAGAAAATAATGGAATAAGTTATCGTGGAAAAATAAACGTTACAAAGACTGGAAAAACTTGTCAACGATGGGATAGTCAGAAACCACACAATCACACAACGTGAGAAAATTTAAGTTGTGGAAAAACGGATATTGCTGTATCAAAGTTTTATTTTAAATGCTTATCCGGTGAAATACAAACGTTGTAATTTTTCGATGTTTCGAATGTCTATTCAGTCAAGCTTCATCAGGGCAGCTAATAACACGACGCTTGTCTGGACAGATATTCGAACTGTCTGCAAATTACATCATTACCTGGTGGTAACCACTCGCTGTCTTTTGTCAAATATGAGTCACTGTTGGATTACGCCGATTAGACGCCTCCATCTGTGACACATACATGAAAAAAAATTTCTGATAGCGTAATCATAAACATATTACTTCGGATTGCAAATAAACATAAAGTGACATAGTGAAAGTAAAATATATGCCAGGTAACTTATGATAGGACCTGGAGATGACAAAAGACCAAAATAATATTTCTGCGAACCCGTGTTGGAACATTGAAAATACCTCAATTTCATTTTCTCGATCACAAACTGTTTTTTTACATACTTTATATGCATTAAGAACTCCAACAAATTATCCTAACTCTGGATTGGATGAAAATTATTGCCGTAATCTGAATAGTAGAATTGCAGGGCCGTGGTGCTATACAATAGAAAATACTTCACGATGGGAATATTGTCCAGTGCCAGTGTGTAATTCTAGTAAGTTTACTACATTTTACTAAAACAGAAATTTCGTTGTTAGTATTTATAAATTTCCGATAAAGCACATGTTTGAAAATTCAATTTAAATTGAAAATGACCAAGTGTGTGTTTTATTATCTAACGACGAGGAAAACGACAAACATTATATTGTGTCCAAGAACTCTTAGAGATGTCTTAAACTAGATTGTTACATTTTGAAAATAGATTTTTGGTATTTATTGTCTTTTAGTTGGTTAGACCAAAATTCAATGAATAAATATATCCATATTTTGTTGTGCAAAATATTAAATAGACGGAAAATTAAATAGGTGAAGTAGAAAAAGCGGATGACAACGTGAAATAATTATCATCATAAAACCTGACTATAAGCAACACAATATAGAATCAGGATAGCCCTATCATTGAAGTTTTGTGTATCTTCTATAATATTTTAAATCGACGAGATATCATCGATATATTGCGACAATTCCAATTGTGGAATAATTAAGTTTATCCTCTTTTTTGTTTAAATGAAACATATAAATACAAAACAAGATTACTTTTTTCAACAAAATGTTTTTTTTTATATTGAAATTCACTCTCAGCCAGGCCGGCTATTTTGGACGATATTCAATAATAAAATATGATTTACCTAGTTTTTTCAACCAGGTACCTCATTGTAAAATAGCTAAATTTATTAGGTAAAATATCGAACAGAAAACCCTGTGAACGTTAAACTAAGTAACTTATATATTCTTGAAACTAGGTAAAGTACTATTTAAGATAAACTCTGTAAAAAAGTATACTAGGTACTTTTACCTAGAATTGCAAACCCTTGTGCACCGGTTTTGCAAACTGAGAACTTCATAATGATAAAGATGTACATTATTAATGTCTTATTGTTTAGGTACTAAAGTATTATTTAAACCCTAGAAATCTGTATAAGTCTTCTACCCAGCCATTGCAGAAAATTGTTCATCTCATTGAAAAGTTATAACTTTCCATACCAAACTACATAGAGGCCGAGTTTATGAAACTATTTGTAAATTGAATACTGACAAATGGAACTACTAACATTGCGCAATTTCAATAATTTGATACATGCGTCAGTCCAATTAAGTGCAGAAATTATATTTTCTAGAATTCTAGTGTACGACTCTCTTTATTATTTCGTTTTACATTGTAATTCACTCTGGGCAAGGCCAGAAGCAGCCTCACTGCATATTTATATTGGAAAGCAGTATGTTTAAAAATTACCCTGAACCAATCGCAGGGTCAAGGTCGTTCTTCACTGCCAGGAATCAATTCTCTACCAACTTTGTTTTCAGTTCAGAATAATGAAATGACTGATATCTGAGATCTCAACATATTCAGATGGAAATGTTCTATCTTATTGTCTGATTATACAATTGCTTTTTAACAACGCCAATGCTATGATATTTATAAAATTGGGTTATTTTTAACTATTCCAATCAGATTATGAATTTTGGTTTACTCAAAATTGAAAACAAAACGATGTCTTTGTAATCATATTTCGATACTAATGTTACATCATTAAGTTGGTTTATTGTTTTGGACGCGTTTCGCTCCAGAACCATATTCCAAGGAAACGAGAGACAAACCAACCTGATTTTACAAAAAATACATTCAGAGATAAAGTCCTATCATTTCACAAAGACTGTCCAATATTATGTGCTGATGGTCATTAACTCTATTTATTATCAATTATAATTTGACGAGGCGTGACCACGTTTACATCTGATTCACTCCGCTGATTGACTATAAAAAAGGATATGTACGCTTAAGGCTAAGTGTGCATATTACAACCATGTACCTATTTTAACCTCAAGTAATGTGTATTTAGCTCGCACGTACTTGTGTACATTCGCAGGTTAAAACATCACAGCATGATCACTTATGCACATAATGTCACTGAAACAAAAATAAATGGGCTGAAATCTTATATCAGTGAAAAATATATTCTCCAAAACCAGATTTGTTTATTATACTTTTAAGAGACATTGGAGTTAGTTGCATAAGGGTGTAGTAGAATCCAAAATAGCGCATTGAAGGGAGTGAAAAGAAAACCTGCAAAACCTGCAGTTAACAAGTTTTGAGGCAGATGTTGTAGGAAATTCTGATGGGACATTTCTTAAAACATCCGCATTTTTGATTATCAGATTTAATGAGTACCAGCAAAAAGTCATGGCCAGTTTCATACCGATTATGTTGCACCTCTAAATAATTACTAAACACATTTGCACATGAATTATGCGATGACCATTTTAATCTCAATTTAGCATAACTATTCATTAAAGATAGAAATATAAAGCTTGTTAGATTTTTGGAAAGAATGTTGAAACACTCGTTAACTCTTTTTATCTGCGTATTTCTATTGTGGCCTGGAGGTGAGTTAGTAATTTTCGAAATTTATGTCACGTAAGTTTTAAAGACTAATATAGCAATGTTGTCCCTGCTCCTCTAATACAAACTTTTGTACTTTGTCCGTTTTGTTGCTCTTATACGGACGGACAATCTTGCGAAAGCAAGGTATACTTATTGATGCAACTCTTTTTGTTGCCGAAGATAGATACCACTATATACACTTTATCATATTGCGGTTATCTGAAGTGCTCTTTCAGTTAGTGTGCAGAGCTCTATTTTCATAAATAGGTCACTTTTGTAACTCGGAGTGGTAGGTCTCGAATGATTTTTCAAGAATATCCCCACTTCCTATTCTGATAGAAGTCCATTTTTTTACGCAAAATTTATTCCATAAAAGGACGGATAGAACTGATAGAATCTAATCAA